>PVIW01000209.1:338380-682031 GCA_004026585.1 Noctilio leporinus
CTAAAAATGGAACTGCCTTTTGATCCAGCAATTCCACTACTTGGACTATACCCAAAGAATCCTGAAACACCAATTCATAAGAACCTATGCACACCTATGTTCATAGCGGCACTATTTACAATAGCCAAGTGCTGGAAACAGCCTAAGTGCCCATCAGTGGATGATTGGATCAAAAAACTTTGGTACATTTACACACTGGAATTCTATATGGCAGAAAGAAAGAAGGAACTTGTACCCTTTGCAACAACATGGATGGAACTGGAGAGTATTATGCTTAGTGAAATAAGCCAGTCAGTGAAGGACAAATATCATATGATCTCACCTATTATGGGACAACAATGAGCAGAACTAACAACAAGCAAAACAGAACCAAGTATATGAATACAAGGAATAGGCCTTCAGTGGTCAGGGGGAACGGGGTTGGGGGGCAGGTAGAGGCAAAGAAGGGGAGCAGCTTAGACAAGAACCTAGTATAAAGGAACCATGGACATGGACAACAGGTGGGATTGATTCTGGGGGAAATGGGTGGGTGGGGAGGGGGACAGAGGGGAGCAAAAAGGGGATGGATGTAATACAACAACAATAAAATTAAAAAAAAAAAAAAAACAAAAAAAACTCTGGCCCTGGCTGGTGGCACAGTGGATAAGGTGCCAGCCTGGGAACCCAAAAGTTGTTGGTTCAATTCCCAGCCAGGGCACATAACCGCAAGCCAGGTCTCCAGCCAGGTCCTTAGCTGGAGGCAGGCAAAAGGCAATCATTCGTTGATGTCTCTCTCCCTCTCTGCCTTTCTCCCTTCCCTCTCTCGAAAAACAATAAATAAAATCTGTAAATAAATTAAAATATAAAATGGAACTCTGTATGCCTAGAAGAATTTATCTATGGAGCAATTCACTGTAGAGCAACTGAGCTTTAAAAGAAAACACCAGTTTCCATTGGTCTTTTTGCATTGGGCGGGTCCCTCTACAAGGGAATCTTCTATTATGTTGCCTGAAACGTACACTTAGTTGATAAGAGTCTGGGAAGACAGAAGGGAGAGCCAGGCTTTTACTCGATGCCATTTCAGCCTCGTCTCACCCCCTTCTCCACTGCTCTAGTGTTCTTCAATCAGTAGATTCTCTTTGTCTGCTGTCTCGTTTTCCTGCTTTGAACAGGACATGAGAAGGTAGCAGTGAGTTGGCCATGTGAGTGGGAGAGGACATTTGGAGGGGTAAGAGCTCCACCAGTATACTTGGAAGCAATCTCCCTGTTCCAGCTCGGTCACCACTTCTGATGTCTATGGTACAAGCTGCCTCTAAATTCTGAAAATTTGTAAGGCTTCTCAGCTCAGGTTCTCACCAGAAAGCTCTTCCTCCTCAGACACTTAGTTTTCCTACTTAGCTTTCTCAAGTAGAGGGTCTTCATTCTCCCATCTGCATTCCACCTCCCGAAACCGTGTTGAAATCTCTAATGTACCACTTATTGCATTGCCTGCTCTCTGCTCTCATGATTTATATATTTTATTCTGTTTTGCATTATGTTATTTCAATAAATAGTTTATCTTACTTATGTATTTATTATTCTACTTTATCTTACTTATGTATTTATTATTCTATTTTATCATTAATGTCTCAGCTCTGAAATCCACCAAAAAATTTAAATATTGAGCAAAACTTTAAGTAGATAAGAAAGCTGTGCAACCTAACCCACAGGCTCTGAACCCAAAAACTTCTGTGAAACAGTCCCTGAGGTGAAGGCACCTCCACGGCTGACGCAGAGCGACATGATGTTCAACTCATTCTCCCAGTGAAACCTCGACACAGCCCCACCTGCCACCGCCTGAGTCATGGAGTAGAAGTTTGGCACCGTCATAACATTATGAAGCAGGTAGCACCTGTTTAGCAGCTGACTTGGAGTGGTAAGGAAATTGGTATTAAAGGTGGGAAGAAAGGGAATCCTATGTCACAGTGGAAAATATTTCATAAATAGTAACCTGCAATCATTCAGTATGTAGAACATACAGGTATTCAACTAAAAGCGACTGGGTGAATCAGGAAAGGAATTAAAAGGAAGCTATGAGCCAGTTAAAATAATTGGCTAGTTTGAAAGTAGAGAGGAGATAAATTGATTGCAGAAATTTGGGACAATGTAGAGCTAGAATGTAGAGCTGATTGCATAGAGACTCCAAATGCAGAAGACAAAATTGAGCAGGTCCCTAAACCCATTAAAATTGAATCTGTTGGAACACATCAAATCAAGGGTATGGCCTATATTTCCAATATTAAAATATCTAAGTGAATTAAGATGCCCCACAACAAAAATAAGAATAAGGGTCTAACATTTCCAGAATAGCCCACCACTTCCAAGCCAATCTAGTTTAAATCTAGAGAGGTATGAAGACCAAAAAAGAAGACAATGACACAAAACTTACATGAAAGCCATGTTCTCAAAAATATCTCTGGCACGTGAAACTTGCTGGAAAAATAGATAAGAAACCTATTACATTTTTGAGAGAATTGTATTGTCAGATAAATCATGAGGCTGTGCATAAATGTTCTGTGACTCCATCTGGGGCACCTGCCCATAACAAGCAGAATGTGGGCAGAGAAAGCTGTAGGATGAAAACTGCGAAACCTGTAACAGGGATGTGTTTCCGAACGCCCACTCCAGAGACCACCACGGATCAGAGAGGAAAAGGAAGAACCCTACAAATTGGATTGGAACCAGATACCACGACGAAGAGCAATGGACAAAGAAGCTTTGCCCAAGAAAAATTTCAGGACTTAAGCAAAGGAACATTCCTGACTCAGGGGTAAAGGGATTAATATCCAAAATATGTAACAAACACATACAAAATAGCAAAGAAAATAAACCAATAACTCTTTTTAAAAATGTTGAAAAGAGCCCTGGCTGGTGGCACACTGGATAAGGCACCAGCCCTCGAATCCGAAGGTCGCTGATTCAATTCCCAGCCAGGGCACAGAACCAGGTTGCAAGCCAGGTCTCCAGCCAGATGCATAGCTAGAGACAGGTGAAAGGCAACCACACATTGATGTCTCTCTCCCTCTCTGCCTCTCTCCCTTCCCCTCTAAAAATAATAAAATAAAATCTTTTTGAAAAATGTTGAAAAGAATTAGACATTTATGCTCAAGGCCAACAGTATATGAAAAGAGGCTCAACATCACTATCATGATGCAAATGCAAATCAAAATCAAAGTAAGATATTGCCTCACACCCTGTTACAATGTCCTTTATGTTAAAAAAAGGCCAGAGATACAAACGTTGGCAAGGATGTGGAGGAAATAGAACCTTTGTAGACTACTAATAGAAAGGTATATTGGTACAGGCCTCATGGGAAACAACATGAAGATTCCTCAAACAAGTAAGCATCAAACTCCCTTATGATGTCACAAAAAAATACATATCCAAAGAAAATATAGTCAAAGGAAATTAAATCAGAATCTTGAAGAAAAGTATGCATTCCCATTTTCATTTCAGCATGATTCATAAGTAGCAAGATATGAAAATGACCTAAATGTCCATTTATAGATGAAAGGATAAAGATACACACACACACACACACACACACACATACACACACACACACACGTGTGTGTATTTAGCTTTAAAAATAAAGAAATCCTTCCATTTTTAATAATATGAATGATCCTGGAGGACATTCTGCTAAGTGAAATAAGCCAGACACAGAAGGACAAATACAGCATAATCTTATTTGTATGATGAATCTTAAAAAAAGGAAAAAGGCTGAACTCACAGCATCAGAGTAAAATGGCAGTTAGCAAGGGATGAAGGGTAGAAGAAAAGGAAAAATGTTGGTCAAAGGATACAAACTTCAGTTATAAGATGAAGAAGTTCTAGCAACCTAATGTACAGCACGGTAGCTCTAGTTAATAAATAATATATTTTGTACTTGCTAATAGAGTAGATCTCACTATAGGCGCGCGCACACACACACACACACAAAATGGTAACTACACGAGGTAATTATTATGCTGGCTAGCTTGACTGTAGTAATCATTTCACATTATATCCCAAAACTTCATATACATATCATTTTATTTATATATATACATCAATACATATATTTTATTTGTCAGTCATATCTCAGTAAAACTGAGGAAGAGGAAAGGTCATGACGCAGGAGTTTTTGCAATGGAGTAAAGCAAAGTTGGAGGTTAGAAATTACTTTCCAAAGTTTTCTATTCAGGGATTGCTTTGGGTGTGCCTGGAGCCAGTTGGGGGAGAAAGGATGTAAAGAGGCAGATGGAGTGAGCTGGAGGAAAAAGAAATTGTTTTCTCGAATGTGGAATTCATTATTGGATATAAGAAGCCCAGTGGTAGGTGAGAAATCACATCTGCAGCCAGGACAAGCCTATAAAAGGTCCGGTAAGTGGCAGAGAGTGTAACTGAGACACTAACATTTTCACAGGCAGTATGCGGCAGCATGGTGAGAGCATAGGTAATGTTTAGACACACTAACCTCAAACTCATGATTCACCTGTGAACACAAAACAGCCCCAACAAAGGAGGGGATAAATTATCTAGGAGATACCAGAATTTCCCTTAACCTTATATTCAACATTTAGAATATTTATTTTTAAAAACATTTTCCTCAGAAGGTACTGCAAGAATCAAAAATAACAGATACATCGCTAATGACTCCTAGCACTGTCCTGTAGAAAGATTTTGGGATCCTAACATAAAAATGAACTCTGGCTGATCACATGGCTAAATAATTCGTTCTCTGTGTGAGTACAAACCCATCGCTGTGATTGATGATTTTCAAAAATCAGTAATTTGACTCAGGGTATTTGTGTTAGTACAGAATAGGCAGTTTATTTGGTATTTCACACTAATTGCCCTTTTGCTATTAAACTAATTATTTTCAGTATATAATATATATTTGTTATACAATATTAGTGTATGATACAGAATATCAGGTATGATTTTGTGCAGTATTTCATGGCGGAGTGACGTAAATATTGTAGTCTGGGGCTGCTTCAGGCATCCAGGTACTACGACAACCAAGTGACATCAGCAGTGCGACTACTGGCTGGGATTGGAAAACCAATCAGCTAATCTGGGCTCCTTGTCCTAAACTAGGCCAACTGGGATGATAAAAGACCATAAACTTCCACTGTAAAAACGTTTTCTTTATAGATGTAATTTAACTATATTGATTCAAAATTCAGATATGCAACGCACCATTCTTACAAACATGGGAAACGGTGTCTCAGGGTTGGCACACCGGTGGATGGCATTATCATAACAGCATGTTCAGGTATGAGGAAAGAAGATGCACTGAAGACAACCCTTCCTTCCTCGGGGAATTCACTCACATTCACAGAGGCTGTTACGAGCCTACGGCTACAATTAATAGAAAGAGAATGGAACCCTTTTTGTTTACAGCGCAATGCATTTTATTCCCAATTACATAGCCTCCTGGTACAACAGTGGAGAAAATATGCTTAATTTCATCGATTCGTTGTCTCTCAAAAAAACAAACAGGGAAAAGCAAGCAACCTACACTGTTGCTGGGCGGTTTGCTGCCACACGATCTCTTACAACAGAACAGGAAAGGAAAATGGAATTTTGGCTAGCAGCATCCACTCTTCTGAAACTATATATTGCAGTTATTGAAATCTTAGCATTCATCTTCTAATAATAAACACATCCCCTTTCATTTTTCTCACCTTTAAGTTACTCTTGGTAATAAAAGGCAGAGCACCAAGATAGACTAGATTTTAAAATCAACATAGAAAGAATTTTTGCCAACAGCTTCAATTTACAAGCCAGAAAAGATGTTTCTTTTCCATCGGATCTGTACTGAGACTATTCTAACTCATTTCTGTGACAGGGCTGGGAGGGGGGAGGAAAAAGTTTTCTCGTTGCTTTTCCTGAAGTACCACATCGAATCCTCTAAGTGAAAGGGTCAAATTATTTCAAGAAAACCTCTAAAATTGCTGGCAACCTTCTGCTTTACTGTGGGTTAAACCTGTGAAAACTCACTCCCTTCCGCATCTCCTTCCCTCGGTTCTCACCACAAAGCAATCAGCCTTCAATCTCAGGTGCTGGAAGGGAAGGGAAGATGTGCATTGCAAATGGGTTGTAGGCTGGTTCCCTTTCTGCGCTCACTGGGTGCACTTTCGGCGCCAGGTTGTCCTCAGAAATACCCACACAGGACAGGAGATGGAGCTCTTCACTAACACGAGCTCCAGGTGCTTTTGTTTTTCGGATTAATTTTCTGTCTTTGTCCTACAAATTTCAGCAATTCCCAGCAATCAGGGCTGCCTCCATTTCCCAGGACTATCGTGGGAAGTATCCAGTTTGGAACTCAAAGGCCTTCCAGGTATCAGGACTCAAACTGATGAGACCCTGAAGAAGCTCTGGGTTCCGGGGCCTGGGGGCCGTGAGAGCGGAGGAAGCATGGGGACTATTCCCCCTCAAAAAGCAAATCCCAACCAGGGTAGGCTGCAGGCAGTTTTGCCTGGAGATTATGGGTGTGTGTGTGGGGTGGGGTACACCTGGCAAAGGAAGATCCTGGCCCTTCTTTCATGTGCACAACGGATAGTTAATAACCCCATGCAAAGCCTAGCACAAGAAGCTTTAAGACCCTTCGTTCTGTCAGATGGTTCCGCCCAAACCCCTTCTACGTAGAAATGAAACTGCCACCGGAGTCTTCTGTCTTAATGCGCTGACTTTGAGGGATGACCCTATATATTATCCTCCCCGCTTACCTCTGCTAAATACCATCTTTCCTCTCCAATATTTCTATTTTGTTTTTCAGCTTGCTGTGTCTCAGGTAGATCTTCCCGTCTTTTCCCTTTTGATTCTTTTCATTTTTGATTCTTTTCAAAGGGTAGGAAATACTTTGGGAAATGAAAACCCGTCGCAATTCACGGGTTGGAGGCCAAAGGGGAGAATCTAGACATTTACTCTTTCTCACCAAATGCCAGAGAGACAAAAATGAGTTGCCATGTCGGAACGTGTGAGCTTGCTGGCCTTGCATTCCTGTACTTGGCCCATCAGAAATGTCTAAACCGCCCACACGCTGAGGTACTATTCTCTTTAGGAAACACCTGCCTGTCATCTTCACTGAAGCCATGGTGGGTATTTGGGAGGCTCCCGTGGGACACAACACTCCGCAGTTACCAGCTCAGCCCCTGTGCGCGCCGCGGAGCTCAGACGGCGTAAGCGAGGGTGAGGGAGGCGGGTCAGATCCCTGGGTGCCACTTCTGGTCTTCGCTTTCCCGAAGGCTGGTGAGCTCCGCGTAGCGAGATCCATGCTGTTTCTAGCCCGACCACCAGCAAGGGACAGCACCCACCCTACCGCCAAGTTCCTGAGACCATGAAGCCGTCCTCTTTTTGCAGCCTCTGCGGGGCAGCGCGCTTTTTATTTTCTGGCTTAAAGGGGGTCCCACAGGCGAGTTTTCTCTGCGTCCTGCTGAAACAATAGAACTAGGGGAAATAGCTCAATCATTTATCGACTTAGAATCACCGAAAGTAATACGGTGGGGGCTATTCCACGAAGGTTTTCACTAACTGGAGTTCACCCCAATCCTGTAACCAACAGAGACCTCATGAATGGTTTGAAGATGTGTTCCCCAAATTTCTCCTTACGTGCAGAGGACAGAGGATAGTAGTGTCCTGGAGCTTTCTTGAGCACCCAAGATTCTTGGAGGCATGTGGATAACATCTGAACTGGAGTTTTAAAGGGGAGCTCAAGGTGTGGGGACATATTTTCAGAAAAGCCTTTCTCGTGTTTTCTGATTGTGGTGAATCTGTTATGTGAAGTTCTACTTCATTAGATACTGTGAATGATATGACAGATTTGATTTGCGATGAGCCGAAAATCAGTTTCTCACATTGAACAACGTGATTTTTTTTGAAATTAATAATGCAGAGTACTCACTATGGATGTGTATAACATGTCATCTGCCTGTGAG
This sequence comes from Noctilio leporinus, assembly GCA_004026585.1. NCBI lineage: Eukaryota > Metazoa > Chordata > Mammalia > Chiroptera > Noctilionidae > Noctilio > Noctilio leporinus. Next base: position 346,324 of record PVIW01000209.1, read on the forward strand.
TGAGTAACGATTTATCGGTGATGCCCTATTAGCCCTGTTAAGAACAAGGCCTCTGATGGAGATTTGGCCAGTTAGGTTCATGTTGATGGTATTTATCGGTTCTATCAGACAATAACAATAACACAACAACACAAGGACAAGATCCTATCTTGGTTTCATTTAATTTATGTGAAAAAAATGAAAACAATAAGTTATAAAACTAAAAAAAACTTCAATGGAGTAAATTCTAACATTATGCTCTTGAATTCTATTGGGATATGAGGTAGTTTCTGTTTAAGTTCTGGCAAAAACAATGCTTACATTATATGACTCATTTAGAACCTAGGAGAAAATTAGGTATCTTTTCTGAAAACATAGGTGTTCCTTTTTATATAAGGTAATCTGTAGTTCCTTCCTTTCACATCAGCTGCAAAAAAAAAAAAAAAAAAAAAAAACCCAATTATTAATCACATCTAAATTAGCTAGGTGTTCCATATAATTATGTTCTGTTATTGTCCTTTTAGTAATTTTATTTAAATTTTAACACTATTACTGTAAAGTATTTCTATTAAAACTGAGTTTAAGCCCTGGCTGGTGGCACAGTGGATAAGGTGCTAGCCTGTGAACCCAAAGGTCACTAGTTCGATTCCCCAACCAGGGCACATAACCAGGTTGCAAGCCAGGTCTCCGGCCAGGTCTGTAGCTGGAGGCAGGTGAAAGGTAACTATACATTGATGTCTCCCTCCCTCTCTGCTTCTCACCTTTCCCCTCTCTCTAAAAATAATAAATAATTTTTTAAATGAATTTAAGATACTATTTTCTACTTTCTCATTTTTCCTATAGGCAGTGATACTGCCAACTGCTTCTAATGCAAGTATGATTGGGAAGTTACTAGGAAAGCTGTATTCCTTTGCCCATGAAGAATCACTCCAGTGGTTTCCCTGGAATCATGTAAATGCCGGGCTCCTGGGCCCACCTGGCTGAGGGAGTGATTTGTAAAGGAACATAGAAAGATGCTGTGAAACTTTTTAGGTTTCTATCATGGCTGCCCTTACAGCCAAATCTGCTTGTGAGTAATAAAAAGTAGATACATTTGAAGAGCTTTCTGAAAGGAAAAATACCAATGTGTATACTTGAAATATGTCATTAGAATAATAGCCCTTTACAAAGAGTTTTGGGGGATCTGAAAGATTTATCAAGCTCAAGAATTACATCTTTTGTATGAGAAAATGAAAATACCAACAGCTTAAATGACATCCCTAGTCTCGGTCAGAGAGTCTATGGCCAGGCCAGAACTGGAATGCATGAAAACATGGATTTTCCTGCTTGTTTCTTTGCTTGTTTTGGGTTTTGTTTTCACCAATTACTGACCAAGCTTTTGGGAATTCTTAAACAATAAAAATTTACGGATTAATACAGCTTTGGTTAGCTTTAGTCAACATAACATCTTGATGTATTTACATTGAGACTAATCTGAACCAGAATGAGAATAAAAATGGAGGTGAATTTCTTTAATCATGAAAATAGGCTGTTCTGTAACTACAGAACCTTCGGCCCTATTTCTCTCATCACTTCATCAGGCCTGGCTAAGGAAGGCAGCAGCATCTACTAACCTAAGTCCAGTCTATCCAGCTGTGTGTTCCAAAATTAAAATGGAATGCAGGGGAGTCAGTGACTTATGCAATTATTTGGCTCCATAGAGAGCTAGGGATCTTGGCCCTCAGTAAAAAGAAATTTTATAAAAATACCTGATCACTTGATCCAAGAGCCTGGATAGATCTGCATATGCCAACATTATAACCTCCCATCTTTTCTAAGAAGTATTTAAAAATTTCAGAAGAAAATAACTCCTGTCCAACTTCTCAATGCTATTATTAATGATATTAAAAAATTAACAATGAAAAGCAAACTAAAGCATTTCTAAGAGATGGCAATTTGATGGAATATTAGGCAAACAATAACATTCATGTAACATAAGGAAAATGAAATGTTCTTTGCTAAAAAAAAAAAAAAAGCAGAGAACCAAAATAAGACAAATTAATAAATGTTGCTTCCCCCAGTAAATGAAGATCATGAAATTAAATATGCTTACGATTATTTTTGCATGTTCTAATTCTTCTACATAGAGTAAACTTTATTCTATAATCAAGAATTTGCTGACTGAAAAAGCAGATGAGAGAAGATGACAGAGGCTTTGAAAGGCTACAGTGCAGAGTGGTGTGAGAAAGAAAAAATAGGTGTAGTTATAAAAACGCTGTGCTTCTAATTTTACAGAACTGGAGGATCTAGCTCGAAACCATTTAAGCTCTCAGTATTACTGCTACTTGTGAATTCTGCTCTCATTTTTAATTCATGGGGAACATTACATTTTTATTACTCACTGTCAACTTCTCATTTTCTCCCTGCCGCTTTACTCCTTCTATCGCCTTCCTGTTTCCTCCTACGACATTTCTCCTCAGATTTGGAAACAAATTCTAACTGAAGTTTGGTTACAAACTCAAGGCGTTTGGACATTCCATTTTGAAAAGATTAAATATGTCTCTGGGAAGCCATTTATTCTGATCAAAATGATAAAAGTGCCATAAAACCTTCCTCCCATTTATTTTGAATTACATGATAGATGTGTTGGTTCTTCTTGTTTATCTCTAATAAAAAGAGACCCCAGGAAACCAATTTCCTTCATGAGGATTATTTTTAGGTAATTAATGGTAGCAGATTAAGGTTTCAGAGGATGAGACTTAATTACTGGGTTTCCTGGGTGTTAATTTCATTTCTTGTAGTTTTTGGTGACGTATTTTATTTTCCCTGTAGCTTCGCATGGATGACATACCCATCTCTGAAACCATTATAAATCAGGTGTTGGCAAACTTTCTTGGTCGAGAATCACACAGTAAATATTTCAGGCTTCATGGGCTACATGTACCCCTTTGTAACTACTCAAATCTGCTAACTGCAGCCCAAGCCAATTGTACATGACATGGCAATGTACAGGCCTAGCTATTTTCTAATAAAACTTTATGAATGAACACTGACATTGGAAATTCATAGAATATACTTCTTTGGATAATTTTTTAACCCTTTTGAAGTGTGAAAACCATCTTTAGCTTGCAGACTGCAAAGAGCCCAGAGGCAGGCAAGAAGAGCTAACAAGTTGCGTTTTTCCTACCCTGGCCCTGCCAAAAACCAAGTAGGAACAACGTGATAGGCAAACTGGTCCTGGGATTTTCTTTTGCTAATAGAATGTAGCAAAAGCAACATTACACAAATTTAGGCTAGCTTTTTGTCCACTTCTGCCCTTACTAATGGAATAGGCCATTATGAGAACATCACTGTATAGTTTAGGGGTAGCGGGTAGCCATTTTATTGAGTTAAATTTTGCTCACTTCTAAACGAATTCTATTTACTTATCAGTATATTCACAGGTCTTTTGATGTGGAAACTGTAACATCGGGGAAAATAACAGTTTAGATTTTATCTTTCCATCCTCACATAGTTTGTTCCTTTATTTCTTTGCTACTTATTAAGTAGTCTATGTGTTTATTTCAGTTGAGTCCCTTTTACTATATTTATTGTTTATTTTGGTATAATCCTCCAGTCAGTTAGAAGTGGTTAATTATATTAGATATCCTTAGTCTGATCATTTAGATATATATGGAATAGAAAGATAGGTATTTTCCTAGCTCTGTCACAATAGTAACATTTTGCACTAAAGGGACCAGGGCTCCTTGGAGAAATAGCCAATTCTGGAGCTGGGGCAAAAAAAAAAAAAAGGAAGAAAGAAAAAAATAGACCCATTCTGAAATATCTCCTTATTCCAGTTGATCAATTCAGTTTGAGAATTAGTAGCTACTATTATTAAATACTTTGCATTTGCCAGAAACTACGTTCTTCGTACGTGTTAGTTCATTTATTCTGCACCACATTACTATGACAATACATAACTTTAATCCCAATTTATTGGCTGTAAAACTAAAACTCACAAAAATAACTTTCCAAGATCCCACAGCTAATAAACTGAGGAACCCAGGATTCAAATGTAGTCCCGTGCTTTCAGTATATAGAATGTTCAGAATCTAAAGTTGTTTTCTTTTGGGTGTAGTTTCTATTCACAATACCTCTTTGGAAGTCATGCTCTTTAATTCTCTCTCTCTTGTTTTTGTTTTTTTTTCCTTCTGTCTAGATAAGAAGTCTATGTGCTCTGACTAAAAGGGATAAGATAATAAGGAACTCAAGCCCTGACTGGTGGCTCAGTGGATAGGCACTGGCCTATGAACCCAAAGGTCTCCAGTTCAATTCCCCAGCCAGGGCACATAACCAGGTTACAAGCCAGGTCTCCAGCCAGGTCTGTGGCTGGACGCAGGTGAAAGGCAACCATACATGGATGTTTCTCTCCCTCTCTGCCTTTCTCCCTTCCCCTTTCTCTGAAAATAATAAATAGAATCTTAAATACTAATAATAATGAACTCAAAACACTCTTGTCTTTCTCAGCTTTTCTCATGCTATTCCCTCCATGGGAAAAGCCTTCCCTCAGTCTGACAGGGGCAGATCTCTGGTCAGACCCCAGCTCAAACAGCCACTTCACCATTAAACCTCTCTTAATCCGCGCAAGCAAAAGCTCTTCCTCCACGGTCGCCCCAAAGAACTTTGTTCACACGCCTATTCTAAAACGGCATTCCCTGTTGTTCACAATGGACTGTCCCATTTTCCCAACTCCACAATGCAAAATTTCATGGAAGCCCTTTGTCACCTTGGGGTCCCATGCAGAATAGAGGACAACAGCCTCCTTAAGTAACGGACCCCAGGTCAGTTCTGCTTTCCTGAGAAAAGGCCATCACCTCCCAAGTGTTTCCAGACACGTTTCTTGTTTATTCCCTGCTGGCCTGCTTTTCTCCACATTGATTGTCTTCTCTGCCACCTTCGGAGTCTTTTTGTTATTGTAATTCCTCAATCTTGCTCAAATATCCAATTACAACATCTTTCAACGCTCCCTGCTTGCCTTCCCAGAATTTCTTGGATAACTGCGATTGGCTCAGCTATTTTAACCTACTTCTTAGCTCTGAGTTCTTTAAACTGAGCCAGGAATGGCTGCCTCTCTTTCCTTCCACTTAATAGAGATATATCTTCTTATATCTAAACCTTACGATCCAATTCTTACAGATGATGTGCAAAGGTCTTTACTGTTCCTATTCCAAAGATTGTTCATACTGTCACCTACCAGTAAAAATTCCACAGCATTTATTTCTTCCCTCTACAAAATAAATTATCCTCTCATCTTCTAAATTAAAAGCACAGAGTATTTGGGTAAGCCTATCTCTGTCTGCCAGAGTTCTAGACTTCCTTTCATGCTTACATTCACTCATTCTGAGTCAAGTAGCCTATTTCACTGGGCTTGTTTATACGTTTCCATTTTTCTAATATTGACAACCTGCATCTGCATGGGAATGAACAGAGGTGTGAGTCTGATCTAGCTTCTTGAATCCACAATATAATTTCTACGAGTTTTTTTTTTTCTCCCAGCATTTTTTAAAAGTTACACAAAATCTCTGCTGAATTCAAGTTAGCTGGGCATTAGGAGAGGTAGTAGAAGCTGCCTTCTTAGCATCCAAGAAATAGATGCTTGCTTTAGGTTTACTCTTTTCCTTTCCAACAGCTCATTTTTCTTGTCCCAACTACCAGTGACATTACCCTCAATCTCTTCTTGCCACTTTGTTTGTTCAATCTATCTTATAAGCATGATTTATAAGATATATCTGACTCAGGCTGTTTTCTTTTAAGAATTCAGATGCAAGGCTGCTGTTCATCTCTGAACTCTACACATGACCACTTCCTTTTCCTTCATCACTTTTCCAGACCTTTTGACAGTTGATAGTATTCTTCTTGCCAAGATCAGGGTCTAAATGGCTATGATTTACCTTTCTAACCTTTGAACTTTACTCTTTCATTTTTATTTTGTTTTTTAAGATTTTATTCATTATTTTGAGAGAGAAGGGAAGAGAGGGAGGAAGAAATGGAGAGAAACATCAATGTATGGTTGCCTTTCACCTGCCTCCAGCTGGGGACCTGGCTGGAGACCTGGCTTGACACCTGGTTATATGCCCTGGCTGGGAATCCAACCAGCAACCTTTCGGTTCGTAGGACGGTAATCTTTCATTTTTTAACCCAACTCAATCACTCTCCCACTCCCTCCAATTTTCCTCTTGTCCCTGAATTGTGAGTTACTTCATTGTGCATAAATGTCATCTTGATTCTTCTTCATTCCTTTCCCTTAATTTTTCACTTTCCCAGTGGGCCCAGTATATTAGATTTTCATAATAGCCCCAGGAGTTAGGAAGAAGAAGAAACCCTACTTCTCAGTTGGATAAACTGAGAGTCCAATGTGGAACCCAGGTTTCTGTATCAGACACTATGGCCCTTGAAATGCTCAAGCAAGGCCAATAACTAGGAAAATGGCAAACATGCCAAAGTCATGGAACTAATTGTTTTCTATTTCTGCCCAGCATTACAGTATAAACCTGGATTCATGCCACAACACAACACATCTGTGCCTTTGTTTTCTCTCCTACACAGTGGGGCTGATGCAAATACCTACACCACGTAGAAAGAATTATAATAATTTGTATATGTAAAACACTTAGAATTGGGGCTGGCACACTCAGTAAGTGTTAACTGTTGTTATATTATATCCAAGGAAAAATAAAATCACATCTTCCTTCTCAACATATTCATGTACTGGGGTCCATTTTATGACTTAAGCTATGCTGTTATTTCGGTCTCAAAAATTACTGAATTTAATCACTCATAACTTACTCATTTATTTTCATCGACCAGTATTATTTGTCTTTACCTTTATTTATTTTTTAAAGATTGTATTTATTATTTTTCAGAGAGAGGGAGAGAGACATCAACGTATGGTTGCCTTTCACCGGCCTCCAGCTACAGACCTGGCTGGAGACCCGGCTTGCAACCTGGCTGGGAATCGAACCAGCGATCTTTGGGTTCGCAGGCTGGCACCTTATTCACTGCACCACCAGCCAGGGCCTCTGTTGTCTTTACCTTTAAAACAACCTAACATCCATCTCTTTCTCTGCATCCTTACCACCGTTGTGTCAAATTAATAAATATAGTTATATTACTACACTTTGAGAAATGTCAGGCCTTACAGAAGAAGGCTTATGATTCAGAACAGTGCTCCTTTGTGAAGTGGGAGAAAGCTAGATTGTACTTGGAATGACCCATAATGTCTCTTCTTATCAAATCTACATTTACCCAAGTCCAGGAACCTTGATGTGGTTCATCAGCCTGTTCCATTATACCTTACTCCATCAACATCAGAAGAAATGGTGTGTCAATCAGGAGTGGCTAATCTATGAGCTGGTATAAAACACTCCAAATCTTGGGGCCTTCTAAAGCAAGACTTTATTTCTTATTTCTCCTAGAAATTCACCATGGGTTGGTCAGAGGTTTAACTCTTGACTATTCTTTTAGTTCTCACCTGAGGGTATGTTTTAATTGATTTCAGATCAAGAGGAAGGGGGAGAGATGGAGAGAGAGAGGGGGAGAGAAAGAGGGAGGGAGAGAGGGAGAACCATGGACCAGCTGACTCCCATACACACTTCCAGACCACTCTCATTTAGGTGCCCAAGCTAAAAGAGATTCCACCATCAAGAATGTTGCTGATCCCTGGAGGAGAAAAGCACCGGAACATCATTCACTGGCAATTAAATAATCCAGCCCACAAGTAATACTATTCCATGCGTGACTATAACCCATTGGCCAGAACCTTCATAAGATCCCAAGAAATAAAAGAGGGTAGAAGTGTCAACCCCCCTATGTGATCAAAAAAGCACAACAGAGTAGATATACATGAACGTTACGCATCTACCACATTATTTAAGTTGGAAAATGTGGACCCTGGAATGAGACATATTTATTCAGTTTATGTCCCAAAATGAGGTCTATGTATAAACCCTTTGGGTGGATGATGTACAAAGAGATCAGGACGAACAATATTCTCATAAAACTCACTAAAGAAGCCCATGAAAATCTCTAAAATCAGAAGATCAATTTGATTTTCACAAGGTATTTTTTAGCAGTCCATAGTGTTTTCAAGCAACATGCTCAGGCAACCACATGTGTATAGGAACCCATATACACGTTATCTTTTCACTGCCTTGTGACCTAAAAATCCACATGCTTAACTCATGCTGTGATACACTTTTACATTAGATTCAAACAGTTATAGGTTTAACTTTTTCTAGTTTGTACTTATATGTTATTATCAACAACTACCATTGCAAAATCCCTGTTGTACTTGTATCAACAGTTCCTCATGCTTCCTTCAGTTTGGGCAGTTGCTCAATGCTCTCCTTCCTGCTGGTCTCCCTCCTCCAGGCTTCCCTCAGTACTGCCTCTGGTGTGATCTTTCCAAAACACAGCTGTAGCCTTAAACCTCCATGCTAAATAACTTTCTCATAATTCCCTGTAAGCTTGAGGAAATCTTAAATTTCCCAGTTTTACCTATCTCCTCATCTTCATAATTTTCCCAAACACATGTCAATTCTACAGGCAGAAGAAACCTATTATTCAATTTATTCTTTCTCTGATCTGTGATCCTGCTATGTTCTTTTGAGGGGGTGGACTGGGAGTATAAGGTTATTGTTGCTTTAAATTTCTAAGTTTGGGGTAGTTTCATGGGCTGCAATAGCAACTGGGAGTGGGGGAGCACAGAATCAATCCAAGCTCATTACCAGATCCCCTCACTCATAAATTGGGAATGTTAGTAACATCTACTTCATAAGACTGTAAAATTTAAATGTCATATACTGGTGGGCAAAAGTAGATTTATAGTTGTGAGTATTCAAAACACCAATTATTCTTGTACTGATTTATTGAGTATTGCATTCTTTTCCATACAAACAATCGTAACCCTACTTTTGCCCCACTCTGAATATGAGAGAACCTGGCTAAGACCTGGCACATAAAAGGTGCGTTGACAATATTAAAATACCATTTCCTCTTCTTCATTTTCTATGGCCTCAAATAAGTATTTACCATATCTTATCACCACTTTCTAAACTAAGGAGAACTCTCTTATACAGTACATTATTAGAGAACAAAGGTTCTACGAAGATATAGACAGAAACTTTAAAGACTGTTTCTTCTAGTTTATCTACTTCCTAAGGTTTTGACATGATCAACAGTATGTCATTAACAAAGTTTTAAAAACTGAAGGTAAATAGTGAAACATTAGAAAGCTCATCAACAACAATTACTAAGGGCAGATAAATTTGCTTAACTCAAGAGTTGACCTTTGTTTTACTTATGGTATTTTTTGCCATAATCAATGAGTTTTTGTTGCGAGGAAGTATATTTTCAAACACTTCACATAAAGCATGCAATGTACTGAAAGTGCTTGAATTTATTTCAAATAATGTTAACAGAAAACATGAATGATGGAGTGCTTCACAAGGTAATGTCTGAATATATTTCTATAAACCTTTCCCTCTAGTGTACTTTGATGTTTGTGTAACCATTCTACTTTAGCACTTGGATTATATCTTTGTTCTAACTAAGCTATTCCATTATTATACTTTTTGAATCACACATCTGTCGTTTTTGTTCTTTATGTAATACATAATCGGGAAGACTGAACATCTTAATTTGCATTTCCACAGCACAATTTGTCGCTGGGCAAAAATAGAGAAAGAAAACAAATGACATGGGCAAATTCAAGAGAATGATGACCTGTGGATGTGGAGAGAGGTTTTGGAATGAAAGAGGATGTTGTGGTGACTCCCAGGTCACCTAATTGGCCAAATAATGTGATGTCTTTGTTTTCATGACAGGAGCTGATGTTCAGTCTTGTTAAGGAAAGCATGAGTCTGTGATAATAAGTGTCAGGTGTTTCAGAGTTGGGTCACGTTATCAAGGACTTTTGCATATAGAATAAAAGGGAAAATTTAGGAAGCAGATAATAAAAGAGTAGTCTGAAATAAACAAAAAAATGTTTATTTTTAATGAATAGAGTTGACACTAATGAAAATTCAATAGCAAAAGGTCCAAGAGAGGCAGAATTACAGATGTTGGAAAGAAACTATCATTTCTTTAGGAGAAGTGCCATCAAGTCCTGTGGTCCATCGCCATGCCCATTCCATTTTACATACTGTGATGACATTTGTGATCTGTCCAATTGGCTAGGCTATAGTCCCGTTATTGGATTAAACACTAACCTAGGTATTGCTGATATAAAGTTCCTAATCAGGAACTTTAAGTTAGGTATATAGACTCTCCTTGACTTACAATGGACTTACATCCCAAGAAACCCATTGTAAGTTGAAAATGTTAAGGACATGCTCCGAATACCCAGATAACATTCAGCAATACATCTGCTGTTTCTTTTACGAGCGCGTGCCTGGCTGGGACCTGTGGCTGACTGCCACCACCCAGTATTGTGAGAGAGCATCACACAGAATATCATCACTAGCCCAGAAAAAGACCAACATTCAAAGTACAGTTTCTATTGAATATGTACCACCTTCATATTATCAAAAGTTGAAAATTTGTCAGTCAAACCACAGTAAGACAGGGACCATCTGCATTATCCTGGGTAATAGGAAGAGGCCCAAATGAATCAGTTGGAAGGCCTTAAAATGAGACTGATTCTTATCCACAGTAATAAGAGGTCTACCTGTACAACAGCTTTGGTCCATGCAGTGCTACCCTATTTGAAATCTTACTTTCTTGACTATCTATGGAAAACAGCTTTAGTTTGTGCTATGGGAACTTGCTTGGTCAGATCTCACAATCACATAAGCCAATTCCTTGTAATACATCTTATATAATTATATTGTATATGATTATGTAATACATGTGATTTGCATACATATGACACATATGCCATACCAGTTCTGCTTCTGTGGTTGAATCTGATTGACATATATTCCCTTGAGTTCCTTGGTCCCCTTTACAATTCTGTCTTACTCTCATGGTAAAACCAAAACTCTAGTTGAATCTAGCACTCAATGCATTCTATGACTTCATAAATCTAGAGTCTAAAAGACATCTGATGAGAAAGCTACCTAATAGGTCAGAAGTAACAAATAATAAAATAGTACAGCTTTTTGAGACCTACATGTACTTTGTAATCATAACTCAATTGTTAAGGTTCTCTTCATATTGGATAACTTAAAGTTATCTAAAACCAATTATGAAATATTATTATGAGTGACTGATTATACAGCCTAAAAATATATAGGAAAAAAATCTTTAAAATTCCCTAAAATATCTTTCTGACAAGTTACTAGATCTCCCTGGGTGGTGGAACCTCTACCTTGTTTATTTTCTCCCTTCACAATTGCAGCAACTTAGCTATTGAGCTCTGAGAAACGCCTTCTCTAATAGCCTTCAACGGGCATCATTTAGAAGGCAAGTAAAGGAATACATACAAAAGATCTGCGTTTCTCTTTAATGAATGAAAAGTTTACTCAGTCTTAATCAAGATGCTAAAATCATCCATGTCAATGGGTGAATAACTTATAATGAGATCTGCATAAAGCCAAATGAATTTCTAAAGAGACTTTCAGAAATCAGCGATTCAGTCAACTTGTGGATGGATGAATAATGTGCAAAAACAAACAAAAAAAAAAAGCTGCAGGTAGTAGAATACTTCTACACCCTGGAAATAATTATTAAGTCTGGTGAAAGTGAAGGCAGATGCAAAATTATGGGAGACAGATATTCAAAGCCCCAAGCAACTTCTCTGCTCACAGTCCTTTCTCTTTTTCTACCCTGAATTATGATGAATGGCCCTTTCTTAGTGTTGACAATATTACACAGCTTTCTGGGATCCCAAAGCAATGACATTTGAATGCCCCTGTCTTGCTCCTCATTCTTCGCCCTCAGTTTCTGAAACTCAGTCTTTAATCATGGTGCTTCAGCCATAGCCTCAGCTGATGTCCTGAGTTCAATTAACCTAGAAACCTAGGAACTCTCGAAGAATGTCCTCAATTCCCTGCCATGACAAAATGCACAAAGCAAAATCTAGCTTTACTTTAATGCTGCACAAGATTAACCTGTTACTTAAACTTTATAAAATTTGAGACAACCAGCAAGCCCATAGTAGCCCATTTGTGAAACAGTAAAAATGTGGCTGACGTAGCTTTGTTCATTTAACTATTGGTGTGCTGTTTAAACCAGATATTGCTTGATCTACTTAACTCTCTCCTCTTTGTTGAACTAAAATTATGTCAAACTAGGCCCAGTAATTAGTGTTTTATTCTAAAGATATTAAAATTAACAAATCCTGAATAGAATATTTACATATATTCCATAAAGTTGTGTTCAAAGAGATTGTATCCCAATAGTCAAGAGTGTTCTTCACTGTTTCAACCATTAAAAACCCACTCAAAAATATTAAAATTTTTCATGAAATTCACCAAAAAGAAATGGAGACATCTCACCTGGTTGGTTTGATCAGTTTCGCAAGTAAATTCAATGATTAATGACTTAGGATAATGCCTTACAAGAACCCCCATCAGTGTTTTGGGTGGCGTAGCAGTGCCATCAAGCTGGGAAAGAGAAAACCTGGCTTCCAATCTTCACTCTTTTTGAGGGGGAGGATCAATCAGGTAGCTTACCTTGCTTCCAGCTTTCCCTTCTGTAAGATGAGGAGGTTTGAAAAATTCAACAACAGGATTCTTCCCAGGTTAACATTTCATGACATACGATTGAACGTTCACTAAAATAAGAACAAAAAAACCATGCTGCAAAAACAGTGACTTATCCAGCATTTTCCATGCTCATAAGTTATGTTCAGGGAACATTCAGAACATTGAGATAGATGTATTTCTCAATGTATTTTGGGCTCCTAATCTTTCACAGAGAAAATGACTGTCCCATCATATATTATGGACTCAAAGAGTGAGCAAATGAAGCTTCTAAAATTGCCTCTGTCACACATGATATAAATAACTAATTCACTATATGATCAAATATCCTGTCTAGTTATTAAAACCCTGTTCAATGAATGCTATTTTTGAACTTTCAAAGTAATTGATGTCTTTAATGTTCTTCTCTCTTTAAAATAAAATTATAATACAACCATGTATAAAACAGATCAAAATGTATTGATGAAAAGTAAGACAAAAGTTCAAACTTCTTTTTTTAAAAAAACCTACAACTCATTGAAACTATTAGGCAAAGATAGTGTGACTTGAATGAAATCAATAAGGAAGCCAAGAATATATACTTCTTTTAGTTTATCTCAAGTAAAAAAAAATACTTCAAAGTTAAAAAAAAGATAGCTTCAGGTTTCAGCTCCAACATGTAATGAGCTTGGAAATCATTACTCTCATCTTTCAAACAAGAAAAAAAAAAAAAAAAAGCTAAAACTGAAAATAATCAACTTTCCTCAGATCCATCCAAAAAAGTGAAGTCACAGGACAAAGCACCACCCTGAACTCAAGAAAGGCAAACACAGAGAATCCCAGCTGAAACTGAGACTCACAGCTCAATGTCACCTTACGTGTCTCAAACAAGTCTGAACCATAAACTGGCAGGAAAGCCTCAACGGTGACCTCCCCAAATTGCTGGAGGTTGAGTACAGATGGGATGAAGGGTGACAACTCCCGAGTCCCTAATCTTAGAGGAGACCCCACATTTTTCATATACGTGCTTCTGGGAGCACCGCCAAGTTCTCAAAGGAGAGGCAAGAAAAATGCCCTGGGGTTTCTGGAAAAGGCGAAAGAAAAGTTACCATTTTGAACGTTGCGGACAGCACCCTCCATATCTGAGGAGCGGAAATGGCAGTTACCCCTCCAGCAGTGAATGATCTTTCCATCCCACAGGGGGTTTGCAAAACTGTGAAGCTCACAGTCCAGAGACACACATCTACTAAAAGACTAGGGTCTGATCATAAGGTGATAGAGTGAATTCCACCAGTTTTATGTTATACACCTGTCAACAGGATTAAAGAGATAACAGTGGGTCACCGCTGACAGAGCTGCAAAATGCAGATTTGATGTGAGGAGCTGTGAGGGAAACCCAAACAGTGGGGACAGAAACAGCCACACAAGGAGAAACGGAAGCTTCTGGAAGCAACAGTTACAGCAAACGTTAAACACAGTAGCCTATGAACATACAACCTAGTTACCTTACTTTCCATTACCCAATACAGCAATACTTCTAATCACCAAATGTGTGAGCCAATTCCCTGGTGTCACCCAGGTTTTTCAGTTCTGACGCTGTCTAGCTGCAGGTTGCATCGGATTCCACAGGTTAAGGGCTCCGTTCCAACACCTCGGACGCCAATCACAAGTTTCAGGTTGCCACTCATACTTCAGACCAACCAGATATAAATCAGAGCCCCATAACCCCAACCTTGGGTTTGATAACTTGCGAGAATGGCCCGAAGAACTCGGGGTGATACATTGACTGATTTACTGTAAAAGAGTACCACTCAGGGACACCCAGATGGGAGAGGTTCACAGGGTAAGGTGTGGAAGAAGGAGCAAAGGGCTTCCATGCTTCCTCCAGGTGGGTCACGTTCCTGTCTCTTGTAGTCACCACCATCCCAAAAGCTATTCACACCCCATAGTTTTTGGGTTTTTTTGAGGTTTCAAAGCCTTGGCAGGATCCACCCCTCCCCGCTCCCTGAAAGATGAAGAAAGGCTGAATGTTCAAAGCATCTAATCCTAGCTTGGTCTTTCTGGTGACTAGCCTCCATCCTGCAACCATCCCAGAGCTCACCAGTTTCCACATTAGAATAAAAGACACGCCTATCACTCAGGAAATTCCAAGGGACAAAGGAGCTCTGAGTCTGGAACTAAGGTCAAAGACAAATGTTAGGGGCAAAAAGTGGCCATAGCACTTTCATTGACTAGGAAATTGCCAAGGTTTTAGGGGCTCTGGCCAGGAGCCAAGATGAAGGCCAAAATATGCATATATTATAAATCATGATATCAAAATCAAGTTCAATTCTTGGCAAAAGATGTTAAAAGGCAAGAGAAAATAGAAGAAGCAAGGCAAACTTTAGAACCAGAATCAGACATAACACAGAAAGCTGAGATTCCTTATGTCTGCTTTCACCTTACAGGTCCCAACCCCCGTTCTGCAGGGTGCCTGCTTACAGGTAGAGCTGGTAGGCAAGAGTGGGGAGAGGGGGGCCTTCCCTTGATGGTCCACTACATTGGACCACAGTGTAGTTGGCAACCCACTGACCCTAGAATTCAAATCCCTACACCTGGGGTCAAATCCTAACACCATGACCCAAATTTTGTAAATGAGGTCCAATGACTGGAACTCTTTGGGTCTCAAGTTTCTCATTTATAAATGAATTAATCATAGCTCTATTAGAGCCTTTCTGCAATAAGCAATATTAAGAAAATAATATGCATGATTACCTTTCCCCCGACTTGAATTCTCAATATTTGTCTATCCGGTTAGGTCCTTACTGATGTGGTCAGTTCCGCCTCGTACTGCAGGTTGATCTCAAATCTGAAAACGCCTTTGGGATTAGCTTAGTGACCCAGCCAACATTTATGCCCTGATTTCTCCCAATTCTCACTTAGCCGAGGGAGGCAGGTCTTATCTTAATTATCTCTACCATCAAAGGATGTGGCTGTACATACGCTAGGAATCGGAAACATAAATACTGAACAGATGGGCGAACAAGTGCTTTCTAAAAGCGCATTTGTAAGTGGGAGCTGCTGGTGGGTGTTATTAAGCCTTCCCTCTCCACCTGACTGAAATTCAATTTTGAAGGTTCGTACTCTTTGATCAAAACCCTCTTAAGTTCTTTCACACTTGAATAGAATAGGCAAATAGAATATACCGAGTAATTTTCAAAGAGGAAATTCATTTTTTATGAACAGGTTGCTTGAAAACAGCTCTCAGAAGGGCCTGAAGTTGGGGAAAACGCACAGGGAGCCCTTTTCTCTCAGCACCACTACCTTATACAAATTACTTTTCATTTGCTTCTATTAGACCCCAGTCTGTACTAGGGCTTTAAAGTACATTGGTTTAGATAAGAATTTCTTAACCACGACACTATGGACATTTGGGTCCAGATAACACTTTGTTTCGGGGAGGCGTCCTGCGCAGAGCAGGATGTTTTAGCAGCATCCTGGGCCCCTCCCCTAGAAGCCAGTAGAACCCCACCCCCCTGACCCCCTATGATAGTGAAAAACGTTTCTAGACATTGCCAGATATGCCGTGGAAGGCAAAACTGACTCAGCTAGGCTCTCATTTGGGACCATCCTCACCACAACGGACACACCACCTTTCGGAAAAGTTGAAGAGAAGTGAACGATGCACCATTAGCTCTGGAATCTGCTCTCCTGTTTAAGTGTATTTATTTCCCCCACTTTCCTGTAGTAGTTTTGAAGCTGCAAATTGTATTTGTTATTTTTTGTTATATTTACAGTTTTAAAGTTCATTTATGATTTTAAATTCAAATCTAAAATTCCAAGTTCATTGGTGTTTATTATTCTTCCAAGCAACATAAGAACTTGACATACTTAAATTGTGACTATCTCTTTTCACATTTTAGTTTCACATTCTTTGTTAAGGACCCCCATTTAGTCATCCTGGCCACCATCATCATTAGCAGCGGTGGCAACAGTCCAACATTCTTTAGCTTCATAAAATGTGGTAATGGATTTATTTGTTCTGTATTCTTCCACCTTGCCCCTTCCTTCTGAGTTTTGTTTCTTGGAAATGAAAGTACATCTTATAGTAGTTCCTTTAGGGAGTCTCACAGGATGTGACCCAGGCTTCTTAATGAGAGGAGAAGAATGGAAAGTTCTGTATAAGTTCGGTTTTCAATATAGCTAGAATTCCGATCTTAATGATTTTTTTCCATTTTATCCATCAATAATTCAGTATGGATCTCTAAAAAGTACGCCCTCCTTTTGTTGTTGTTAATATAACCTCAGCTCTGTTATCACACCTAGACAATAGTAATTCCTTAATGTCATCAACTAGCCAGTAACCATGCAGTTACAATTGTCTCATAAATGTCATTCCCTTTCACATATTTTGAAAATCAGGATCCAAGTAGAATTCCGATATTGCAATGTGTTACTCTTTTATATTTCTAAATATAAAATTTTTACTTTCCCTAACATTTTTCCTTTGCAATTTATACTTGTGGTAAACAACATATAAATTGGTCATGAATTTTATTTTTGAGCCTATGAATTTCCCTTTTTTCCTGTTTTAAAAAAGCAGTTTAAACAGGATTCGTTGAAGGTTATGATCCAGCAACCATTGTTAAACTGAAAGCTTCCTTTACGTAACATTGTAGATTTGCCTACTTTTTCAACTTATTATATAATCAGGTTTTAAATCATTTTAAAATTTATTATTTTTAAGTAACTTTAGACATACATAAAGGTTGCAAAAATAGTGCAGAGTTCCCAGGTATTCTTCATCCAGTTCTTCTAATGTTTTTTACTATACAT
Organism: Noctilio leporinus; assembly: GCA_004026585.1. Taxonomy (NCBI): domain Eukaryota; kingdom Metazoa; phylum Chordata; class Mammalia; order Chiroptera; family Noctilionidae; genus Noctilio; species Noctilio leporinus. The sequence goes on from PVIW01000209.1 coordinate 363,762, forward strand.
AACTATAGCACAGTTATTAAAATCAGAAAAGTATATCATTGGTACAATTCTATTAAACCTTATTTGAATTTCACCAGTTTTCCACTAATATCACTTCCATGATCTCAACAATGTTTGGTTATTTCCCCTTTAGTATCCTTCAATTTGTTCTTATTGTTTTCATCCAATAGGAAATGTCTATTGTTTTCTTATGCCATTTACATTTTTGTTGAATAAATTTAGCATATAACATTATGGAAATTTAAGATGTACAGCACGATTTTTATTATACATTTATATTTTGTTCTTTTGGTTTTATAAAAAAATTTTTTTTTAAACAGTGTTTTGTTTAAGATTTTATTTATTATTTTCAGAGAGAGGCAGAGAAACATCAATGTATGGTTGCCTTTCACCTGCCCCCAGCTACGGACCTGGCTGGAGACCTGGCTTGCAACCTGGTTATGTGCCCTGACTGGGAACTGAGCCAGAGACCTTTGAGTTTGCAGGCCAGGGCCTTATCCACTGTGCCACCAGCCAGGGCCTATATTTTGTAATGTGAGAGCTGACATAACAATATTTATCACATTATATAATTATAGCACAGTATTATTTTCTCTATTCATTACATTGTGCATTTGATCTCCATGGCCTACTTACTACTCATTGCTGGTATCACTATCAATGTATTTCTTTATATGGATGCTTTAAAAACAACTGCATAGAAGCAGTCAAACTTCAAGTAATGAGAAGTCTGTAAATAAATTATTCTTGCTCTGCAATTGGACATTAAAGAGAAAATTCCTACCAATTTTGAGACAAGCTGAAATTAAAGCATTAAAAACACCATGTTGCAGGGAAAGAAAAGGGAGCAGGACTATATTCAAGAGTTAAAACAAGATATATCTCATAAATGTCTGTAAACATTTCAGAAAGCTCAAACTATAAACGATGCAATAAGCAATTATATACATAGCAGGCACTTAACTTAATAAAGGCAACGATAGGGCACTTCGGCAACAATCCCAAGATGGACAAGGGACCGCGCTGCCCCTTACTCAACCGCACAAGAAGAATTTTTCAACCATGTACCTTCATTGACTCCTCCCACTCCTCCCACCTGATAGTCACAATCCTGGTATTTTCCACCAAGGGTGGGAGGTGACCCTTTCATACTCTATACCATAAGCCTCCTCCACCTGTCCCACTCGCATGATCTCCTTTCTAATTTACAAATATGTCACCTGCTGTGAGCAATCTGTTGCAATTTACGTTATTTTCAAAACTTAATATTAAAAATTATTTCCAGAAGTTTAGTTTATTTGAATAAGCTGTTAATTAATAGTATTACATAAAAGTTAATCTCCCAGTTTGCATCATTGTATTCTGGTTACATGCCATTAGGGGAAGCTGGGTCAGTGATAATACAGGAACATGTAATAATTTGGCACATACGATTGATGTTCTTTTACAAATGACAAAACTGTACTGACCCAAAGACGACGGCGAGGACTCGGTAAAAGTGTGAAATTCTTATTAATAACTCAGTTCCATATGCAGAAACCACGCCTGGAGTGGGAGCTTATCATCTGATGCAGGAACATGACCAAGTCTCAACTACTGACACTCCCCGAGTCAGTGCCCAGCCATGCACGTGTGTGCGGGTGAACACGCACAAACCCAGAGGGGAGCGTGGCTTCAGGGTGAGGGTGGCAGCTTCCTTTGTAAAAGCTTCCACTCCAGGCTTCAAATGACAGCCCTGGCTCTGTTACACACCAGGGAATCTGGGCCCCTCTTCATCTTCCAAGGAGCCCCCACCAGCTCTGCACACGCTGAAGAACCTGGCAAGGCTGCCTTCTCCCACGACTGCCCGCTCTGGGAGCCCTGAGAGAGAACCTACTCATTTCCCTTAATCAGGAGCGATGACTTTCAGAAGCCTGATGGCACCAGCTGATGAACTAAGTCAAGAGGGAGAAGCTAATCATGAAGGATGTGCCTGGTGCCTGTGTGTGTTATTTATAGAAACCTCAGCAGACAGGGAGAATGCATTAGCATTATTCAACCAAATCTACTTGTGAATCTTCATTCTTGTTAGTGGCAAATTCTCCCTAACTGCTTTTTGTGTTATTTTACAACAACCCCTGCTGTATTTCCTTTACTAAAAGCTGTTCCTTGAAAGAGAATTCCTTTTGCCTCCTCTAAAAATAGTTGATCTAGAGATTTCCATGGCAAGTTCTAGGAGGGGGAAACTTCACAGACAACACGGGGAGAAAGTCAGAGATGAGGGGAGGGATGCTGCTTTTTCCCAAGTAAAAGGATCTTGTTATTTTGGAAACAATGCTACCTGGCTGTCAACAATAACGTAGTTGAACAACGATCATGTGAAAAAGCAGATGCGCCGGCCTGCGAACCCAAAGGTTGCAGGTTCGATTCCCAGCCAGGGCACATAACCAGGTTGCAAGTCAGGCCTCCAGCCAGGTCCTCAGCTGGAGGCAGGTGAAAGGCAACCATACATTGATGTCTCTCTCCCTCTACCTGTCTCTCTTCCCCTCTCTCTAAAAATAAAAAAAAAAATTAAAAAAAGAAAAGCATATGCACACAAAGAGATAGAGACTAAAGATATTAAGTCAATTATTAAGACCAAATCTCCTCTGTGAATCTTAAACAGTAAGCCTAAAAACTGTAAACAATATAACCCAGACCCACCTTGTCTTGAGTCCTATCTGTTCTCATTTCTGAAATCAAAAGCCCTATGGCACAAAATGTTCTCATATAATCAAATATCCATCCTGTGTTTAAATTTCCATAATTATCAAGTGAATTAATTAGAACAGTTTGCCTGTATCAGGATATGCATTGTGATTGGTTGATATCTTTCCAAAGTCTCTTTGAACCTATAGTTCCTTCTTTCTTCTTTTTGTTTCTGTTGTTATTGTCACTATATCTATTGAAGAAACGAACTGATGTCCTATAAAATGTATCCAGGCCAGTCCTGGCTGATGTGGCTCAGTGGATTGAGCACTGGCCTGCAAAACCAAGTGTTGTTGGTTCGATTCCCAGTCAGGGCACAAACCCAGGTTACAAGCCAGGTCTTCAGCCAGGTCCCCAGCTGGAGGCAGATGAAAGGCAGCCATAGAATGATGTTTCTCTCCCTCTCTGCCTCCCTCCCTTCCCCTCTCTCTAAAAATAATGAATAAAATCTTTAAAAAATGAATGTTAAAAAAAAAAATGTACCCAGGCCAGCATTCTGCTAATTGCACCACTGTGAGGCCATGTAAAGCCTGACTAGTAACATGGTGCTTAGAGTTAGAACTTTCATTAGAATTGGACTTGAATGTTTTTTCAAAAGTGCTTTATTGGTGGTATCGTATACCTTTATTAGATTTCTTTTGCCAGGGTCCCTTGTGCGTTGTGGATTGCTAAATGCTGACACACTAATTCTGTTATTCTCTTCATTTATTAACTGGATCACTTGTAGTGAATATCAGGACACACCACCTTGAAATATGGCACCTTGGCATATTGAATGTAGAATTCTGGCATGTTTAATAGTAAGTGCCCAAACAGGAAGGTCACGCTGAACTCCCCACCCTTCTCTCTTGAAACAGGCCATGAATTTCTCAGGGGACAGGTGCCATCCCTATACCCAGAAGAAAGGAGGGCCCTAATTTCTGACAGCAATGGGATGCCCAGAAGAATCCTGACAAACAGGACTTGCTTACATTTTCCCTAATTTTTTACACTTACCTCTTATTCTCTAACTCTTCTATTTCTACATCTGTCCACTCTTTTCACACCAAGCATAAAAGTACTCAGATTCATTTCTACAGTTCTTCATTTCCTTATGAAGGCGTCCATATCACATAAAGCTTACACTAAGTTAATGTGTGTATATCTTGGTCTACTTCATATTTGTCTCTGTCAGTTTAATTTCCAAACTCAACCAGGAACCCTAAGGGGGTCTAGAAAAACCTTTCCTCCTTTCCACTTCTAACATGAGAGCTTTCCTCACTGTTTGGTTCCTTAGAAGTATAGTTCACTTTTTAAAAAAGCCAGAAGGAAAGTTGGTGCTTTTCTGTTTATTTATGAATTTTTCATATAACATTTCCTAGCAACTTCTAAAACTGGCTGATGGTACTTTGTGTTTAAAATATCATTATGTATTCGTGAATTTTAAAATGTTTGGTGTGCTTCAATCCGTAGCACTCATATCCCTTACTGTCCACCTTTGGCTAGTAGAAGTCTCTTCCTTGGGATAATGAAATCTTTTGAGTCTTTGAGAGTTTTCTTACTACCTAGTATGAAAACATGCTCTGATTCTATCTGGTGTATTTCATGTCCCAGAAGTGGAATCAGCCAGGGTTGGTTATTGTTTCAGGATCAAGGCTAAGAAATATGTATATATGTAGCTGCATATGTATATGTAGGAAATATTAAATGGATTCATAGTGATATGGTCAGTTATGAATCAGAAATAAAGAGATTTTCTTAACCACATAAATGCATCTCTTACTCGTGTGTCTACTATTTCAGTATGCAGATTTGGGAAATGTGTGTTTGCCTATTTATACATATGTGTCTAGATGTATTAAAATCTTCATACTGATATTTTCCATTCAAATTCAGAATTATAGCATTTTTAACTTCATAGATGCACAGCTCTCTCTGCTCCATGAAAATGTCAATCCTCATTTCCAACAAAACAACCTTCATTACTCATTTTCTTTATTCAATAGCACATGCACATCAGTCTCAGAATAACAATCCAACCTTGACACTGGCTGTTGATTACTAAAAACAATTTATTTGCAGTTTTAGTTTCCTTTAAGTTGAAGGGGTTCAGAATATTCCACTGTGACATTTAAAAAATTAATTTTGAGCTGAAGGCATTTTAAGAATAAGCTTTTTTCTTGAACTCCCTTATCTGCCTGAAAGTGGAGCTTCCCAAAAGAACTCAAAGAAACTCAATTGTCATAAATCCCTCCCCTGGGAGCGAAGGTTGACACTCATCACTAAAGACTAGAAGTCCACACCTCACCTAAACAGACATTGTCACAAAGTGTCATATTTCTGATCTAGTCTTGTAAGGGCCCACTTATCTTTCTTAAAAACTACTTGTTTTCCCATAAATGACCTTTGCTCCCCTGCCCTTCCTCTATTAAGAGTTGTTTCATTTCCGGTAAGTACCCTTCTCTTTTTCTTCCCCTCTTAAGACAGTCCATAAGCCCCACATTCCAATCATCTAGTTGAGTCACATTGTGTACATGAGAATTAAATTTTATCTCTTGTAAGTTTAATTCGCAGGTCCCTGTCTCTTTACCCAAGAGTATAGGGAAAATTATTTCTCCTTGGTAGGGTACCATCTACATCCCATGAGACACGTTGAAGCAAATTCCTGTTTTCAACTTTCTCTCTGTGGCTAGTCTCTTAACTAAAATGATAGGTTTACTTGTTTTAGTTTATTCTTAATGTATAAGGATTTTTTACTTACTTTTGTTCATAATATGCAAACATTTCACATTGTTCCCATGGTTAAATTATACAGTGAGTGATATGCAGAAAAATTTTGCTTTTCTTTCCCTTATTCCATTCAACCTACTTCCTCCCCCACAGAAAACCTTTATATTTTTTCAGTTTTATGTTTCACATTTTTTATAGAAAAAATATGCATGCATATTTATAGTCTCTCTTTTCTCAGACCATCTATAGCAAACTGCACAGTTTCCCTAATCTTGATAATATCACAATCATCACAGAGATCCCATCATGATAGGTAGAGAACATTAGGAGGAAAACTTCAATTTTTCTAACTTGAGTTCAGTGGTTTGGGGACTATAAATTAATTGATAATAGATTAAGAGGGAGAAGGTCAAGGTTTATTTAAGTGTATATCCAGGAGTACTCAGTGATGAGTTGCTGTGCTCAATACACACACTCACACACATACACACCCCCCAAACTTACACGAATGTTAACAAAGCGAGGAGCAGGTGGTTTAGGGTTTAAATTGGGAAGGTGTGGAAGGATCTATTGGGCTTTTTGATGATAGTGTAAATGGATAGTCTATCTCCATGGTAACTGAGCTTACAGGAAACTCCCCCAGAAGGGAGTTGATGGCAGTTATATTTTTGAGAGGCTCTGCTTTTCTCTGATAAGGAAGATTCTTTCTGCATCTTCTTTAGCTCAAATGCTTTCATTTAAAAATAATCTTTATACCAACTTTGAGGGTCTGAGGGTGTCCCCACAAGAACTATTTTTATTCCATTTCATAAGATCATTGTACTATACTGTGCAGATACAACAGTTTATTCAATTAGGTTTCTAATAATAGATTTAGATCGTTACTGCCTTATATTACAAACAGTGGTGTAATTAATAACTGTGTGTATAAATGTATTGCATCCTTTTCAAATGTGTATCCGAGATAGAGTGGTACCCTAAAAGTGGCATCTGATTTATTATGGGGTGAATGCGTATGCAATGTTGCTGGATATTGCTAAAATTCCCCACAAGGATTACACCATCTTGTTTATCACCAGCAAGATGCAGGCGTACATATTTTTCCTTTTGTCTCACCAAGAGAATACTTTTTTATTGAACTTATTGGGGTGACACCGCTTCACAAAACCATACAGGTTTCAAGGGTACAACTGAACAAAACTTCACGGCACCCTGCGTGGTGCGCCCATCCCCTCAAACAAAGTCCTTCTATACCTACTTTGCCCACCTCCACCTACTCTCCACAGCAAAGGAGAGTATGTCAAACTTTGAGTTTTCCAACCTGATAGATGAGAAACTGTGTTTCAGTACAGTTTTAATTTGTGTTTCTTTTCTTGAAAGTGGAATTAAACATCGTTTTATATAGCTCAGAGCCATTTGCAGTCCTCTGTGTGTGTATGAATTATCTTTATATAACTCTAGTCCATCTTTCTTTAAGATTGTACATATTTTTATCTCCAACTTTGATGTCCTACGTTTCAATTGCTTGGCTATCTGGTTTAATATTTTTTATATTAAAAACAGTAGTTTTCAGTCATTTAATGAAAAAGATGACCTGCTTGATCAGACTCCACTCAGGTTCCTCTGAACTTTTCAACTAAGCCTACTTCTGTGGTTCCTCTCTGCAGTGTCCAATTTTAGCAAGAATCCTGATAAGTCCATTTAACCAGGGCCTCCACCCTTCATAGCTGGCCACCATTGATATCTATTCTTAAATAGGGTTCCTCATCCTTCACTGTCACCCAGGTGATGTCTGATCACTCTGACCTGCCTTCAGCAAGAATCCGGTTAGGCCCAAATCCCCTTACTCATGATGATTTCTTTGAGTAATTGTTCATCTATGAACCTCCACCCTGCTCCTGGCTACAAATTCTCATTGGCCTATGATGTATTCAAAGTCGGCTCCAGCCTCTCTTCCCCTCAGCAAGAACTCACTGCAGTGGTACCTAGCCCTATTGCCATGGTCCCCTGGAATCAAGTCCTCCGTACCATTGTTAACAAGGGTCATGAGTATGTTTTCTTTAACAGTCACAAAGATAATTTTTACTTTCTCCTGCGGCTTTCTGTCATGCTACATTTTAATTCAGTTCTGTATAATCAAGTTTACTATTCTTTTCACCTAATGTTTTTGAATTTTGAGCCAATTAAGAAAGTTATAATACATGTTTTTCAATATTGTTATTCAGTTACCCTAACAACACAAGTTAAAAAAATCCATCATTTTGCCCACAAATGTTGCCTTTAATTTACACAAAATTTTCATATGCCATATGATTGATGTCTGGATATTCTGTTCTGCTCATTTAATCTATTCATGAGTCAAAGTTTTAGTATTTCACATACAGAGATTGTATAAAATATTTTAATACCTAAGAGAACAGCACCTCATTCCCCTTGTTATTTTTCTTTTTCAAGATTTTTCTGGCTTTTCTTGTTGCCTTTTTGTTTCAAATGAATTTTACAGTCAAACTGTCTAGCTTCAATATAGAAAACAAAAGTCTGATATTTTATGGGTGTTGCATTATATTTCTAAGTCAAAATATAGAGAACTAACATGTTATGACATTGACTTTTCCTATTAAAGTAATGCTTTTTCTTTCTACATATTCAAGCTTAATTTTATCATATACGTAAGTATTTTATAGTGCTCATTAGGGTTTAAAATTTGGTTATCAAATTTAACTTATCATAAATTGTTTCTCTAGGCATTTTATTCTCTGATTGTTTCCTTTTACATATTATAGAAACAATGTGTTAATTTAAAAATCTGTTACTTTAAACTGCTTTTATTTTTTAGAAGTCTATTTTAGTGCTTAACTAAATTGACCCTTACTTTACAAGTAAGTTTTTTTTTAATATTTTATTTATTTTTAGAGAGAGGGGCAGGTTGGAAGAAAGATGGGGTGAGAAATATCAATGTGTGATAGCTTCCTGTGTGCCCTCAACTGACAACCTGGCCTGCAACCCAGGTGTGTGCCCTGACTGGAAATCGAACCAGCAACCCTTTGGTTGGAAGGCTGGTGCTCAATCCACTGAGTTACACCAGTCAGGGCTATATATAAGCTTTTAAGTATTCCTTATACTACTATTTTTGTAATAGTTTAAGAAACAAATGAGATTATCTGATTTTTTAGAATTCCACTGTGAATCTACTTAGACTTGAAATAGAATGCAAGTCTAAGACAGAAACCCATGAACTATGATCAAATGATTTTCAACCAAGTGCCATGAAAATTCAATGTGGAAAGAATGGTTTCAGCTAATGGTCCTTGGATACTGGATATCACATGCCAAAGAACGAAACTGGATCCCCCCACTTATGACATATATAAGAATTAACTAAAAATAGAGAAAATACCAAAATGTAATTGCCAAAACTGTTACTTTTAGAAGACAGAGTAGGAAAAATATTTATAAACCATATATCTGATAAGGAACTTTAATCTTAAGAATACAGAAAGAAATTTCATGGCTTAATAAAACTCAATTAAATAATGAGCCAAAGGTCCAACTAGACATTTATCCAAAGAAGATAAACAAATGGCTGACAAGCATATGAAAAGATACTCAACATCAATTACCATCAGGGAAGTACAAATCAAAACCACAATGAAACAACACTTCATACCCATCAGGATGGTGAGGGTGGTGAGATTATGGAGAAATTGGAATCCTCATGCCTTACTGGTGGGAATGTAAGATAGTATAAGCACTGTGGAAAATACTCTGGAAGTTTCTCAAAAAATTAAACAGGATTATCATTTGACAAGGTAACTCTAGCAGAAGGTACACACCAAACAGAACTGAAAACCTATACCTACACAAAAACTTGAATACAAATTTTTGAAGCAGTTTATCCATAACAGTCAATAGACAAAAAAATATTCAATGTATATAGCAATTGAAGAATATATAAGCAAAATGTGTCATAAACATACAACGGAATATTCTTCTTTCACAAAAAGGAATAAAGTACTGATACATGCTACAAAACGAAAGGACCAGAAAAACCCTATGCTAAATGAAAAAAGATAGTCACAAGACAACATAAATAATATGATTCAGTTCACATGAAATGTCCAGGATAGGGTAAATTATAGACACAAAAAGTAGATTAATGCTTTTTTAGGGCTGTGGGGAAGAAGTGAGGACTGGCAGATTATGGCTAAAGTGCATGGAGTTAATGAGGTGATAAAAATGTACTGAAAATGGCTGTGGTGATTATTATACATATCTATGAATATATTAAAAACCATTGAATTGTACACTTTAAGTGAGTGAACTGTATGTATGGTAATGAATTACATCTCAATAAAGCTGTTACCTCAGCCCCCTAAAATTTATTTTCACTTTATGTATAGCTCAGACATTTTAATTTCCTAAATGTTGCCATGTTATTTAGAGTGAAATTTAATATATTTTTAAGTGGTCCCATGTTTCACTTCATACTTTTGGGTGCTTAAAACAGCTTGATTTCTTTTTCTAATAACGAGCTTCATAAGAACTTAGCTTGAGTTTTCTCAATCACCAGTTTTCTGTATCTGTGGTCCTTAGCTGTTTCTATATTGAAAATACTAAATCAAAATAACCTTTATCTGAAGAGACTCAGCCCTACATTTAATCAGTTTCTCTGGTAAATTAACAACCATTTTGCTTCCTATGAAAATTTTCAATTCCACGCAAAAGGTTGGAGGAAATTCTTTTATTACCCAAAGATATCATTTACCTCAGGCAGACAAAGGCTAAATCCATATATTTTACCATGTTTTTAACAAGCTACCAGATGGCCCTTTAATAAACGTGTTCCATTGAATGCGTATCTTGATCCTGTCTCAAGAAATCAAGGAACTTTCTGTTTTGCTTTTGAACACAGTTAAGTCATGGGAAAATAAATAAATAAATAAATAAATAGTAATTCCTAGAAGAGTACGGTCTGATTAAAGACAGGCAGATATTCAGCTTCCAGCTCTTGCTTCCTTAACATTTCCACTACCCTTGGGAGAAGGCATCTGTCCCCGAACCCAAAGCATCCGTGTTATTCTAAGGTAACATTCCAGGTGTCTCCAACAATTTTACCCCTCCTTTGACTATGTTTTTAAGCTACTGATATGCTCAGAATGGTTGTGGCCCGAAGCGGAGAGCAACAGGTAGCACACAATGGTTGACATTGCAAAGAAAGTGCTAGAAGCATGGACACTGACTATCACAAAGCCACACTGTATGATGTCTCACTTAGAGAAATGTATGTGACTTTTGATATAAAATCCAACATATTCTGGACACTTCTCAAGTCTTAACAGAATCCACTGTGGGCATGTATGTTACCCATCCTTCTACAAGATAGGGCAAGAGAGCCAAAAGTGGAATCCTATAGAATTGAATTAAGCCAAATGACAAATTTCTGTTAAGAGTGTCTAGTTTTAAAACCAGTATTCTTCTATCAAAATCAGTTTTAAAAACCTAACATTCATTACTAGACCTAAGTACTGTATTTCTATTCATTACCACTAAAATTAATATAGTAACAGATATAATGGAGAATACAACTTTTATTTTGAAGAAAGCTGAATTCCGAATCTGCTTTCAACGCTGGAAGTGGGGAAACGAGCAACCAGGTGTTACAGACATACCTGGTTTTCTCCTGATCTATAAATCTGTGCTTGGATTTCATACAGTGCTCCTTAGAGAAACATTATAGAAAACCATGAAAGCCTGCCACTGAAAATTGAACACTTGTAAACACTGGCTTATCCAGAAGGTCACCATCTGCAATTAACCATCATTTTAAAAGCCCAGAGGAAATGAAATGCTAAGTATGACATTTTTTGGATCATGTCTTTAGTTTATTAAATTGCAGGAAATAAACATCCTCATTTATCATTCATTTTTAGTTATTCCCTTTCGTTCTAAAGCTTCAAAATTAATGTATTACTGGTGCTTAATATTTTTGAACCAAAGTATTCTTTTCTTAACATCTACATTTGGAAAACCTGAATCTGCCTCCTTCTAGCCTAGATGTAGAGCAGCTACATATAGAATTGAAAGGGATGCATAAAAGAAGAATATTGAATTCATGGTGCATAAATAATTAATTGCTCACATGATAAAATGTGAAATTGTATGCTAGCTAGCTCATACTGTACATGAAAATAAATAAGTGGGGGCAATAGTAAAATTTTTAAATAAAAATATATTTAAGATGTTGGATTAGTAAATTCATTTAAAAGTTTTCTTTAAAAAGAAAATACCAACTTCTTATTCTTGCTGTGGTCATGGTAAACTAATGGGCTTACATGCCCCCTCACAGGGTAAGCAATTTCAAAATATGCAAAATGTATGATGCAACTATCTGAAATCACTGAAGAGCAAAAAGCTCAGGGCTCGGATCCATGAGAGAAAGGGACCCCAGGAGATGATTCCACCTTCACGCTGATGCTCCTTCTTGGAGAGCTTTTCAAATCTCAGCACAGGGAAATGATTTCCCAACACAGAGCAGTGTCCTTGAGATCAGACAGAGATCAGGCGTAGGGGCTGAAGTGGCGGCTGGAATTTCTAAGGCAAGATACAGGATAGGAAGGAGAGACACAGAGAAAGGGCCCGTAACTCTGCGAGGCGTGTCCTGGGGTTGTTGACAGAAGATTTAAATGTGTCTGTGTAAAGCAAGGTTCTCTGAGGTTAAGCAGAGAAGTCCTATCTGAGGGTCTTGGGCAGAGAGAGGTGTTGTGAAGTAAACAAGAGATTCCAAAAGACACACAGGGCCAGGTACTTTGGAATTACAACCGGGAATAGTGGAGAGATCTGACTGAACACTGAACATTCAGTTAGAACTTCAGAAAGTCTATACTTGAAGAGTAGGGCTACTCTGGCCCACAAGTAAGGGAAAGAATACTCCAGACTTGCTCTAATAAAATCTAAATCCAAGCTTTGACAAGATCAAGCTGAGCCACCAGAAAAGTAACTGCCTTCCAGACTGAAACTCAATATTCATTAAAAGAATAAAATCAGAGTCTCAAATGAGAATGTTAAGCTTGTAATCAATAAGTAATTTATATATCCCTATGAAAAACCTGATTAATGTGACCCATGACCAAAAAGGGCAAAATACAGTTAAACAGAAAAAGAGCTAAAATATCAGAGAGGTTATAATTGGCAGATTGGGACTTTCAAATAATGATTAAAATATGACCAAACACTTAAGGCAAAGGGTAGATAAAAGAAATAAGCTTTCAGGTGCCAACCTGTGAACCCAAAGGTCGCTGGTTCAACTCCCTAGCCGGGCACATAACCAGGTTGCAAGCCAGGTTTCCAGCCAGGTCTGTAGCTGGAGGCAGGTGAAAGGCAACCATATACTGATGCTTCTGTCCCTTCTCTCTGCCCTTCTCTTTGAAAATAATAAAATCTTTTAAAAAAAATGAAAGAAAGAAAGAAGCTTTCAGACAATGACAAGACATGAATGCATGCTGCTAAGTGAAAGAAGCCAGCTGAAAATGTTCCCAGTTGTATGCTTCCAATTATATGACAGTCTGGAAAAGGCAAAACTACAGAGACAGTAAAATGATGAATGGTTTCAGGAATTTAGGGGAAGGCAGGGATGAGTAAGTGAAGCACAGAGGATTTTTAGGACATTAAAAATATCCTGTATGATGTTGCCATTGTGGTTACAAGAATATCATATACTTGACAAAACCCATAGAATTTTACAGCACAACAAGCAAACCTTAATGAAGGCAAATTAAAAATGTAATTTAGGACAGTTTCTACCAAATCAATTGTTTTCTAAGTGTAGGGACAGACTCCTAGTATTTAAACTCTGTTGCCTTCCCTGGTGTCACCTCAGATAAGACTTTAAGCCCTGTTAGCAGAATGATTTTGAGAGAAATATCAAATACAAAATGAGTAGAATATCATTATCCACAGGCTATATTTAAGGTTTAAGAAGAGTTACCCCAATATTCAATCTCTTTTCTACCTTTCACTGCATTATTTATTCATAAGCAACCATTAAAAAATGCAGTGGTCCTTTCTCCCAGTTAATGACTTTCCTCATAATTCCAGTGGGGGTTAGCACCAGGACCCACCGTCCAATCATTATCTAATATTGAGTTTCCACCTGAAATTAATTGTCCATATGCCTTAGCTTGGTGTAATGCACTTCTCTTTTTACTAATATAAACATTTCTGGAAAACAGATGTGAAGCAGAGAGACACACGAGGGACCAATGCAACAGACTGAATCAAATCATTAAGAGAATTACTTTTACCATGTTATTGAGCTCATCATCATCCTCCACTGGTGTACATGAACCAGCATGATAGTCATTGAGATTAAATGTAGTATCCTCAAAGAGTAGCCAAAGGTATACTCCTATTCATCTTGAAAGATAATGACCGTTCATTCACATTCGCTACAGAGTTTAGTACTGTCTGGTCCTTACAGCCCAAAGAGAAATATAAAATTTACTGGAGTGTTAAAATGAAACAGTTACTTTGTCAACACATTTATATGTCCAGAGGAAGTATTATTTGTCAGGCTTGTGTCTTTATTTGTGTCATGGTTTAAAAACATGATCTTCCTCATTTCTCCCTCATTCCACCATTTAGTACAGCTTAGTGTGTGTGGAGAAGTAAGAAAACTACTGGTAGGAGGAAAAAGGTCCATGATATTAGAACTGCAAGTCACCACCTCATGTACTGATTATTTTTTTAATTTTTCATGAAAGTATGCAGTGGGATGGAATGGAACGGGATGGGATGGAATGGAGCAGTGCAGTAAAAAGACAGAATGAAATACTCAGATATCAAATAGTGGATCACTTCTGAAAACTTCCTGAAGCTGTTAGTATATAAATCCTGAAATACAATATAAAAATAATACCTTCCTGTGAATCATGAATCAACAATTAGAAACTCACTGTTTCTAAAGCAATTAGCTTTTCGAATTTGGTTCAAGCATTCTGGGGAAGATGCTTGAGATGATTACCAGGTAAATGTGAATGTATCAGGAAGTCATTTTATCATTAGTAACATTAGAAATGATAATAACTGTATATTAGTTATCAAATGTGAAAGGGGAAAAGGTTTTGTATAACATTTAACACAATAGTGCATATAAACCTCTTATTTATGTGGAAGGGGTTTTGTTGTTTGTTGCTTTTCAAAATATTAATACTAATACTTCAGCTTTATCCTGTAGATTTGCCGAGGGCCACGTGTGCCTGCCAGATACCCAGGCGAACGAACACACAGCCAGGGCTGAAAACATGTGCCTCTTGCAAATGTGACAAGTGGAACCCAGAGTTGGACTGTATCTCCTTAATGTGAATGTATCTAATAGGGCAGGTTATGTGAGCATCAAATGTTTGACTTTAACTGTCAGGGGAGAAGTGCCGATTTCAGAAGCCTACACGGAATAACACCGAGGGTGTGTTGTTATCATTTGAGATGCAAGTTCATGAAAGCCCTCACCTGGGAATAAATGTGCAGAACTGACTGTGTGTACATAGTCCTAGTGGAGCACAAGACACACATCACAGTTCTGCAGTCTCTGGTTTTCTCCCCAGAAACTGTCCCTAGCCCTAGGCCTAGTGGCTCGAAGAACACGCTTTCTTAGGTAAAGGGTGTCTGTGCCATGCTCTTCATCTGCCTCGGGCATCCTGCTGGAAGGCGTCAGCAGGATCCCCCAGGCCTTGCCCAGCTCCGACTGCCCACTGCTGCCCTCCACCCTGAACACCCCTGTCTTCGGGTCACCATCTCCCCCGCAGAAGGCTAGCCGGCCTCCTAACAGACCAATGGGACAGTGTTTTAAAAAGCTTTCCAGGTGGGTAGGTTTTTCCTGCTTGGAGTGGGAACAGAAACCAGATCTTAGTCAAGTCCAAACGCCTGGATCCCACCCCACTCCTGCCCCATTGAAAGGACAGCCTTTGGATCACTCTGTGCCCAGTTCTTTATGAGACCACAAAACAAACATCTTTTGTTCTTTACCTAAGCCCGGAAAGAGACCTGAGATGGCACAGCACCGCCGACTGCAGGGGAAGGAGGTGGGCGGACAGAAGATGAGAGGGAATATTGCCAATGACAGCAATTTCCGGCCCCGCTGTGAACCGCACATCTAACAGGCGTATCCTAAAGACCTACAGGCCATGTAAGTGTGAATAACATTTGGGATGTCCGAGGAACACCCATTCTCCATGAAGAGAGGAGACAAATACATCATTATGCCAAGTGTTAGGTTGAAAATGATCCGCCAGTGAGGAGATCCACCAGGTGAGTGTTGGATTCTTCCCCATCACGGTTCTTATAGCTACCAGTGATCCCGAAAAGCAAAACCATTTCAGCACACCAGAACAGAAAATATTTTCACACGCTTTACATAAGACTATTTTCATTAGAAAAGAAGGCAGGTGAGAGAGTTGATGTATTTATTCACTTTCCCATGAAGCCAGCCTGTTGGGAAATTAACTGAAGGGAGACAGTATGGCATTTTAAAGTATGTATCTTTCCAGAGGTCAACTTATTATTAGAGAGTGAACTTACCAGGCCTGGGGTCTGCATTAGCAGAAAACTTGGTCCACTTTCAAAGTCAGTTTCTCATTGAATAAGAACTTTAAGTAAAATGGCACCATTTCAAGCTGCCAGAACAACCAGCCTCTCCACCAATGTCACCCTGTCACCTTTTTAGGTACCGGAACAGCTGGTGACTAGAACTTGAAGAAGCATTGGGCAAGAAAACTGGAACTCTTACTTAAGTTGAGATAGAGACAGACTCCCTAAAAGGTCCCCAGTAGGACAAGCTCGCTGTTGTGAGGGAAGAAAAGATGAAATAGGGTTAACAGCCTGAGTGTCTACTGCATAATATGCTGGTGACAGAATAATTTTAGGGCTAACAATTGAGTTTCTCTTTTGTTAAATTCTGAGTGGCATCTAGCTCCCACTTTTAAAGTTTCCAGAGAGCCTCTGACAGACTGCCCATTACCTCCTTTAGACTAGGAAAAAGCTAACAATCTGTCATATTGGTGGGGCATACGTGAATATCTTAGCTAGCTGGGAGAAATAAGGGTTGGGACCAAAGAATGTACTCAGCAGACAATGGATACATACAAGGAAATGATTTAAGATGAAAAGCTGCCTCTTTTTTCCCATTATTTCACTTTACTTTATTAATGATTTATTGTTGCTGTATTACATTTGTCCCTTTTTCTCCCCCATTGCTTTCTCCCATCCTGTCCCCCACCCTTTCTCCCACATTCAACCCCTGCCCTGCTGTCCCTGTCCATGGTTCACTTATGCTAGTTGCTTCCCCGGTCCCTTTCCCTTCTTCACCCCTTTCTCCCCTTCCCCCCGGTCACTGTCAGCATGTTCTTGTTTCTATGCCTCTGGTTCTGTTTGGCTTGTTTGTTTTGATCACTAGTGTCCAGTGAAAGCTATCTCTTGAGCAGATGGAAAACCCTACGTGTAATAAATCAGAAAGAAACCCCCTGTTAACCCCAATCCACTTTTAACAAAAAAAGGGAAAGATGGAAATAGCCGAATATTTTTCTCCTCTTTGAAATAGCTCTATGTAACCAGGCTCATCATGTATCATTTCTACTCATTCTTCACAATAAGCTTTGTTTTAAGTACATTTATGTTGTGCTAAAGGCTGTATCGTAACACAGAGACTTACCAAGGTAACCGAAAACTTCTTCCCAGTTCGGGCTACATATTTTGTGGCATGTAATTGAAGGTGGTGGTAAGTATGGGATAACGCCCGCATGTGACATAACATTTCTGGCAATCACGGAGGTTTCACCGACCCTGAACACCTCTGTGGGCCCCTGAAGCACTCTTAGACTTCTTAGACTTTTAACACACTTTGCTGTTTATAAGTTTGGTTATTGATGTAACAGAAACTACTGGTTTTAAACTTTATTTTTAATTAAAACTTTTCTTCTTACACTATCCGCATGCAGAAAAGAACGGTTCTGATTGGCTTGCGTGCGGAAGTAATCCCTAGCACCAACGTGATGACAGCGCTCACTAACTGAGCAGCACAGCTGCGATCAGCCCAGAAAAGCCAAGTGGCCCCTGCGAGGAAACTGGAAGCAGCGAGTCAGACTCACAGCCAGCACCCCGAGACACGCACACAGATGTCCCCTCCCCTTCTCCCCTTTCCGCCTGCTTCTCACTCACACCCACCAACTGAGGGATTTTACTCATTATTTTCAGAGAGAAGGGCAGGAATGGAGAAAGAAACGGAGAGAAACATCAATGTACAGTTGCCTTTCACCTGCCTCCAGCTGGGGACCTGGCTGGAGACCTGGCTTGCAACCTGGTTATGTGCCCTGGCTGGGAATCGAGCCAGAAACCTTTGGGTTTGCAGGCTGGCACCTTTCCACTGAGCTACCAGCCAGGGCTAACTGTTATTCCTTTAAATAATTTAAAGGCAAGGCATGCTTAAGTTGATACTGGCCATATATTAAGTTGATATAATGACTTTCTGGATCATCAGGACAGAAAAATAATAAGATGAAAAAAGTTAGAAAGGCAAAGTAAAAAAAAAAAAAAAGAAAAGAAAAGGCAAAAACAAGTCAACAGATGATGGATAACATATTCTTTAGGTGTGTAAATTATATTAGCATTTTCCTGGCACAGTTGGAGTGGGATTTATTACTACTATCATTTAATAAATAGCATGCTGCTTCCTAGTGATCGCAATCTGAGTTTGATTTTAAAATACTGGGATTCTAACTGCCCAATGAGCTCTTCCTGCACACTCTGACATAGAGAAAGTCTCTTCTCCCTCCTGTTAGATGACCACTGTGGGCTATGCTTTGAAAGTCTGAACTATGTCAACGAGTTCTTATGGGTTGAACTGCGAACCCCTCTCCCCACATTTATAACCCTAACCCATGACTCAGAATGTGGCCTGATTTGCAAACGGGGTCTCTACAGAGGTGATCAAATTCAAGTAAGGTCATTAGGGGTAGGTTGTCATCCAAAACGACTAGTGTCCTTATGACAAGGGGAAATTTGAAGACAGGCATGCACACAGGGAGAAGGTCATGTGAAGATGAAGGCAGAGGTTGGGGTGGTAATTGTACAGCCATGAAATGCTTGTGAGCCAAGCACCAGATGCCAGGTAAGAGGCACAGAACAGGTTCTCTTTCATAGCCCTAAGAAGAAACAGACCCTGATGGCCTCAGTGTCACCCAGAATCTGTGAGACAGAAGACTTCTGTTGTGGAAGCCACCAGGTGTGTGCTGTTCTGTCATGGCAATCCTAGCAAACAAGCTGATGTCTTCCCAGACTCACCTCTCACCAACAAGGGGGGAAATGTTCTACCAAGTTAGAAATACAATAGAAATCAGGATACATTATTTTAAGGAGACATGGAAGGGCCCCTATTTAGCGACATTCCTAATTTGATATCTTGATATTCCAGAGAGCAAACATGAAACTGTTGAAAATGTTATCAATCTGGCAAAAGGAAGGAAGGAAGAAGAAGCACATGACACTAGTCATATTAGGTTTGAAATAAAACTCAGTTTTACTTATTCTGAACCAGTGAAAACCACAAACTGTTATCCAGATACAAAATACTGTCAAGGAAAATCTATAATGCTATTTCATACTGAGATCTTCTGCTGTCATAATCTAAGTGTGCTATGCCACATGCTCCCAGAACCACAAGTCACCATTGTTTCGGTGATCAATTTTAAACTATTCCTGCCCTGACAGAGGATGAAAATGTAACCAAATAACCACCTGTTGGTATGGATAAGCAAGTAAGTATTCACCTACTGAATGCTCAACAGGGTTATACTGTTACTTGATTTGGAACCATGAAGCTCCTTATCCCAATAACTATCACATAGTGCATCACATGTATTTTGGAAATTATGCTTTTGCTTCCTTTAAAACTTGTAGCCCTTATAAAATAAATTGCCTCTATCAGACACTGAAAAGACTTGATTGGCTCTCATGACGTGGGGAAAGAGGTTCAAAACAACTTAACCTGATTTTCAAAAGAAAGGCTATCTTGGCAGACATGAGACATTTGATATTTATTACAGTTATTCCCAAGGATAAAATAGGCATCCTTTCTTAAACACTTAGTATCAGTCATTGGGTTTTGCATAATTATTTTATTTAATCCTCATATAGCCAGAATATATTTTTCTTTACTTGCCTAATTTTGATGTAAGAATCATATTTAAAATACATGAACAGATGAATGGGTTTTATTTTCAGAATTTTAAAATAAGAGTTCAGTAGTGATGTCCTTCTTCTGTGCCAACCCAAATACCTGTATCTGTGAACTTTGGGAGTCAGAGCCAGGTCATACATGATTTTCAGATATCTGTGTGTAGTTAGTTATAAGCAACCTGATAAAAAGGCCCAGAATATCTTCTTACCTAATTACAGAACATTTCCTACCATTTTTCATCAGGGCAGTGTGGTTTTTTTCCAATATTTCACTTAACCAGCAGGCATTACCTGAAGAAGGTAGTAGTAATCTCCATGATAAATAACTTATCAATTACCTTAAAAGATTACCCCATCCCCTTAAAACTTGATAAGTTTAGGATTTTAATTTTTTTATATAATACTACAAAATCCAGTTCAGAAAGCATTTGTGTTTCATATGAATTTAAAGAAAATATTGCAAAGGACTAAAACCATAACAGAGTTCAACTATATTCCTACGCAGGATAATTTATGTGGTTGACATAATAAAGAATAGATACTTACATTCGAAACTGAGTGAGATCACAAAATAAGAGTGATGAAGGAAAAAACATGAATCACAATCAAAACTGGCTAGCCCTGTATGCCTCCTAAAGGAGGCGCAAACGAAGTACCAGTTCTTACCACTTCCCTCTCTGCCCCTGCTAGGCCCTTGCCCCATAAAGTGTACAAAGGTAGGGCTCAAAATGTGGGAAGAGATGGACAGATAAATTTCCATACAAAGTGAGAAAATTTCAATTATGTGAGAGATTCTATTTGTCCACGCCCCTGTGACTGGTTTGCTTACTTGCCACAATCACTTTGGTCTTAACCACGTGGGTGTGACATTTGCCATATCCAAGCATAGTTTGAAAACAGGGTCATGTGAGCAACAAAGAAAGAAAGAGGCTCAAATGTCACAGAGATTTTAGGGGATGTTATTATGCAGCCCCAGGAATTCACAGAACAGTGCCAGCAGCAAAGGGGTATCTCTAATCTTATCGCAGATATCAAGTGACAGAGATTTTAAAGTAAACCAAGGAAAACAGCTGTTAATAAATGTCTCTACAAAGCATTCAGGTGAAAACAGGGGCATTGAGGCTCCTGCAAAGAAACACAGCAGAAATAGCAAGAAAAAAATAAAGGAGAAAAAGAAGAATCAATATCTATTGATAAAGGCCTTTCTTTAAAAAAAAAATCATTCATAATTCCTTCTGGGAAGGAAACGATTTACAATGCCCATAATGTCTGGCTTCAACCAGAAACCCTGATAAACAGTCCACTATGGTAATTGGGTTTAGTAACAGGGGAATGTAACTTGAAAATGTTTTTAATAGTATGGACCTGGACATCCAGATTGCTAATGAGAAATAAACTTGAAATTTACAGGGCTCTGGGCCATCGCTGGACGGAGATGGAACACAGCAGTGCAGATATTCCTCCTGCGTGTGACGGGGAGAATAAACACCTAGAGTCTACACTCAGACAGATCCCCTGAGAACTACGTTCTGCGTGTGTTGTGAGTGCTGTTTGCTACCGCGGAGCAAACCTTGACTCAGGGAAAGAAACATCGGCTAGAAGGTCTGTCTGAGGGTTTGAGGTCCCTCCCAAGAATGCTGTGCGTATGCTGCTATCTTGCTTTATTCCCTTTGCAGCTGGCAAAAGTTGCTGTTGGAGAAGATGGTTCAAGAACATGTATCTGTTTTGACCATTTAACCCTTGCGATGGGAAATTCCTAGGTTCTACTTTGTGCCAGGCACGATGCTAAGCCTTCGAGGGGCTGTTTGAATAGCAGGGAAAACAGCGGTTATAGACTGAACACTTGTCGGCCTTCAGAATTCATATGCTGAAACCCTCATTCCCCATGTGACGGTCTTAGTGGGCGAGGCCTCTGGGGAGTGATTGGTCACGAGGGTGGGGAACTGGGGAGCGGGATTAGTGTCTTTATAAAAGAGACCCCAGAGAGCTCCCTCGCCCCTCCTGTCTGTGAGGACACAGCGAAAAGCAGGAAGCTTTCAGTCCGGAGGAGCCCCCACCAGGCCCCTACATGGCGGCACACTTGGGATTTTCGTCCTCCACAGCTGTGAGAAATGAATGTCTGCTGTCCATAACCACGGAGTCCATGCTACTCTGTTACAGCAGCCCCTAGTGACGAATCCAACAGAGCAAACGGCGACTGCAACCTCAATGTGACAGCACTGAGTGTAAGTTACCCAGTAAAGGAAGGAGTCGCTTAATCCTTAATCTTCTAAAAAAATGCTTCATCATTAGTCCCTCTTAAAAAAAAAAACAAAAATCATTTCGTGCCTCTCAGAGTCTTGGATTAATGAATAGTTTGGTTAATTAGCATGCATTTAATTTCATTATCTTTCTGTTTGTAAACTCTCAAAAGAATTTATTTACTTTTTATTAAATTTATTGGGGTGACATTGGTTCATAGGGTCATATAGGTTACAGGTATACATTTCTATGATGCATGATCTGTATGAGAAAAGTATCTTTGAATAGTGCTGAATTCTCTAGTAGATACATCCATTCAATTGGGTGACAAAATATTTCATAAAAAAAAAAATGTGATAAATATACCAGTTATTTAAGTGTTCAGTTAATAAGGATGTGAATAATTTGCTGCCCTTCAGAATTTAATGGTCTTGGCAAAAAGTATACAGAAATAATACCCATTTTCACACATTCTTATGTATGCTACAGGATCCTACAATATTTCTTTTAATATAATCCTACCTTATGTCCTTCTAGAAGGCTTATTTTAAAATATACAATTATCTTTAGGGAGCGGCATTTTTTTTTTACCACAAGACAGACTATATTTTATAACTTCTGAGGGAAAAGATGGTTACATATAAATGGAGATCTTATTTTTCAATTAGAGAAATGGCATTCTGTGTCCAATGCGTACATACGCCATTGCCAAAAGTCCAGCAGTACAAGTTAATATATTAAGAAAGCTGAGTTGGGCACAGACTCATATATATCCAGCACTTAAAGATTTAGTAATGAATTTAAATACATTTCTAATAAGTGCTTTTTGGACTCTAAATGTGAGTACCTCTTCGGCAACATGTTGGCTACTGAGATTCCCATGTAGGTAGGACACTGAGAAAAAGGATTCATTCCACTTTGGGAAGAAGCCTGAAAGGAACCCTGCGGTTCTCCTTTCCTGTCCATGGTTATGACACCTGCTCATCACCCGTGTTATGAAAGTGGAGTTCTTCCAGTAGCCTGCTGGGAGGGGTAATGACGAGTGGTTTTCCTGGAAAGAGCAATGGGACATTTCCATTGGCTAGCCATTCTATGTTTTCTGAGGTTCTCAAAGTCATATTATTTTTTTTTTTTACTGAGTGTATGGCATGTTCTCTAAGTTTATATGCAACAGCCATCTAAGATTTCTGCCTGAAAAAAAATGAGATGCAAATAATAATGAGAAGTCTTAGTGATGCATCCATAAAAAATACGGAAATAAAAAGGAACAAAGTACTAACACATTACAACATTGATGAATGCCACAAAATACCACCTTTTGTATAATTCCATTCATATGAAATGACCAGAACAGATAAATCTAGAGACAGAAAATAGATAATGGTTGCCTAGGGTGTGTGTGGCTGAAGAAGGACTGCTACCATGTACAAGGTTTCTTATGATTAACTAAAAATATCCTTAAAATGATAAAATTTGATCATGAATTTTAAAAGTCATTTACTATTTGGAATACACAAGTTTAACCAATCACGAATAATCATCACATACATTTTGAAACATGTATAGAACTCTGCTGCGTGTTCACATCCGGGACGTGGGCCTTCCCTCCTGCCAGATGAGATGCCTAATTGAATCTTGGCTCAGGTTGGTGGTTTGACTCATTAGCCGACTTCTTTCCAGCATGCTTTTCCTTCAATGGTCTGAAGGGTCACTCTGAGCCATTCCATAACTGAAATTTCCCTGGGTGTATCTCGTAAGGAAAATGTTGGATAAAGGAATTTTCAAACTAGTGATTTTTCCCCAACCCACTTCTGCTGCATCCTCTTCACTCGGATATGAAACATATTTACGGGGCTTAGTAATGCAAGCTTCATTTAACCCAGTACTTTAGTACTTTATTTTATTATATTGCATAATGGGGAAGGAGAATAACAGAGGTGAGTTTTAAGAGAACTAAATCCTTATAATCCAAGGAAAAAGTGAACATCTATATTTAAATTTTAAATATTAAAAACTGAAGAAAATTATGTTTTCAAAAAGTATAGATTTCTAAAAGAAGTGGCTTTGGGACAGCTGGGATTAGGGCTTTTTGGAGAAATGACATAAGGGATTACTATTTCAGATTTATGTCCATGTAAAAGCTGGATAAAAACTAAAATCAATATAATAAAAAGTTATTTTTCTTAATAACTATGTCTTGTTCTCTGCTTCAGAACTTTGGCTACTTATAATTACCCCAGTAAATTGTCAACTGCCTGGGTTTAGGACAGGCAACACAGCCTATAGTTATTACACGCAATACATGTAAGGGTATTGAAAAAATAATAGAGATGGAGTTATTCAATACGAATCAGCGGAATTAGTTTCTCATTTAGTTGTTTGTTTTGTTTTGTAAAATAACTTTTACCTGAGATTACTGTCAGTTTTGGCTGGAGAAAGACAACTTTCTATCTCCCCTGTTGCAGTTGCATATGGAAAGGGAGAGGCAGCTGGCCCTGAACTCCAGGGTTCTCTGGTGGTTGACCTTGCATAGACCAGAGCCATGAAGGGTTCTGGCTGCCCTGCACCCCCATTCCCTGGGCTGCTTCTCAGACATGCCTGCTGAGCTCCCTTCTAATTCAGCTTCTTTGGGGGAAGTGGAAAGAATAGCTGTGGAATCAACATCCTTTACCCTGCCACTGAGTGACTTTCTAGAAAGAAGGTATTGAGTGCCTTGCATGCCCCCTCTCTTGCCTCCCCTCTCCCCTCTCCTTCTCACCCTTTTCATTGCCTGCATTTGAGGTGGTGTGTTAGTCAGCTTGAACTGCCTTCCAAGACAGCACAGACCCGTTGGCTTAAAGAACAAAAACTTATTCCGCACAGTTCTAGAAGCCGGAGTTCAAGATCTGCGTGCCCATGGGGCTGGGTTCTGGTGAGACTTCCTTTCCTAGCTTGCAGACAGCTATCTAGGAACCTGTTTTCTGTGACTGCTGGCTATTTTAAGAGAATAGGAAACTATTTCTGTTTAAATTCCTTTGTAATATCTATTACACTAAAACTGCTAAAATTGTAAGGGCACATGGATTGTTGTTAGCGTATTTATCCACTTAAGGATTTGCAGCTATCTTTAATGGTGATTTAGGGTGAGATCTTTTTTGGAGGAAAAAAACAGTGTTCTTATACAGATCTTTTATCTTTTACATGCTATAGGAATTTTCAACTATAACAGATAACTGACTTCAACAAAATAAATGAACTCTAGAACCTTTTACCTTATTCTAGATGAATTTGGAAACTTTGTTAATTGTCTTCTGTTTGACAGGAAGTAAGATCATAACTAAGCTAACTAACTTATTCAAATTCTAGGTAAATCTGAATCAGAAAAGGAATAATTTAGAATACCCAAATTCAAACTCTTAAAACACAGAAGTATTTTATTGTATCTCCTCAATGACTGGTTCTTATCTAGAAATATATATTTTTAAATCAAATCAACAATACCCAAGTAAGCTTGTAAAATATGTATGCATGTATGCGTGTGTATATACCTATATTTGTAAATCTCTTAGAAGTTAAAAGAGAACATTGAAGTATTTCATAAATAGCAAATTCAAACATTTCATAAAACACTTCCCATGAGTAAGATTTTTTCATCTTATGCCTCAATTTCTCAATCAGTAAAATTTAACCACAATAATTGTCTTAACTCATCTTTCTGATACCATTAAAAGGTTTCCAATAAAAATGAAGCTTTGCCATATCATTATAATTATAATTATAATTATGACATTTCCAACCATATCTCCCCCACTAAAAAAATTAAAGGAGAAAAAAAAGAACTATTTTCAAAAGAATGATGTTTACTTTGAATAATGGCAGGTCTAAGCCAGACACAGCTGGCTATTTCTTTGCTTTTAATATTCCTGTTTACAGTTTAAGTTCTCTCCTTTTTGCTGATTACATGAAACATGTAAATGTATGCTGATTTCCCTATTCAGATTAAATGAAAATTTGCCAACTATTATCCTAACTCAGGTAAAATTATTTCTATTTCTCTTTTTTTTTTTCAGCCCAGTCTATGTTAGTTTTACAAATCTACCTCCTTTTCTTTCCTCTCTTCAAAACCTTCTGCCAGTAGGGTAGAGTGGGGATTGTTTTTGTTAATTCAACTAAAAAACTGTAGTTGTGTTACCTGGGCATCATGGCATATGTGTTCTTTAAAAATGTAGTTTTATTGACTTTAGTGAGACAAGTAAAGGTTAGCAAACTATGTACCTGGAGATGTTTTATCAACCGAAGAAGAATATAATTTTTTAAATATCATTTTCTTGAAGTTTTATGCAACCATTTTAAGAGTACAATCCCAGCTTCCAAAAACTGAATTTAAAAGCTTATTTTAAGGTGTGCTGATATGATGAACCTGAGCTGATAATTATTTGTCATCTTTTACCTAGTTAAAAGTTTAGAGTAATGACCATATAATAAAGCATCAGCATGTACCATTGAAAATACTAATTTTCCTATCTTAAGTATAAGTATGATGATATATGGAGAAGTAGTAGAGTAGAAAATTTCTAAGATATAAAGACATTTAAATAAATTTAGTTCTTACTTTGCCATCTTTACTCATAAGAGCAAAATAACAGAATTTTGCTTTGTGAAAAAATGGAAGAACTGTATAATAGAAGTAAAAATTGCTACATCAGTTTTCAGGAGCCTATTTAATTCAGGTACATTATTTTTCTCTTTCAGAGGGGAAATAATTATTTTCCCTGATTATTCATTTTATTCTTTTTCAGACACACAGTTTTAGTCAATATATCAAGTACCACTTAAATTACTGCTATTGCATCTGATTTTTAAATGTTATTTTTAACAATAGGATCTTAAACTTGTAGAAAGCTTCATAGATTTAGGAACAATTTAGACTCTGATTATTTCATTAGAACCATGAAGACTCCCATGACAAACTTAGTTGTAAAATTGTTAATCATATTTTGAAAATGAGAGTTCTTTAAATTACGGACTTTGTTGGATCTTGGAAAACATGGCCCCACAACTGAACAGAATAGAAGGGGTTTGAAGCTGAATTGACAAGAGATAAGACCAATGCTCAGGACACAAGGCTAGCTGGGTGGGCACAACAAGGCCATCAGAAAATGAAGCAATGGGTAGCAGCTGAGTGGCCAGGCCATCAGTGGACTCCATAGGATCCAGAACCCTACGGCGTTCCCACAATAGATCTTCTAGGAAGCTCCCTATAAAGACACAGACAGATGCCTCCCATCCAGAGATGCATGAGGACAAGAGATATCAATGGAACCACATGAAGGTAATTTCTACTGAAAAGTGATCTCAAGGAAGTGGAGTGGGAAACAAGGAAGAATGAAAGAGGGAAGGAGGAAAAACTCTTGAATTGATCTTGCCTTTTGAGTAGGCAGTTGGAGTTCAATCCTGCCAGAACCCTTGGAGAGCCCACAGAATACACTTTCGAACTGTCCACCAGAAGAAGGAAAGAAGCAGCACTTAACCATTTCCTCTCACTTCCTTTGGTCAAGATTTACCTCATGGAATATCAACTCCCTCAAAATTCCAAGCTGTGCTTGCTAAAGTGGGTGCCTTCAATGTCTCAGACAAACCCCCACACGGAAAGCCAGCAATACCAGAAGCCAACCAAGGGGCTAAGAGTTTACTGTCAATCAGCTGGTTGTAGCAGCAATGGCTGAAATAAAAGGAGGGGAACAAGAAGCACTTAGTCTACAGCTTCCTATTGCAGGCCAGACCCTTCTTCCAACCTTGAGGTTGTTCCACTTGCTCCACCCTCAAGAGGAAAACGTTTGGCCTAGCCCTGAAGGAGGATTTTCTGTAACAGGAGACCCAGCAGATGCCTTCAGGAGCTGAAGGAAAAGGCAGCATGGAGACTGAATGTGCTCAGTGCACATCAATTCCATCTTCGCCACTCACCAGTGACACAATCTGGAGAAAGTTTTATTTTTCCCAGTCCTCAGGCTGTTCATGCAAAACTGCAGTTAATCATCTACTTACCAGCCTCATAAGCAAGTTGGGAGACGGAAATTATATAATGTTCAAAAAAGCAGACTAACATCATAGCTACTTATTATTAAGCATTTATTACATGCCAGTCACTATAATCATTGTTTTTAATCTTTAGCACTGAACTGTAACTAGGTTCTGTCAGCCCCATTGTACGATGAGGAAGCTTAAGCATAGTGAGGTTAGTAAGAAATGCACACGCACATGTACATGCGAGTGTGCACACGTACACACACGCGTGCACACCCCCGCCCCCCACCCCCCTAGGAAGTGACCAAGTAGATATTGGAACAGAGCTACCCAGCTTCAAAACAAAGTATTTTTATAGCAATTACTTTCCAACTTTAACACTGTGTGACAAACTACTGCCATAAAATTAAGGCAGCAGGAGGAGGCAGGAGGACCACCACTGCCTGCTCCTAAGTGACCGGCTGCAGGTCTCTCCACGCAGCCTTCTTGCACAGCACTGACTTGGCTCACAAGAGAAAGGGACGAGGCAGTCACGGTGGTTGACCTGCCAGGTCTGCAACTTGGAGGGAAAATGATACGATGATCAGGTATCTGGATCTGCTCAGTTTCTTTAAAACCACGTGCCTCGCAGCCAGCACCACTCAGAGCAGGCTTCCCGTGTACTGTTCCTTCTGTTCCTTTGTAGTCTGACACTTCCCACTTCTTGAGCATCGCATTTTCTTCTTGTAGTCTTATGTCTGGCTTCATTTCTTAGCTCGCCATTTTTATTGGGCCTTGCCTCACCTTTCCAACCAGAACCTCAGCACAACTTTTTAACCTTCTTTCTCTCATTTCCTTATTATGCTTCCAATTCTCTATCTTCAGCATTTTACTTTGGACAACTACCCCACTAGTTCTAACATAGCCTCTGGGACCATCAGTCTCAGCTCAGAGACTTTTTGGGAAAGAGCTCTTAGTGGATTGGTCACTTGAATAAAACACGGATTTGACAGGGAAAATAGATTCTGATATCACACACTTCTCCTTGGGAACCTAAGAGGTTTTTTTATTGAACTGTATAGAACCCAACAGTTGCCTGTTGGCCAGTTGATGGATGAACAACCCTCCCTGCCAAAATTTTTTACAAGTGTATCTAAGGATATAGTTTCTATTTGGATCATTCAAGTATGTAGTTCTGGCCTGTAAGTGTGATAAATGCAGTCTATTTGTGGTTCTAAGAGTAATTAAGTGATGATGAAGATGGTAAGAGGAACTGTCAACTTGAGAACCACAACAGTTCACACCTTCCATGAGCTCTCTTTGAGAAGAGGAAGGAGTCTATGGGAAAGGTTTAAATATCAGCCTTCAAGCCCTGGCTGGTGGCTCAGTGGATAAGGCACTGGCCAGCCAAAGGTGGCTGGTTCGATTCCCAGTCAGGGCATATAACCAGGTTGCAAGCCAGGTCTCCAGCCAGGCCCCCAGCTGGAGGCAGGTGAAAGGCAACCATACATTGATGTCTCTCTCTCCCTCTCTGCTTCTCTCCCTTCCCCTCTCTCTCTAAAAATAATAAATAAAATATTTTTAAAATAAATATCAACTTTCAACACTTGCTAGAGTGGCAGTCATGACCAGCAGCTGTTAAAGGCCTCACCTTTCTACCCTGGGGACCTTCTGTGTATTCAGGCTTGAGCAAAGGAGTAAACAGATTTGGGAGGATGAAAGCCAGTCTTCTCAGTCATAGTAAAGGGAGTTACAGAAAAGAAAAAGGAAGAGTGGAATATATTCTGTGGCAGTGTTGACTGGAGATTAATGTCATCAGTATGAACACGAGGTTTATAATTAATATAGGTATTTGCTAGCTCTGTTGCTGAGTGGATCATGAGGTAACGTTACACTATTAGCAATGAGTAGGCTTAGTGTCAGGGCTCCTTGGATAAAAGGCTGAGTTTGGATTAAAGCAGGAAGAACAAATGATGAACCTGAGACATGTTGATGAGCTAGTGCAGGCTAAAAGTAAACAAATAATCGTGGAAACATATCAAAAAGAAAGGGGGTGCTAGATTAAAAGGTTTCCCACTATCTAAATTTGGAATAATTTGAACATCAAAATAAATAAAAATAGTAATGGATTATAGCCTTTTGAATAGGATATTAATCCATGAGGTCATATTAACATAGAGAGATAGACAGGAAGAGGACAATTCTTCTTTTTCAGAAGACTGCTAAATAAATATGAATGAAACGATGGGTTTAGAAAATCATGGGTAGTAAATCTAGTAGATGAACACTTGATGACAAAGTATTTACATATTGTCAAAGACAATGTAACTAACTCCCCATACATTTTGATATGATGCACTGAGAAGTGAAATGATCACTTCTGCAATATTTCTGACAAAAAGACATAACCTGAATCCAATTATGAGGAAATGCCAGAGAGTCTCAGGCTAAGGGGCAAAGGCATCAAGTTCAAAAAGACAAAGGAAGACTGAACTGTTCCCGATTAAGAGAGATTGAAGAGATTTTAGTATGAAATGTATCATCCTGAATTGGGTCTTGATTTAAAAAAAGAGTTAAAAGACATTGTTAGTATAGTTGATGACATTTGACTACAAACTATGGGTTAGATACTATTATGGTATTAATGTTAAATTTCCTGATTTTGATCACCGTACTGTGTTAAAGACTGCATCTAAGTTGTATAAGAGAATGGCCTTGTGATTAGTGAATGCACATTGAAAATTTTAGGGGTCAATGGGGACATGTTTACAATGCAATCTCATGTTTCAGAAAACTGGTGAGGGAAAGAGAGAGTATGTAAACAATTTCTGAAGCTGTGTAAAGTGTGTACATGATTTTCTTACACCATTTTGCAATTTTGCTCTAACTTTGAAATTATATCACAAATGAACAAAGTATTTCCATGACTTGAAAGCAATCCCCTGTGAAAGAAGACAAGATAAACACCTTTGAAATGGGAAGAACGTGGTAATGGGAAAGCAAAGTAGAAACTAACATCTCTCTACTACTGTGGTAACAGAACCTTTTGCAGCACAGCTATGACCAAAGGGTCATAAAACGTGGCTGAAGGTAGGAAGCATATTAGGAACTTCAAAACTCAGTCTTCGAACTTGTAACTTCACAGGGAAACTAGAAGTCCTTCAAAAGCAGTGTGTTTTTTTTCCCCCCTAGATCTGTGAGAGTTCTTGTGCTCAGCATTTCCATTGAGATGAATGCTAAATGAAACCTAAGTAATCTCTGGCAGTTATAATTGGAGAAGCCTGATCTCTGCCTTGCATTAATGGGTCCACTCATTTAGCACACCTGATGGATTCCGGTCAGTACTAAAGGATGGCCAGCAGACCACCTCCAGACATACAGCTTTCATGTCAGAATTCTTCACTTCTTAGGTTCTGTACAATTTTGTAATAATTTGATTCCTTTTTCTTGTTAAGTGAAAGGGGGCTAAGATGATGGAACACTACTTAGTATAGACACACACAGTTATTATGCTTCATTTGATCTTCACAAGATTACTGAGAATTATCATCATCCCATTTCACGGATAAAGAAACTGAGGTCCCACAGTTGAATGACTTCCTAATAATCACACGTAAAATAAATGGAATACCGCCCCCCCCCACCCCCCTTGCAGAATGCCTGCACTTTCCACCATACTGCTCTGCCGGCATGAAGTTATGCTACTTCTGGAGAATGAATCAGGTCACATCGGCCTCAGGACTGCCTTCTTTCTTAGGAATAGTTGGTAGGAGGGTGATGAGGTGTTGGGCATATGTGTCCTAGAAAGGCCTGAAAGTGGTAACAGGAGAGAACAAAAGCTATAAATAGAAGTTCCCTTCTGCTTTTGTCTCATTAGCCATCTCTGTTTTCCTCCCACCCACTTTAAATTTCTTAATCACCCAGTTGTTCATTCCTAGTGTTGTTATGCTTTGAGATACTATTATGATCTAAGAAGCAGGGTGAGAATTTTTGTTCTTCATAAACATACATTTGGCAACTGCTCAGCTGAGAAGTAACTCCATGAAAGCAGCTATTAGGACAGCCCACCGTGAATGGGCTGGATGGGATGCTGGTTCCCAGTCCCCTGGGTGTGGCTTTGAAGTTAAGGAACAAAGAGTTTTCTTTACATACTTCTACACACAGTACATACACACACACTCTCTCTCTCTCACACACACACGCACACACAGAGTGAAAACACCATATAGAAACTGACAGAACACCAACTCTACAGTTTGATAGAAATACATCCCAGTCTTAGCTTCTCCCTTCATAATTGTCATGGCTCTGGGGAACTGATAGCCACTTCAAAAATATCAGTCACAAGTCAAGGAGTGAGAGCTAGGATATTACCACTTCTTCAGAAAGATAGTACCCCAGGTTTCTCTTGTCAAATGGGAATGAACTATCACCCTTGCTGTCAAAGATTATTGTGACACTCAAATCAAATAATGGATATTAAAGTGCTCCAGATATATTAAATCCCATGCAAATTGAAGGGTTGTTTTCTAAGCAATATTTCCCCATTGTCAACAAAGCACTTGATGCTGAGCAAAGGGTCAACCTCTATAAATATGAAATAATTCACCGTGGTTCTCTTGAACATAATAATTCTCCCATTAGACTAACCCCCACAGGCAAGAACCTTGCCTGGCACATTATAGGCATTTGACAAATAATAAATATAGCTGGACACAAAACTGGAAGTGGAGGCCAAACTATTTTACCAAACTGTGTTCTTCCCTCAAAGTCACCTCTAAAATACCAGCCCCTCACACAATACCTGCCACAACACTGCAGTGATTGACTTTATGTGTCAACGTGGTTAAACCATGTGGCCCAGATTTTGGTCCAACATTATTCTGCAAGTTTCTGTGAAGCTATTTTCTGGATAAGATTAACATTTAAATCTGTAGATTTTGAGTAATGCAGACGACCTTCCATAAGGTGGGTGGGCTTCATCCAATCAGTGGAACACCTTCCTAAGATAGGCTGGCCTCTCTTGAGCATGAAGGACATCCTGCAGTAGGTGCCTCTGGGCTGAAACAGCAACTTTCCCCTGGGTGTGCAGCCTGCTGGCTTCTCCTGCAGATTTTGGCCTCACCAAGCCTCACAATCACTCCTTAAAATAAATTGTTCTCTCTATAAATATTGATTCTGGTTCCCTGGAGAATCTCAACTAACACAATTATCAATATTCAATAAATATCAAGATTTTTCATCCCAAAGTAAATTATCCTGAAATCATCAAGTTATTTCACTCTAAAAAATCCTTACTCTGGCTGATGGCCAGTGGATAGGCACTGGCCTGTGAACCCAAAGGTCGCTGGTTCAATTCCCAGCCAGGGCACATAACCAGGTTGCAAGCCAGGTCTCCAGCCAGGTCCCCAGCTGGAGGCAGGTGAAAGGCAACCATACATTGATGTTTCTCTCTTTTTCTTCCTCCCTCCCTTCCCCTCTCTCTAAAAATAATGAATAAAACCCTTTAAAAAATTCTTTTTCCCAAATAAAAATTACTTCAAAAATGTTTCTGTATTTATTTACCCATTCCTTCCCAAATACTGACTCTTCCCATTTGTTTACTTGAGACAGAAAAAAAGAACTCTGCATTAGGCAAATAGAGGGCTACACACAAATACAGCAGTGACAGTGAGCATCCAAAACACCGATGTATTGCAAATGTAAATGTTTCAAAAATTAATATGATTTTGTGGGACTACTCCTATTATAATGAATATTGCTTGTTGACCTTAAGGAAACTCTTTTTTTCTCTCTGGAAATACTGGACTTAGAAAAAAGGAACTGAAGTAGAATTCATTAATGCTGCATCTAATGTAGAAAAATGGCACTGAAATTCTGAAAGGGCCGTGAAATTGCTGCACCTTCTAAAGTGTCTATAAATAAAATAGGTGAGGAGAAAGAGAAAAATTCAATATAACACCGAGGGTAATTTTCACCTTTCCTTCCTTGGAAAACATACAAAAGGTCATGTGTTGTCATGGAAACAGTAAAATAAAAAATCTGTTCTCAAATGCTTGCAGTTAGGTGCAAGATTGTCAAATACAGACTGTTTATGTATGTCTCTTACAGAGTAGAAAAACACTGATAATGATTTGGTACATAATCATCCTTATTTTTATTCTATATCTTCCCTTGGTTTGTGTTTTGTGTGCATGACATCCTAAAGTTATTTCCTTTTATTTTCTATCATTGAGTTTACAAAAGGCATCTGACCCAGACCTTATGTGTAATGTCTCTGGGTTAAAATCTAAATTACAGATTTTTTTTACATTATTTCATTTTATTTGTGTTCAGTTATGGTTGTTCCAATTTTCCCACTGCTGCTCTCCCCTAGCCTACCTCCCCCTTCCCACAGTCATGTCCATGGGCCATTTACACTTGTACCTTTCCCCTTCCTTCCCCACTTATCCCCCTCACCCCTCCCCTCTGGTTGCTGTCAGTCTGTTCCTTATTTCCATGTCGCTGGTCCTATATTTCTTGTTTGTTTGTTTTGTTCATTAGGTTCCACTTATAGATGAGATCATATGGTATATGTCTTTCACTGCCTGGCTTATTTCACTTAGCACAATATTCTTCATTTCCATCCATGCTGTTGGGAAAGGTAGGAGTTCCTTTCGACTTCCGACTGCGTAGCATTCCATTGTGCAAATGTACCACAATTTTTTTGATTACTCATTTACCAATGGGCAATTAGGCTGTTTCCAGCACTTGGCTATTGTAAATGCTGCTGCTATTGGAAAATTAACATCATTTAAATGTCCATACTACCCAAAATGATCTATAGATTCAATGCAATCATTATTAAAACACCAATGACATACTTCACAGATACAGAACAAATATTTCTAAAATGTATATGGAACCATAAATGACCCCCAAATAGCCTTGATAGCAAACTATATTATAAGGCCACTATGATCAAAACAGTCTGGTACTGGCATAAGAACAGACACACAAATCAATGAAACAGAATAAAGAACCTAGAAATAAACCCAAGTCTCTATGGTCAATTAATTTTTGACAAAGGGGGCAGGAGCATAAAATTGAGTAAAAATAGCCTCTTCAGGACACAATGTTGGGGGATTTGGATAGGTATAGGCAATAAAATTAAACTAGACCAACTTACCCAGACACCAAAATAAACTCAAGATGGATAAGGGACTTATAAATATAAGTCGTGGCACTATAAAAGTCCTAGAGGAAAACATAGGAAGTAAAATTTCAGGTATTCCATACAGCAACATTTTTGCTGATATATCCTTTAGGGCAAAGAAAATAAAGGAACAAATAAACAAATGGGACTACCTCAAATTTAAAAGTTTCTGCACAGCTAAAGAAAACATTAGCAAAATGAAAAGGGAACCAACAGTATGAGAAAACATATTTGCCAATGATACCTCAGACAAGGGTTTCATCTCCAAAATATATGAAGAGTTTATACGACTCAATACCAGGAAGACAAGCAATCCAACCTAAAAATGAGTAAAGGACCTGAACAGACACAAAGGGCCCATAGACATACAAAAAAAAATTGCTCAACATCACTAGAGTCATCAGAGAAATGTAAATTAAACCACAATGAGATACCACCTCACACAGGACAGAATGGCCATCATTAACAAATCAACAAACAAGTCCTGGCACGGATATGGAGAAAAGGGAACCCTAGTGCACTGCTGGTGGTATAACCACTGTGATAAACAATCCGGAGTTTCCAGCGGCCCCACTGCTGGGATTATAACCTAAGAATCCTGAAATATCAAATGATCCTAAAGTATAGACTTCAAAGCTTAAAGGTCATTTACCAGAATTTAATGCAAAGCAAAGGTCCTTTCAAATTCATGAACCCATGCTCACAAACACAAAACACTTGAAGCAACAGTCGTCAGTGCACAGCTGTGAGATTTAGGGTAGGACACGCCCTCAGTCTGGGTCCTGGTTCTTCTCTTTAGTTTTACTGCGTGACCTTGGACAACATACAGAACTCCTCTCTAATTTCTTTTCTAATGCATAAAATGAAACTAATGGACTCGCTTTTTATAGAATTACTGCATACTAAATACTATAGACCCCCAAATAATATGGAACCCCAAAGTCTGTATTAAATTAGTATTATCTCCTTCCAATCCATGCCTTGGACCAGAGTCTGGATAACTGAGCCTGACCTTTCATCACCAGACCCCTTCTATTGCTTCTGAGTCCCGTGGTTATCTGCATTCTCACCACTGTAGACCATTGACACTGATTCCCACCAGAAGCCCTACGACTCTTTCTCTGACCTTGAAGGATCTCCATAACCTACCCAGATGCTGCCTTGCAATCTTGAACTGCCTGCTACCAATCAATCTCAAGCCACTGGGCAGTAAAGCTAGAAGAGACTCAAGTACCTTTATTTCATGGATGGGAAGGTAGAGGGTTCCAGTCAAGATCCAGCTGCTAGCAAGGGACAGAGCCCAGAGTCCCATCTTCTAATTCAGAGTTCCAGAACTTGCCCCTCACACTGACCCCAAAAAGCAAGAATGCACCACTCCTTCCTTGGAGCTAGCAGTTTTCTTCAAACTTGGATACCAATGTGAAGACATGAAATTATACTAAGGGTTATAGCAGCAGGAATATTTTTTTAAATAATTTCTACTTCCTCAACATCCATACCTTCTTTTTTAAAAAAGTGCTCTGCCTCAGAACCTACCTTTCTTTCACTTTACAAAAGAAACTTGTTTCCTTAACTGATCCTAGTACTTCCTGTGGTGCATTATCCCAGAGTAAAAAAATACCTTACCCAAGTAAAATCCACTTATTAGTGAAGTCACTCCAAATTTTTCCTTGTCTTAAACTCATTCATAGTAAAAGAGAAGCATGGTGTTTTAAAAGAGTAATAGCTAATTATCAGGTTGTTCCAAAATTAGATACATGATAAATAAAAGATGGAAAGAATGACAATTTAACGACTTTACCCCTTCCATCCTCAACAATTACCCAAAAACTCATCTTCTCTGAGACAGAGCCCCAAGAGGGGCAAACAAAGAGAGTGGTTAAGAAATGCTGAATGCTCACAATTTTGGGTCTCAAATTAAAACGCATAAAACTTTTGCAGCTATGTTTCACACATCCTTAGAGCATGCATTTGGCTGAAAACTACTTTAAATAGTCTAAGTCATACACCTTTGCTTCTCTTAAAAGCAATGGCAGTATAGTGGTTTTTTTTCAGGACAACAAAATTTTCCAAGGACATGGTATATAGACTCTACCTACAGCAAAGACTTTGGTGACCCACGCAGATCCTCCTCCAGATAGAACACTCATGTCCACACTGCAGATGGGTCATAGCCTCTTTTTCTTTCGTCCCCTCCTCCCCACTCACCCCACTCTTTTATGACTCTCATATCCTTCCCCTCCCCACACTTCCAGACTGCAGCTAATTAATTCATTGGTTACTGTTGTCCAGGAGATTGATTGTTAACTGTATTATGCACGCAACTTTGCTGTAGAGCACATGAAGTGAATCACTTTTCAGTTTCAGCTGCCAGTAAGACAGCCTTTGCAGACTAAAAGGCTTTTAAAAATAATTCCAATTTAATCGTAAGGGGTAGGAGTGGGGATAGGGGTGAGGGGAAAGCAGCTGCCAAAAGAGAGCAGAGAAGCAATAGACACACGTGAGTAGGAAAACAGCCTCTAGAATCACCCTTCCAGGGTAAATGGAGCCACACTCTGACTTCTGGTTCTGGCCAATGTAAAATAACAAGGTCCAGGTTTATTTTCTTCCCTGAAACAACCAAAAAATTGAAAAAAATATATGAAGCAATAGTTTTCAAGGACATGAGGCAAAGGAGGACATGAGGCAAAGGAGGACAATAAGCAACTGAGCTCAGCCCTACAATCGGGCACAGCTCACTATTTCGAGCAAGTTTCTAGGCCGCGGTGCAGAGGGGGACCATCAGCGCTGAGAGCATGAGGCTCACAAGGCAGGTATAGTTTGCAGGACAGAGCACCGCAGGGGCAGGAGCTGCACAGTGAGAGAAAGAATTCCAAAGATCTGGAGAGAGCACAAAAAGGTAAGCTACACACGAGAAAGAATATATTCAAGTTCACGTATCTCATGAAGAATTTCTATCCAGAAAGTATCAAGAAGTTTCAAAATTCAATAAGGAAACAAACAACAAAAATTTTAAATTTAAACCAGTTTTAAATGGGCCAAAAGTCTGAACAAAATCTTTGCCACAGAAGATACACAGATAACAAATAAGTGCACCAAAATAGTGCCAACATGAATCATTAGAAGAAAATGTGCCTTAAAACCACAATAATAAGTCACTACACACCAAGTAGAATGGTTAAAATGAAAGATTCATCATATCAAGTGATGAGAGTTTTTTAAAATATTAAACAGGCAACTTTGTGTGATTTGTACTCTCTTCTTCTGTGTATTTATCCAACAGAAATGCAAGTAGATATCCACACAAAGACTTGTATACGGATGTTCACAGCAACTGTATTTGTGATAACCTCCCAACTGGAAACAATTCAAGTATCTACCAGCCAATGACTAAACAAATTACAATATAGTCATATGATGGAGTAGTCAACTTTTTAAAATGAACTATTGATATATGCAACATGTTGTATGAATCTCAGAATAATTGTGTTGAGTGAAAAGAAGTCAAACCAAAGGGTAAATACATTATATAATTGCATTGATATAAAATTCTAGAAGGCGAAACTAATACAGGGACAGAACACAGATCAGTGGTTGCTGGTAGAGAGGGTGAGAGTAGCAGTTTTGGGGGAAAGAGGTTACAAAGGGGTGTGAGGAGTTTGGGGGGTAGCTGATGGTTTTGTTGGTATATGCATATTTAAAAACTTACCAAATTCTGTACTTTTAATATGTTTAGTGTATGTCAATCATCTATATTCCAATAAAGTTGTGATTTTTAATAGTAGTAGAAATGGACGCTAATATTGGAATTCCACACCCAACAGAGAAGTTGGCATTCTCTGGAAAAAGAATGAGGCTTTCTCTAGTCCTGTTTCAACTCTAACAGCCTTCCTCCTTTCCTCCATGGGTCCCTGGTTTTCAGCCCTGTCAGGTCACACTTATCCCTCAGGTCACACTTATCCCTGCTACTGCCACAGCTTACCAATAAGCACTTCTGTTACACATTGAGGCTATGCTTCCTCTTCCACATCTTGTGGGAGAGAGCCTTTGGAGTCAATGTCCCAAGATCAGGTTTTACCCCCAACATTAACAAGGTGTGGTCTTTCTCACCTCCCCTACCTCGCAGTTTGGAACACCGCTTGC
The DNA here is from genome assembly GCA_004026585.1 of Noctilio leporinus. NCBI lineage: Eukaryota > Metazoa > Chordata > Mammalia > Chiroptera > Noctilionidae > Noctilio > Noctilio leporinus. The sequence goes on from PVIW01000209.1 coordinate 402,982, forward strand.
CTCTGCATTTGGCCGTAGCAGAGAACCTGAACATGGGAGTGGCTGGAAGGGCCCAAACAAACGTGTCTGAGGGGAGTCAGAGGGGAAATGACTCGACCATTCTGGTCTTGGAGTAACCAACAGCAGACTTGGTTGGATATTTGGATCTTGAGGAGAAAGTCATTTAACTCCGGACGGCTTTTCTTCTTTGAAGGCTAGCTTGTGGTCAACATTTAGGTCGTGACTACACCTTCTGCAATGGTAGTGGCTTTACGTCTTTAAGTCCAGGGGGGAAAAAACTCAGAAAAAAAAAGAAGCCATACCAAAACCCTGCACAATGAGCAATGTATAAGCAAAACCTGTCCTAACAATAAATATCCTGAATTTTGCAAATGATTCATGCAAAAACTGGACAGAAAAGAACTCAGAAGTTCCAAGCTAAGAGGTTCGAGTTCAAGATGGAGACACAGGAGGAACCTGAATGTACCTCCTCCCTGCGACACACTGAATCTACAGGGACCTACACAACAACTTCCTCTGAAAAACGAAAATACCCCAAAATAGCTGAGCAACTCCATCTCACGAGGCCAATTTAAAAAACCCCATACAAAGAGGGTAGAAGAGGATGAGACAAAAAAAAAAAAAAAGTACCTTTTACTCTATAATATAATGAGAAACAGCTCTAGGGATGATGAACAATAGAATTCATATTCATATTACCACTATGACATCAAGGATAAATTATTGAGATCAGACTCAGCCCTATTATTTTCAGAATGATGGATAAATGGGGGTGAAAAAAAAACGGTCATCTAAAAGAAGGTAAAAGAAGAGGCCCTAAAAATATAAAAAGGAGAGATTGTAGATGCTTAATTTGGTTTTACTAACACCATGATTTGTTAAATTTTCATTATAATCATATGGTTAGATGTTCCTAAAAATATTTGTACCAATTTTTTATCTATTTAGGCCAATTGATCCCTTTCTCAGAATAAAGTTTTTTAAATATATAAAACACATAAGATTACCAAAGAAAATAGTTATCAAAATACTTAAAAATAGAAACCAACGAAGTAGTAAGTTACATTTTATTGATAAATAATAAGACCTAATAGCATATTTAATAAACAATTTGGTGTTGAACATAAACAATACTTTGAAATATCTTTAACAACTGCAATAAGCTATGAAAATATCTGTCACTTTTATGAGAGACAAGGTCACAGATACCACTAATATTGCTATGGCTACTTGCTTATATTCGTAAATAAAACAAATGGCAAATTTCAGTTTGAAGTTAAATAAAGAAGTATTTTTTTTCCCCATCTAAATTCACAGATCTCCTAAATTCTATTTCCTGGAGGGAGTTCCTTTACTCTGTATAGTTTGTAAGCATTTCTATACAGTTATCTATAGGTTTAGGGTTTTTAGTTATTCAATTTGGCATTACTGAGAGCATGCTAATCACCTTCAACTAAATTAGGGATGCAGTAATCAACATGGTACTATCTCAAAGAACTTATAACCTTGTGGAGCAAAAATCCTTCATAAATTCCAGCAATTAAACATGAGAGATATTAATGGGGAAATCCAGTGCAGAGAAAGCACAACTTGGGGGAGAAAGAGGCCAATCCCATCAGCAGAGATGTGTCACCACGGTAACTTACAGGTAATGGGTAGGAAAGAACTGTCCAGGCAGAGAGAATTTTATGACAAAAATACTTAAGAATATAAAACATTTCTTAAAGAGTTGGTTATTTAATATGGCTTGGGATCTAGCTTGAGGACTCTTTTGCCCAAATTACATTGTATTCACTACTATGAAAATGCATGAACATAGCCAAATTCATTATAGGAACTATTCCAAAAGAATTGAGCATCAATCTATTCCACACGAGTGTAGACTTTTTGCATATTTGTTGAATGAAGAATGAATAAATGAATGGTGAATATCTGAACCCCCTAATGGCTTGGGTAATACTTAACAGTTTTCATAAGAACATCAGGTGGCAGATATTCAGTCCAAGGATGGCTGTTAACCAACAGCAAAACTCAGATGATGAAATGCATCATAACTTTTGTTTTCTTGATTCCTATTATCTGGATTCATTAAAATCAAATGAACTTTGTGACGAGATGAACTGAAGAATATTTTTAGCCCTTTGTCCTAGAAAAATAACTGTTTATTGAATTGGTTTATGAAATTGAATTTGAAAATGGCAGTAACAAATACTCTTCTCTCAGGAAAAAAACGAGGAAAGGAGGATTTCTGAGGCTAAGTCACAACTCTATAGGGATTTCCACTCCTCACTCTCAACATCAGTAAAAGAAGGGTTACAACCACAAGAGTCATTATATTGTCACATATTATTTGAAGAATAAAGTATGCGAGACTGATGCCTTGCTATTTTGCTATGTGGAAATTAAACCTCAAGTCACCATCAAACAGGTCTTGGTCTATGTAGCAGAAAGAAGGTATCTGAAACACATTATCCCTGTCCACGTATAGGACAAATCCACAAGCTCTTCATATACCACGTTGCCTTAAGTGGGACAAGTGGGACATTGAAGAAAAGAGACAGAGGTCACCCAAAGGAGAATAGCAAGAAACCAGGACATACAGGGAACATCTTCAGGAAATGACAATGCTCAGTGGAAACATGACAGGAGCCATTGAAGGCTCAAATTTGAGAGTCAGACAAGCTACAGAGAGGTGGAATTCTGCTTCTAAAGGAGGATTCTTTCTTTCGTAATTGGGGCAGACTACCTAAGGGAACTCTGAGGTTTTCTTCAATGGACTGTTCCAGTAGCAGCTCAAGTAAGTATATTAAAGTGCAAGCTCCCTCCAGAGACCACACTCTTAGAAAGAGGAAGTAACACAAGAAAATACACTCTGGCCCTGGCTGGTGTGGCTCAGTGGAGTGGGCACTGGCCTGAGAACCAAAGGGTCACTGGTTCGCTTCTCAGTCAGAGCACATGCCTGGGTTGCGAACTAGGTTCCCAGTTGGGGCACTCAAAAGACAACCACACTTGATGTTTCTCTCCCTTTCTCCCTCCCTTCTCCTCTCTCTAAAAATGAATCAATAAAGTTTTTTAAATATATACTATGCACAGTGCCTGGATTATAGCACATGTTCAATAAACAGTGCTTTTTTATTTGTACTTTTCCTTTTCGTTAATGCCTTAAGTTTGATATGTGGTCTCACATGATCTGCTTCAGAAAATAAATTTAACTCAATTTATTATCCAGATAACTGTTTATACATGCTTATAACAAAGATTATAATACTCAGTATTCACATATTTACTTTTCCATCAATAAAATACACTTGTACATATTGATCTCATTTACTTCATTAATACTCATGGTGACCTGAGCATAATTCTTGACACACAGTGAGTACTCAACAAGTCTTTGTGAGTCACCAACAATTACTCCTTTTTTATACGAACTGTATAAAACTCAATGTATTAAGTCCCCACAGCTTATAAGTTGCAGAATAAGTTTAATTAATAATTTCTAAATCTCTTTCCTGTATTTCTTTCTGGAATGGTACATATGGCATAGATGAAAAAATACCTATACATAAATTTTTAAAATCCAACAGCACACATGTATGCACATGTGTGCATGTGGGTGCAGGAGAGAAAGAGAGAAAGAGAGAAAGAGAGAGAGAGAGAGAGAGAGGAAACGTCCAAAAGAACTTAAACATACTGGGAAGCAGCCCTGATTTAACCTAACATAGTTCCTGATGATGGGTGCGCTGCTTCCACATCAGAGAGGACCACTTAGCGTCACAGTAGAAAGCACCATTGCTCCTATCAATATCTATGACTGTATATACTTCCTATACCTCATGTGCATATACAGATGTTCCCCGGTTAGTAAGCTATTAAACAGTTTTGAACTATCTCAACACAGGCTAGAACTAATGTGCGCGTGGAAGAAACTTGGCAGAGAATATGCAGAGCAGCATTAAAGTCACTGACAAGGGTAAGGTTAATTAACACTATTCTTGGAAATGTCAAGCAATCAGCAAGAACAGTATTAAATTGGGGTCACTGGGAGTTCCCCCCGCACTCGGCATGCCGAGTAGCCCATTATATTGTTTATAATCATCACTGCCAGCCGATAATGGCTTATGTATTTATCGGCTATCCAATGAAGTTTACAAATTCAGGTTTAATTCAAACTCAACCTTGCCTTTGTTTGGTAAATTTACTTGAAGCATTTGTTATGGGACAGATATTCTGTAGAGGGCTTTGCATGTATGATTTCACTGAATAATTCAATATGTATTTAATTGTGAACTCTATTTTTCAGAGGACAAATAACTAGCACCGGGTTTTCAACCTAGGCTCTCTGAGTCCTGTACCATTCCGACCCGGCACACTGAGACTAAGTACCCTGGCAAGGTACCACTCTGGTTCAGGGAGGCACAGCCTTGGGGGTCTGGGTAAGGCAGCCCAGTCATGAGAGAAAGAAATGAGTTCCATACGTAGGTTGGCCACCAGGAGCATTTTAGGAGCAGAGTGGCACCATTAAAGCCCAGAGGAATGCTGGGGATCAGGGTTGTTTCTGAGGCAGTACGATCACAGGGAAAGTGACACAGACAGACATCAGGCACCACAGGCTGGAGCAAGAGAGGGCCCCCAAGGTGGGGAAGATTTGCAGAACAGGGGGCCTAAGGCCACAGAAGCCTGGCCCCGCCCATCTGTGAAGGCGCCCTGGCCCTGGCCCTGGCCCTGGCAGGTGATTCAGCTTGTCTACGTTCTTGCAGGACATTGCTGTCCATAGTCAAATGGGAGTAAACAGCAAAGGCTATCATTTAGCATGTAAAATTTCAGGAGCATCTTTAGTGCACATTTCATTACCAATAAAGAAATTATATTCATGTTTTCATCCTCTCATATTCCTGCTCTCTCTCTCTCTCTCCTCTCTCTCACACACACACCACCCCCAAATACACATATTCATAGGATGCTTTCATGAGATTGGACACTCCCACATCAAGCCTGGATGGGATGGACACATGTCACGGTCCTGACAGTGAGGCAGGTAGCTTGCTGCGGGAACAGCACGGATACAGGGCCAAAATTAGAATGCTGACTAGGTCAGGAAATCCCTGAGGTAGCTCACAAATGAGGCTGGCTTCCGCCTGGCATTTTTAAAGAAAACACTGGAGCATGTGCAGATCCTGGCCACCTATAGACTGCTCCCGTGCATTTGCTTTCCTGCGGAGTCTTAAAGCCTGACAGTTGGCTGTCTTCTGAGGGAAAAAGCCCTCTAGTGGTCATCAAGCCAGTTTTGTTTTGTTTTGTTTTGTTTTGGAAAGCCAATCTTTATGCATTTATTCATTTTGTTTTCCTTTTAACTTAATTGTTTTGCCAGGGACTTGCAAGGCATGAAGGCAGCTAAATATGAACTGCACATGAGAGACCAGTTATTCTTGAGGTCATTGGTACACACTCTTGTCATAACAATACTCATTACGCAATGGTGCGCGACGCTCCAGTCAGGTTTCTTTGGGGAGATGCAAACAGTGGAACACTCAGCTCAAGGTCGTAGGGTGTCCAGTACCATATTCTCCGCACACGCCCAGCTGAGGACCTGGGACCCAGGAGAGTTCTGTCACAGATGAGTCCATGTTTTCTGCCTCCTATTCATTCGGCACCTTCGATTGAGTCACTCTTCTGTGTCTGCCACTTATTCAGAGACTAAAGATACGACAGAATAAGACAGACAGGACTCTTGCCTTATGGATCTTAGATTCTAGTAGAAGTGAAGACAATATACATTAAACAAAGAAATTCTTTCATTTTAGATGGTGGTTGAGTTCTATTTTAAAAATACAAAAATGTAGTTAGCTAAGAGGAGAAGCCACTTTAGATCATGATTGGTGGGAGTCTCCCAGAAAAAGTCATATCTGTGCTAAGTGCTAAATGCTGTGAAATACTTGACCACTGATATGATCTTGGGGTGGGGACATGCTTAGCATGTGGCAGACGCGGTGAGAGGTCCATTGTGGGAGAGAGTAATGAGAAAAAGGATGGCAAAAGATAAACAATTTGATGGATCTAGGTCATGTAGGAACTTCTAGAACTTGGCAAGAAGTTTTGAATCACAAACTGAACAACAAACTGAAAAGCAGCTGGAAAATTTAAAGCAGAGGAGTGGTGGCTGCTTAAAATTACCCCAGTGCCATATGGAGAATGGCTGGTTGATGAGTGGAGAGGAAGTGAAGCAGAAAGCCCAGTTGGGAGGTCATTCTTGGAAATGTCAAGTGGCCAGCATGCAACATTCAACTGGGGTCAATGGGAGTTTCTGATATATTCAGTATACTGAATGGCCCATTACGATATTCAGATTTTTCCCAGGGTATTCCAGTAAGGTTTACTGAGGCTAATTCTGAATCAGACATTGTTCTTGTTTTTGCTGTTATTGTTGCTGTTGGGCCTTTGCCCTAATTTCCCTTTTGTTGACAGATTTTCCAGGGTTTAAGTCTCAGTTCAACCATTTGCCAGGGGACCATGTGTATCTCTCTGGGCCACCTTGAGTATTTCTTTCCAAGAATGAGTGGGGTCAGCAAAGCCCATCTGACTCTGAAATTATATCATTGTTCAGACAACCGAAGCAATTATAGTTAGGCCACAATTAGCTTTGTCATTTATTATTCATAAGGGAAAATTAATCTACCATGAGCCTAGTGACCTCAATACTGAGTATATATTTGTGCTGGCTTCAAATAATAGTTTTATTTTATTGCACTATAACTCTTTAAAGATATCTGGTTTATTTGGTTTTTGCTCCTGTGTTTATAATGAAATGCATGTTTCATGAAAGCAACAACCTTCTCCATTTTTTTCAAAACTGTGTATCCAGCTTCTAGAAAATACTTAGGATATAGCAGATGTGCCATAAACACTAGTTAAACGAACGCATGAATGAATAACGTGCCACCTCGGCTGGAATTCCCCTGCACTAGGAGGCTCAGAAATTCAACAGACTAATCTACAGCCAAGTTTTGTTTATATACTGATACAGGCAAGTACTTTTCATGATTTTTAACATGAACTCCTTTGTTTAACTAAAATTTTCCATTAAAATATGCAGAGCATATGGAAATCTGGCTCTGGTTGAAGAAGGGATGGAAAGCCCAGAGTTTTGCCCAGCACCTTTGTTTTGTAATTTCCTCACAAGCAACCACTGAGGTGTCTCCATAAACAGTTTGAAAACTGCTGGGAACCCTGACTACCAAGCTCTAATTCCACGAAAGCCAGAGTTGATTAAACCTCGTAGCTTGCCAACCACTCCATGCAACAGCTGAGTCTTTGCTGAGCCACTCCCTGGAAAGAAATTCATACCCTCTCATAGTTAAGTATCTCTGTTAGAAAATACTGCCTGTATCTGGTTTAAAAAAAAAAAAAAAACAACTCTCTCCATCCTCAGGAATCTCCACCAGCTGGTTTCCTTTTGCACAGGGCAAACTTCCATCCATCGGAAGGAAGTGGAGCCTCCTGGCTACCCTGCCCACAATGAATGGTGACCTGTTTTTTGTTTTGAGTTCATATTGATTCACCGTCCTTGTACACAGTCAAAACTTTTCCCCTCTTGTTTGGGCTCAATCTGACAATGCACTGAAGAACCGGGACCCTGATTAAAACACAAATACCCAGGCAAGTGTTCCCCGCACAGAGTAGACGAGATGACCCGCTCCCACTTTTCTGTTCACAATAATCTTATTAACACCAAATAATGGCCACTGGGTTGAGCTTTGCTCACTCCATTTGCCATACCTACTCCAGGATGCCTTTCTGTCTAGCAAAGGCCACACTGTCCAGGAAATAGCCTCTCGCGTTACTGCCTCTGACAGAACAGCAGCGTTTTAATGTGTTTACCGTAATAATTACTGTTCCTCAAATACTAAAGATGTAATAGAGATTTCAAAATATCTCAAAAAATCCTTAAAGGAGCTATCTCTGGACTAGGGTGAAGTGTGGGCATCCTATCTTTCTGAGTCTTCTGCCTACATGGATGCATCTGTCGAAAGAACAGAGCTTTGGGTGAACATGAGCTGTGATCTAAATGCTGGCAAATAGAATCAGCATGAGGGTCACCATTTCTTCACTTTTAAAATGAAAATATCATTTGGTACGATTGGTGTGGCCAATATGGTTTCCTTAATGATTTAGCATAAGTTAAGCAGAGGTGTGTCTCTTTTAAAACCTTTTGCTAGGGATTACTTATATCAATCTATTTTAGAGATGAAAATTTGTTCATAGGACTAGAGAAAATTAGCTGATATGTAGAATGGTAACACAGAAGTTAATGGACAGAGAGGCTCAGTCTATGATGCCTTCATTAAAAAACCTTACTCAATTAAACACCTCAGGGAGATCTTGTGACCAAGGTTTACTTTTCCTTTGAAGAACTAAGAGTCCTTGTTGCTCCAGATCCTAATGAGAGAACACCAAATTATTTATGAAAACTGGACCAAGGACTTGAATATTTGGAAATTTTTTATTCACTCAAGTTCTGCACCTAAAAGAAATGAGGGCAGCAGCTGCCAGCCAGAGACCATGCTAACTAACGAACGTAACAATATTATCTGTTCCGTTGTATAAATAACTAGAACCCCTAATTCACCACTTTCTGCACCTTCCTAGGAATGTGAGGGGGTCCAAATGTTACATAGCTAGGAGACACTGGAAACGAGATTCAAGTGTACATTTTGAAAGCAGGAGGAGCTACAGTAAACAAGGTAACATAAATACCTATAAAGAAACTCATAAATATTTGAAAAGGAGCCACAAAAGAACTAAGGAAGGTGGGACAAGAAGTACTCCTTTGTTTAGCGGAGATTTTAACTTCTAGAAGAGATGAGGTCAACTTACGTTGCTCATGAAAAGCGGATTTCATCATCACTTGCGATTCTCCTGTCTCGCTGCTGAAGCTTCCTCTTCCCGTCGGGCACGCTCGCTCACAGCTCTACACTAGGCACAACTGCCACCTTTTCTGTAAATTCACGGCTGCTATTTACTCTCTTCTCTGAGCTCTCACGTACTCAATCCAGGCTTCTATTATGTCATTTTTCTGCTCTCTGTAGAATCTATAACTCCCAGTCTCTTTCCTCATTAGACGGTAAGCCCTCCCAAGGCAAGAATCATGCCCCATGATTCGTTAGCTCTCCAAACCCTACCACTATCATTGGAACATAAGGAATATTCACTGCACAAATGTTGGGTAAAAGATGGAAAATATAAACTTGTTTCAGTCTCTGGGCTTCTCATTATTTTACTTCTTCCATAGCAGGTATAAGCTAACTTCAATCTTCATCAAGGTCTTCAAGTAAATTAGGTAATTTTTCTGAATCCCAGGAACTCCTGGGATTCTTTCAGATAACTTTAATGCCGGAGCTTTCTAGTTATCTTTCTGGATGTTGTCAACTCCCTGCTCATTGGGATTACTTTATTTCTTTCTAGGCACCCAAATTCTCAATAGGCCTCATGTCACCTAAACCCAGTTATGACAAGTCAGTAGCAAATGAACACAGTGAATTTCTAAAACCTATGCAAATGGTTTTCTCTCCCAAAAATTCTTTTTTTTTAAATATTTTATTCATTATTTTCGAAAGAAAGGCAAGGAGGAAGGAAAAAAGGGAGAGAAGCATCAATATATGGTTGCCTTTCACCTGTCTCCAGCTAAGGACCTCGCTGGAGACCTGGCTTGCAACCTGGGTATGTGCCCTGGCTGGGAATCGAACCAGCAACCTTTGTCAAGTTGGCGCCAATCCGCTGAGCCACCAGGCAGAGCTACAGAAATTCTCTTAAATGTTTTCTTAAATATTCCTTTGTGGGCATATTCTCTTCTTCAGTCACCAAGATGACACTTTACAAGGATATTTTCTTGGCCTAGACTTATTAAACTCTAATTTTAGTAGCATTTTCCAGTCTACTACAAAAGCAAAAGGTCAAGTCAAGGAAGTCTGTCTCCACTCCATTTCAATGTCCGTTTGCTCCTTTCCAAGCACAGAAGTGTTCACCTGGTGGCCCTTCAAGATACAGGATTTGCATAATTGAACCAGCACATTCTACTCATTTCTTGACCTACTTGTCCAGCTTTGCATAAATCCTCTAACAAAAGTCTCCACTCCTATCTCGCACTCAAATTTTCCAGTGTGGGAGTGTATCATTTTGAACCAGGCCACTTAAACTCTAGCCTGAACTGGTTACATAAATCCTTTACACAATTTTGACTCATCTATAATTAATCATCATAATGAAATTGTTAAATTCCATTTATTTCTAATACCATAAATCTTTCATGCCACCTAATTTGTGGTATGATTACATGATTAGCTGCGTAGCATAATTAGCACATTCCCAAGACCTAGAGCATGACCTTGGACTGAATTCCGTCAGCCCTCATCTCATTATCAGCGGCTCCAATAGGAGATGAGAAAAGCTGTTGCTCACACATAAATCTTTTCCTTATGGCTCTTTTCCTGAGAGTGGTTTGCACAAGGAGTGTTTCTCCTAACATGCTTTCTAGTTTCCCCTGCTTTTTGCTTTTTTTTACTTTGACTCTCAGGTTGAAGTTCAGTTAAGTAAAATGATAGTTATTCATTTAAATACCCATGTTTCACAAAATGTTTTTATATGTGCACAGTACATATAATAACTGCATTAAAGAGCCTACTCTGCAATCATTGCATGCTGCTGGTTCTTTTAAAGGCTAGCCTAGAACTAGTACACTTTCATTCTCAATGCATTCTGTTGGCCAAAACCAGGGCTAACTTCACCTGTATACGTGCAGTTGTGCAGGGCTCCATGCTTAGAAAAGGGCTCGGGGGCTGGTTTAATGCTTTAGTATCGCCCCCTTGACCTTTTTAATAATGTTTGAACAAAGGGCCCCGCATTTTCATTTTGCACTGGGCCCCACAAATTCTGGATCTGCTCTTGGTCAAAACAACTCACAAGGTCATCCAGATTCTACAGAAGGGGAGATAGGAGATAAAGGGGGAAAGAAGGGAAATAGCTTTTACCAAATCACATGGTAAAAAGTCACCACACAGAAAAACAAATGATGATATAGCATAGCAAATAACCCTATAATATACTACTTATAAAGAAAAAAGGAAAAGGCTGTACACAATGGCATATACAGAAAATTCTCCAAAACAACAAATGCCTTCTGGAGGTACTATTCAGAAAAAAACAAAAAAAGTCCTAACTCCAAGAAATATAAAAACCATAATTTTGTTGATGGAAAGGTAAATGCATTATTGTATGGCAGGAACCACTCTGAGTACGGAGAGATACATGATTTACATGTTTGAGAAGATGTGAACATGTGTGTGTGAGAAAGTGTGTTGCGAAGAAATTTCAGAATAATTATCACAAAGTCTCACTGACTTGCTCCCTAGCTTCCAACTTCCATCAGCCTAGAAAGCCTTCTGCAATCCGCAGCCTGTGCTGCGCACCGAGCTGCAGTCCCAGAATGAACTGGCTTAATTGAGGTTAGCCAGTTGTGTGCAACAGTCATGCTTAATCTCCTAATCAAAAGGCGTCCATACTACACTTTAGATTTCATTGCAGAGTTCTTCCTCCAAGAACAGTTGCTAAATGACAGCCTGGGTGGCTGCACTGGGAGTGGAAAGCTGCACTGTTTTTAAAGACATTTCCTGGGACACAGCAAGAAGAACATGGGACCAGGCTTCCCCTGCCTCTGGGCCAGGGCCACTCCTTTCAATGAAATCACATTAGAGCCCAATCTTTAGCACCCTATCAAACATAAATATGGAGCTTGGGGAGGTGGACAGTCCTGAGGGATTATATTCAATTCATGATGACCAGTGTGCAGCATCCCTGGACCATTCCTGAGGCCTAAAGAATCCTACCCCCCAGCTCTGTGACTCTCTCAGAGCTGATAAAACATAAGTCCTGCTCTGTAGTATCTACCGCATGGGCCAATCACCTTCCAGTATCAGGGACTTTTTCATGTAATTCACAATATATTTGACATACTTTTTAAGTTGTTATTATTATCATAATACAGTCCCTGATTCCCAAAGTAATATTCAAGTTGCTAGAGTAGAGATTGGGTGGTTCTGAATCTGCAAATATCCTCCTTCTCACACACACACACATACATACACTCACACAAACACACACCCACTATTTTTAATGTCTTGTAGATGAGGTCTGTCCAGAAGGTATTCAGCCATGTAATACGAAAAAATAGAGATGTGTATTGAAAGAGATACAAGGTATGAGAAACATTGTTCCTGGGACAATGAAGCTCCAGTCCCCTTCAAAGTAGACGCCTTGGGACCTCACACAGTTCTCCCAATCGCCATCAGCTGCCCCATTGTATTTTCCTGACTTTCATCGAGGGTCTTAAATCTCTTTCCTTTCAAAGGTGATTTTAGCTTTGGGAAAAGCCAGAAGTCACAGGATGCCAAACCTGGGCTGAAGAGGGGTTGAGTCGCCCGGCTGATTCAGTCTTTCACCAAAAATTCTGCATGAGACATGATGTATGAGTGGGAGCATGGTGGTCATGAAGCTGCCAATCACCAGCTGCCCATAGTGGCAGCCTTCCAACTCATACAAATAGTTTCCATGGACAAATGCGCAAGCTTAATGCAAAATCTGATGCAGAGTCATTGCCCTATTCACTCAGCCATTTTGAATGTGACGGCCACACAGTACACATGCTCACTCAATGGCATCTACCAATTCCACTGACTAGTACAGAGATGTCATCATTGTTCATACATGTGCATTCCAGTCCATGCTCCTTGGCTGCCAGGTTACATCAATGTTGTGCACACCATTATCGTATTAACAATGGCTAGACATTTTCCAGACAGATCTTGTATTTCCAGAAGTGACTTGTTTTATTGCTTATGCTGGGTTTTATCAGGATAGTTCTTAGAGGGTCACTTTAAATCTCAGGTTTGGGGAACATGTGGTATTGCATAAATACAGAGACTGTGCTTCATGTCTGACCCACAGAGATCACAATCCTGGGCAGATCTGTGCAGGAGAGAAGTCCAGGGGATCAGGATGGACTTTTCAAGGTACTTCCATGAAGTGGTTCAAAATTACATAGTACGTGTAAACCATAGTAGAGAAAATGAGCCAGAGCCAGAATGATAAAAGCAGTAAAATATCAGGAGCAAACAGTGAGGGAGGGCAGGAATTAGGGAATGTAAGAGGAACAAGCCCAAAGGTTGAATTTAAGAGGAACAGGCCAGATAAGCTGAGGACAGAAGCTGTGACCAACATAAGGTCACATAAGCACTTTCTCATCTGTCTGTTCTGGCTTGCTTATCTGGGATACAGGTTAGCCAAATTATGAGGAACACACAGAAATGCACAGCAGATGTTGTCAAAAAATAAGGATATTGTTCAACCCTAAGAAAGAAGGAAATCTTGCCATTTGGAAAACATGGACAGACCTTGAGGGTATTAGGCTAAGTAAAATAAGTCAGGCAGAGAAAGACAAATACCGTATGATCTCACTTATACGTAGAAGAATTTAAGAAAGCCAAACTCATAGAACCAGAAGAAAAACAGAGTAGAAAAGTGGTTTCCAGGGGCTGAGAGGTGGGGGAAATGGGGAGATGTTGGTCAGAGGGTATAAATGCCCAGTCAGAAGATGAGAAAGTTTTGGACATCTAACGTATGGCATGTTTACTGCAGTTAACAACCATAGTCCTCACTGTCTCCTCAGCTGCAGGCTGGGCTATTGTGGTGCCGAGTTTCTGCAGCCTCTGTGGTTAGAAAGGACGCATGGCCCCACCAGTGCCAGCGTAAGTGCCTGGCATAGTCCTGTTGGGAAGGGGTAGGGGATTTGGAGTATGAGGTCAAGGCTATCGGAAGCTGACTTCCTGCTGCTCTTGGAAAACACTTTCTACTGTAGAAGAAGAGATACTTACAAAACGAAGACCAGAAATGAAAGACAAAAAAGGAGAAAAATTATAGCATTCCAGTCCTGACCAGGAAGGATGAAGTCCTACCTTAGACCATCTGCAACCTTCTAGGCAATAATCATCTTTTTTTTTTAAGACAACTCAATTTATTTTATTTTTTTAGAACAGATTTTATTTATTATTTTTAGAGAAAAGGGACAGGAGAGAGGCAGAGAGGGAGAAAGACATCAATATATGGTTACCTTTCACCTGCCTCTGGCCACAGACCTGGCTGGAGACCTGGCTTGCAACCTGGTTACGTGTCCTGGCTGGGAATTGAACCAGCGACCCTTGGGTTCGCAGGCCAGCACCTTATCCACTGTGCTATTAGCCAGGGCCTAATTGACTTTTTCACTTGTTGTTTGTTGTTTTGTTGCTTAGGTTCTCCTGAAGGTAGAGTCTGAGGCACAAGCTCCCCACTGGTTTCATCAGGATGTAACCCCAGGCAACAGGAGTGCAGGAAGGAGAGAAAGGGTGATACTGAGGTGCATTGTACTTAGTTGATCAACTTTTTTCCTAATTGGATTCTGAATTAATAATTCTAATGCTGCTATGCTTTTATACTGAAATTGAACAATTAAGTTAACAAATAATGGTTATTGGGATATAGGTTTCTTACTGTTTGAGCGAGAATTTATAGAAAAGCACAGAAAGAGGCTAAAGTGATATTTACAGTAGTGAGTTAGATTTGGAGAAAGGATAAATTCATGTTTAACTTAATATAAATACATAAGGTTATATGAATAACTACAGACATGAGTATTATATACACAGATACATATGCACATATATATTTCCTCTGTCTGCCCAGCACAGGTAGTATCAAAATTTTGGTCTCTAATACTATTTGCCAATAAAAGCAATGCTCCATGGAGAAATGACTGATTCTTGAAATGGGGTAGGAAATATACAAAATCAGCCTGGAGCATGTTATAGGCCCAGAAGTAATACAGTTCTGTTTAAAAAGTAACCACGCCTGGCTGGTGGCACAGCAGTTAAGGTGCTGGCCTGCAAACCCAAAGGTCGCTGGTTCAATTCCCAGCCAGGGTATATAACCAGGTTGCAAGCCAGGTCTCCAGCCAGGTTCTCAGCTGGAGGCAGGTGAAAGGCAACCATACATTGATGTCTCTCTCCCTCTCTGCCTCTCTCTCTTCCCCCCTCTCTAAAAATAATAAATAAAATCTTTAAAAATTAATAAAATTAAAATTTAAAAAAATTTTTTTTAAAGTAAACACAGTGCCCTGGCTGGTGGCCCAGTGGCTAAGGCACCGGTCTGTGAACCCAAAGGTCACTGGTTCGATTCCCAGCCAGGGCACATAACCAGGTTGCAAGCCAGGTTTCCAGCCAGGTCCATAGCTGGAGGCAGGTGAAAGGCAACCATATATTGATGCTTCTCTCTTTTTCTTCCTCCCTCCCTGCCCTCCTCTCTGAAAATAATGAATAAAGTCTTTTAAAAAAATTTTTAATAAAAATAAGTAAAAATTAACCACAGTGATGGGGCTATGACAAAGGGCCACAGGAGGGAACTGAAAGAGCTTACAGGGTCCGCAGCTGGAACACCTGGAGCATAAATCATACGGATATAAATGACCAAATACATAAATGAGAGAGAAGAGATAAAGAATTTAATTACTTTACATAAATATTCTGCTCTTAAGAAGGTGGGTATAATTTTCACTCCGTCAGCATGGGCTGCACACAGTCAATTGCCACCGAAGGGTACGTCATGGGACGGGGTGAGGGCGGTGGTGAACAGGTAAAGTTATAGTGCAAGAGAGAAACCTGACCAACACAACGGCAGCTACAGGATCAAGGTCAATTCTAACTGTGTCAGTCATGTTCAGAGTCTGAAACAGGGGAGGGCAGAAGTGGGTTTACAGCTGTGAGTATGCAAAACACAGTTTATTCTTATATTATTATTTATTTATTATTGTATTATTTTCCGCAGGCACAGCTGTAAACCTGCTTTTGCCCACCCCTGTATGATGTGATGAAAAGATTTCATCACGGCAATCTCCCCCAAAACTCATAAACCCCATCCGATGACAAGAAAAACATCAGACAAGTCCCAAATGACAGACAAAATACCTGACACGTTCTCCTCAAAACTGGCAAGGTTGTTTTTGTCTTTTTGTAAAAAAGAAAATCTGAAAAGCTGTCACAGCCAAGAGAAGCCTAAAAAGACATGGTAACTAAATGTCCCTGGAACAGAAAAAGGACAATGGGCAAAAACTAAAGGCCTCTAAATAAATATGGATGTTAGCTCACAATACTGAATCAACACCAGCTCATTAATTATAATAAGTGCACCATATTAATGTAAGACGTTAATCACAGAGGAAAGTGGCTGTGGGTGTACTGAACACTCTGTACTCTCTTTGCAATTTTCTGTAACTACAAAATTGTCCTAAGATAAAAGTTTATTTTTTAAAAACTTAAATGCACAACACACATGAAAAAACACTCATACCCTGCAAAAGCTAACCAAGAACAAAAAGCTTTTGAGGGTATATTCATATAAGTAAAACAGACTTTAAGGAGAAGCAATAGAGATCAAAAGGAAGGTAAGATAATGATTCATCAAAAAAAAAATGGAACAATTTTAAATTTGCATTCACCTAATAACATGTCAAAATAAAGAGAAAGAGGAAAAAATTACTGGAAGTAGAAAAATAACTAGGCAAGTACACAGTCACATTGAGGGATGAAAGCACCATTCTCTCAGTCATTCAGAGAAAAGGAACACCAAGAAAACTCACTAAGGATTTGAACAACATGGTGTTTTGGATTAGGTGATTCATTATTGTGAGATGCAGCCCAAGAACTATAGAATACACGTACTGTCCTTAGCCCAACAAAATGCCAATTCCTTCTCCCAAGTTACAATCACAGCCAAACTGCTCCCATGATTTTCCAAATGCTCCTGTGGGTGGTTCTCTCCCAACAGAGGGTGGGGGTGGAGGGGCACACACTGTTTAAATCAGACTCTTCCCTGGCTGGTGGCACAGTGGATAAGGCCCTGGCCTGCGAACCCAAAGGTCGCTGGTTTGATTCCCAGCCAGGGCACAGAACCGGCACCGAACCCTCCTCACTCGTCTGCCCACTAACACACTCTTCTCTGATTTACCTTCAGAATGGCAAAGGAGAGAATGAGAGGTCGCATCTCACAGTGGCAGCAGCCCCCGTGAGCCACTCTTCTTTGCTTAAACAGCCAGTCATTTGACATTAGCACTAACATTGTTTCTCCACCTCCAGGCACTCGCTGCCTTTAGTCTCCTGCATGGCTTCCTGAGTGCCAGTGGAGGGCCACTTAGGGTCACCGGGCA
This sequence comes from Noctilio leporinus, assembly GCA_004026585.1. NCBI lineage: Eukaryota > Metazoa > Chordata > Mammalia > Chiroptera > Noctilionidae > Noctilio > Noctilio leporinus. The sequence goes on from PVIW01000209.1 coordinate 420,263, forward strand.
TGTATGTGAGCATGTGTGTTGCAGAGTGATTAGACCATAAAAAGATAAAAATGTCCATGCTGTTTCATAGCAGCCTGCATGTCACCTTTACTCAGTGGCTGTTGAAATCAGCGTCTGTGCCGAACTGAATATTAAACACTTTTAGATTACCAACACGCTTAAAATAGCGTGTTATCCCTGTCCGTAGCCTTCTGAAAGAGCTGGTACAAAGGAGCCAATGACAGAGCTCAGTACGAATGGCCTTTTTACCCACGGAACCCAAATCTTTTAGCTTTTTTTCATGAAAGGAGCTCGGTGTGAGTCTCCTTCGCCTCCTTCTCTCTGTATTTCACGCAGCCTCCAGGTACCCCATTTATTCTGACGCAAAGAGGGGGTGCGGCAGAGAGCTGAAGCCAGGCTCCCTCCGCTTGCATCGCAGCTCCTCTACTTGCTGGCCTGTGACCTCCGGAGAGTCCAGTTAATGACCCTCCGTGTGCCCATTTACGTCCGTTAGAGCCACTAAATGATGTCCTAAAAGTGCTTCACTCGGAGTTGTTGTGAGGGTAACATGAGTTAAGCGGAGTAGGAAATTTAGGACAGTGCCTGGCAGACAGAGAGTGCCGCACAGATGTTTGTTGTTGTTATTGTTTATTATTATTTATTATATTACTGCTATAAATTTTCATTTTAACTCATGCAACTCCTCTTATTCTCCATGCACATGCAAAGTGCCTCTCTTCTGTCATGCTGCCCTGATCCCATCTGCTAGATAAGATAGGATTTCTTTCCTGCCTTAAACTTCCATAAATTCTTACTTTTATGTAGCACCAAATTATTTATTTTGCAAACTACAAGGACTACATGGACACCTCTCTTGAAATTGCCGAGGAAACGCATTTCAGTTTTAACTTTAGGAGGTTTCTGCAGGTACGTATTATATTCTACTTGTGTGACGCAGACCTCAGCGAGTCGGAGTGACGTGTGGACCAGAGCGGCCACACTGCCTGAGACCTGTCAGCAACGCCGAAATGCCAGCCCCCAGGCCCACTGCCCCGGAGCTGTACTGCCAAGGTCCTCAGCACACTGCGTGCTGAAGCACTGATAGAAAGCACTAAACCCTGGCCAACGTGGACTGGATTCATCTGCACAGTTGGGGAAAAATAAGACCCATGTCTTCATGAAAGCTCCATGATATTAAGAAACATCTTTTAATATGCAACAAAGATGAAACATGAACTCAGGTCTCCAAATCCAAATTTTAACCTTTAATCTATGTAATCTTGACTAAATGCCGTTGCTGATTTATTGTAACAGTATGATGTTTATGATGCTGATGTCAAAAAAGGGGCTTAAGTCCCAAGTTCGTCACATACTAGTGTGAACAGGAAAACCCATAGTTGCAGGAACTTCTAGATGCTTAAGGATGCCTGGAGGGTTGTGCTGACTGTTCTGGGCCAGTGATTGTTGTGCCTCAGTTTACAGAAGGAAAGGCAATAGACAGCAGGCTGGAGAAGGGTCAAGGACGTGTCGACCTACTGCCCCTCTCCAATGGTAAATGCATTAACTGTTAAAGGTTGGAAGAGTATTTTTTAAAAAGATTTTATATATCATTTTTAGAGACAGGGGAAGGGAGGGAGGCAGAGAGGGAGAGAGACATCAATGTATGGTTGCCTTTCACCTGCCTCCAGCTACAGACCTCGCTGGAGTCCTGGCTTGCAACCTGGTTATGTGCCCTGGCTGGGAATAGAACCAGCGACCTTTGGGTTTGCCGGCCGGCACCTTATCCATTGAGCCACCAGCCAGGGCTCTTGTATCTTTTTAAAATCTTAGTTTTTCTTCTGATTTTTAAAAATGGTACTTACCTATAGATTTAAATAATGTTTGTTGCTTACATCACACTTCCTGCTATTTTTGTTGGCTTTTGAAGCTGGTTCTGCTGGGAGGAACAACAAAGAAATTACTCCGTTTCCCAATTTCAATGCTCCGAATGAACTCTCTAACACTCCAGTACATAGAAACATAAAAAGAAGCTGACAGAGAACACAGTTCTCTCCCAAGTGAAAGTGCTTGAGCTAATCCAGGGCATAGCCTTGATTTAGGGGGTAACAGAGAAGGAGGTTCGGGAGAAACCTTCATGGTAGGTATATGAGCAGGACCAAAACCTCCCCCAGAATGTATTTACTGAAGAATGTGTATTTACTCTTACATGTTTAACTCCAGTTACCTTCAGAGTACTCTCCATTTGAGGCAATATACCTATCAAGACATTTTTTTCCACAGTTCAAAACAGCTTTTGAACTTGTGATTTTGATGCCTCTTTTGTTTCCCCTCTTCTACATCAGCAACCTATTTCTCTTTGAGGACTTCGTTATCCAGGGAAACAAACAGGCAAAACCAGTGGCTTGGGCATGATCGGGTGAATAGGGAGAGCGGGGCACCGGGGTCAGGCCACTTTTGGCCAAAATCTGCTGAGCACTCAGCTCGGTGTGGGCAGGTGAGCTCGTAAATCACCCATCAGGAAAGGGCAAAAGAGCTAAAAGAGTCCTCAAAAAAATTTTACTGAAGCCGAACGCAGCCTCTCACAACACCACCAGCTGGTGCACTGATACAGGTGGGCTCCTAGAACCTAGTGGGGGAAGCCTGTACTACAGGGTCCACCCTCCAGAAAATGATTCTGGTTTCTTACAGGTCCTGCACCTCATGCTGGTCTGATGAAAAGAATCCCGTTTTGGCCTCCCGGTGCTCACCCAGACTGTGGCCCTCCACTCGCTGTACAGAAAGGAGAGGCGGAGTAAACCCACCCCCGACCCTTTCCCTGGCCTGTACTATGAGCAGGGGGACATGGAACACAGAGCAGAAGAATCACATTTTATTTTAAAGCTGGATGTGACTAGAAATCATGCAGACCTACCTTCTCCTTTATCCTGTGAGGGAAAGGCCGCCCAGAGAGTTTACCGAGTTTACCAAGGTCATAGGCTAAACATGACTCAGCCCTACTGGCAAGGTTGGCACAGGAGTGAATGGAGCAGCAGCTGGTAGGGTTTCTCTCTGGGGCCGTGTGAGAATCTGGGAACCCTCCACAAAGTCCCCCCAGTGGGGAAAGGACTGATTTCTCTTCATTCCATTACACTTATTACTGAAACCCTGTTTGTAAAAGGTTCTAGGGTCTCTTGAAACTATGCAATGTGCTGCAGCAGAATTAATCCAGTCATGGGAATCTCCCCAGTGCTGGGGTGCCCAGACCAAGGGAAGCCTTTGAGAAGCACGACACGCACTTCTTGGGGAGCTGGGTGTGGGGCCCCTCGTCCGCCCTGCACACCCATTCTCCTCCCAGACCAGAGAGAAACGCCTCCGCTCTCTGGCCCATGCCTCTTGCCCTTTACATTGCCCAACCCCGCACCTGGGAGAGTCTGCCCCATGAGTTTAGACTTGCAAATAGGTAGAACAATTAACATTCACCAGCTTCTCTCTCGTACTCCGAAAGAACCCATGAGGAAGGAAAATTTAGGATCTGGCAACCTCCCTGAAACAGAAGTGGGAAAGCAGAGGAAACACACACACACACACACACACACACACGTAGCTCCAATTTGGCATGGATCTCTATAGCAGAAAAAGTAAAGCCCGATTAATATGTCAAGAAATGATCGCACCACATGGACTAATATATTTCCCATTTAAACTTTACATAGAATGTTAAGCTAAAATGTGATAATGCTAAGTGTATCCGGGCCACCCCCACATCTCCAGAACGTGTGGTGGGAAAGTGTGAGAAGCACTGAACCCAACCAGTGTCTTGCTTTTGTAGGTGAGGGAAATGAGGCCCAGCCACACGCTCTGGGGTCACACACATTAATAATGGCAGATCCCATTCACAGTTGAGAGGACAGAGGCCTCTGAGTTTGTGGTGAGCTTGGAGAAACCATGCCAGCTACTTCTGCCTATCAAGACAACTCCTGGAGCCCAGAGTGCTGAACATTAGGATCTCCCCTACCCAGGGCTCTGCTGCTCTTTGATTAATCCTTGTGGGCATATCGCCAGTCCCACCAATTGCAACGACATAAGAGTCCAGGCCTGAGAGGAATACTGTAGTTAGAACTGACTGCTCACCTTTCCCTTAGCCACCAGGACAAGCCCTTTAATTCCTACACCCATCACTAGCTCGGCCATCAATGGGTGTCCAGCCAACCACGCAACCCACTAACACCAGGGCATTCTCCTCAAAGGGTTCTTTCTGTACATCCATAACCTACCAAAGATGTCCACTCCTTCCCAAGCTCCCAGACCTTTCCACTTTAAGAAGTTTTAGGGGGAAACCCTTCCAGTGGTGGCTACTTTTCTCTCTCTCAACTCACATGCCACAGGGCCTGCAGGAGTTCTAGGTATTGTCATTGTTTATTGCTGAATTAATTCTCTTCCCTTTTCCCCAAGACCCACAGGGAAACCATTTTTTTCTGGTAGAGTTTTTAATATATTTTATTGATTATGCTATTACAGTTGTCCCAAATTTTATCTCTTGCCCCATTCTGCCCTCCAGCAATCCCTCCCTTAGTTCATCTGTCCATGGGCCTGCATACAAAGTCTTTAGCTTCTCCATTTCCTATCCTATTCTTAACATCCCACTATTTTGTCCCTATCAACTATGCTTAACCCTGCCCTTTTCCCTTACTGTCCCCCTCCCCGGTCTCAGCTGACAGCCCTCCAAAGGATCTCCATATCTATGATTCTGTTCCTGTTCTGCTCGTTTGCTTAGTTTGGTTTTATTTGTTCATTTGTTTTGATTCAGTTGTTGATAGTTGTGAATTTGTTGCCATTTTAATGTTCATAGCTTTGATCTTCTTCTTTCTCTTAAATAAGTCCATGTAACTAACATATCCCATCAAAATAATAGGAATGCTCAAAACAGTGGGAGGGAGGGAGGGAAAGAGAAAGTGAGAGAACAAGAAAGGGACACAGAGACTAAGTAGGAAAGAAGAATGGAGAATAAACAAGAAGTTCCTTAACTGACAGAACAGAAATGGCTAAATACAAGTTGAGCTGTTGACAGTGATGGCTGGGGTATGAAAGCCACATGAAGCAAGGTGACTGCTGCCGCACTTCCATCCTACCCAGAAATGCACACAGATTTGTTGCATCACGTACTTCTGAAATCAGGGAAACCAGGCAGAGTAGAAAACAGCAAACTTGGTTAAAAACATGATTAAGAGCCATATGAAATCTGGATCTCATTTTTCATACAAAGCCAAAAATTTGGCCTGTCCTTCTTTCTGAGAAGCCTGATGTTTACTCTCTCTCTCTCTCTCTCTCTCTCTCTCTCTCTCTCTCTCAAGATCCTATATGGAAAAAGGTTGTACCTTGAGAATATGAGGCACAATGAAGGCTAGAAGTGATAGTCTACTAATGAAAACAAGAGACTGAAGTGACAATTTGCCTGTTGAAAAGTAAGCCCCCAGTTTCTTTCCCTATTCAAACCCTGAAAGTCAGCTTTACGTAACACACTCAAACAAGAGATTAAAGTATTCCTCTTTGAGGAAACCAGCCAGATCAAGATAAAAAAAATCTCCAAGACGTACAGCCATTGACCTTGGGCAGTTGCACAAAAAAACGGCCAGATCATTTACAATGAAATGCATCAGTTGGCTAGTGCTCTGCTCCAGGAACAGCACCATGCCCCCAAAACACACACAGTGAGTTTCCAAATAATCAGTTTCATGGATGCTGCTAAGAACCAAGGATAACCAGGCATTTGAGAGGACATTTTATATGGAGATCAGAGATAAAATAAATACTATGTATGAATAGAGGAAAATATAAGAATAGTTAGTATCACCAAGTGATAAGAAGGAAAAATACTGAATACTGATTGTGATAAGAAAGAAAAATACCGATTGCTTCCATTACATTACAAGTGGATGTAATAAAACAAAGACTGAATAAAAAGAAATATTAGAGATAAAAATGATACTAGCATAAACTAAAAGTGCAGCAGACATATTTAAAAATAAGTTATGGATGAAGAATATAAATAAAAAGATAATCTCTTCAATCACATTTGGAGAAAAATTTAAGAATGTGTCAAGTATCTTTATGTCTGTTAAGAATATAGTAATGAATGCATACATACACTATACATACACAGCATATAATAAACTTAAGACCATACTCTGGATAATAATTATATTACATTAGAAAAATTAACTCATTCATTAATCATACTACTGATTCTATTTATATATTAAAAGCCAATTTTATATGAATTTTTTTTCTTATTTTTCTCTAGTAGCCTTTACTGTATTTGTCCACCAATGTACTAGTGTATGGGACACTTGGTAAACTGCATTCTTCGTATTTCCATGTTGATGGTAGAATGGTTGTAATAATGGATTTGAAATCCATGGGTTTTTCAATTTTCCCTTCTACAAGTCCAATTAAAGTAGAAGTATTTTTCTTTATATTATTTTTAGAGAGAGGGGGAGGGAAAGAGGCAGAGAGGGAGAGAGACATCAATGTATAGTTGCCCTTCACCTGCCTCCAGCTATAGACCTGGCTGGAGACCTGGCTTGCAACCTGGTTATGTAACCTGGCTGGGAATTGAACCAGAGACCTTTGTGTTCACAGGCCAGCACCTTATCCACTAGGCCACCAGCCAGGGCTAAGGCTGAAGTCTTTAACCAATCAATTAATAACAATTCCATATTTCTGTGCTATGTACCTTAGAGTAAACATATAAATATTTTTATGTCAGGATTCAATATCTTATGCCTGCTTTTCTTATTTTAGAGAAATATATCAACTCAAAAGCAATGTGATTAAACATTTGTTTATTTATTATAAATACATTTTATTATCTTCCAGTTGTACATTTAGAAGGTAGCTGCATTTTAAAAGAAATTGTGGGTATTGCCATTTATTTAGTAATAGAATTAACAACTCTGGAGGAAATTATGGAGAAGACAAATGAGGTGTTGGTGAAACAATTATTTCCTTGTGGGTTAATCATTAAAAACCACAAGTCAATGAGCTGCGTGCAAATTTGCTATTAATGCTTTTTCTAGGAACTAAACTTGCACAGGATATAATTATTCTATCTGTAGCATGTGATTGCTGGAGAGTCTATGAGCCATTTGAATGACAGAGTTAATATATTACTTTCTGTCCTTCTGTTTCACTCATGTGGTATTTGTTGGAAAAGTTTAATTGCCCTAATGTTCTTTCAAATAATCAAAATGCTTGTTTGCTGTATTCTCCCCTTGATATAAAAAAATGGCTAAAAATAATTCATCTTGAAGTTGAGTAATAGCCATGACTTTGTGTTAAGGAACATAACTACCTTGGAAAATGTTTTAAATGCCCTCTCAATTAAATTCAAATAGTAAATGAGAATTCTTATTGGTGTAGGGCAGACATGTTCTACTAATAAACACTCTGCTTTCAAATTGATTTTCTTCTAAGAACAGCATCAGTGATTTCCAATCTGAGATTCTTAGAAGTTCAGACATCATTCTTGCGCCAAAGCTTTTACTGAGAATCAACTCTCCTGAGCAAACATGACAGAAATTGAGTCAAGTCCTGGAGGGCAGGGAAGCCAGCTGAGTCACTGTGGCATCATCTCGTGGTTGGGGGTCATGGTGGAGATTTAATCATTCCCAATAAAATGACTAAGACCACTTTCCTTGAAACACGGCATCTGATGGCTCATGGGGGCTCAGGACACTCGCCAGGGGTGTGAAGCCCACAGACCTGAGTTCTCTCCACACAGGCCGTCATATTGCTCACCATCTCCTAAAGGGTTTTTTTCCTCAAATCACTTTTTGTCAACAAATTATCATTACCACTTTAGTCCTACCTGGAACTCATTTCATTTACTTATCATTCATTAATTCAAAATTATTATTGAGTGCCCACACATTGCCAGGCATTGTTCTAAGTGTTCAGAATATAGCAGTAAACAAAGCCCCCACCCCACTTTGATGTTTATGCTGAATAAGAGTACAAATGGACCCCATTCAGCATATTTCTAGGTATTTAACAGTTATATATCAAGTTAACAAATGCCTGAATGACACACATTTTTATCTTCCTACCCTAAAAAAAAATTATGCCTTTATGATACCCAGGTTCAAATCAAGAATTCTCAAACTCCTGGACATTCCCTTCCAGGACATGGTATTGTGAACAGCAGAGCCAGTTCCAAGCCTCTGGCTCCCGACAGAAGCTTCCTCTTCCCCTCCCTCCCTCCCTCCTTCCTCCCTGCAGAGGTCCTCCAGTAGCTTGTGTGCTATCCTCTAAACCTGTCGGGCTTAGTCTACACTATCTGAACATAACTCTAACCCGTAGGGGTACACTCGGAATAAGGCCTGTGTGGGCCCTAGAAACAAGCACCCCGTCACTAAAGAGAGGAATTCCAAGGTTCTTAGTATTCAAAGTGGTCTAGAAAGGGGTTTCATTCTCCGGGTGAGCAGCCCCTCCCTGTCCCCCAACCAGGGGCAGCAGCCCAGGCCTGCTCCTGCAACCCCGGCACTTAGAGGCTGGCTGGGAAGGCCGTGAGGCAAAACCATGAGTAAAGAGTGTCTCCTGCTCTAGGGACCCTCCTCACCAATCTTGTTGACTTGGCCTGTTCTTCCCTGCCAGTGAAAACATGAGTCTTTTTTCCCATTTGTTTTCCTTTTTCTAATTTTTTAAGGTAGATGTTTAGGTTGCTGATTTGAGATCTTCTTTTATAAAATAAGCTGTCATAGCCAGAATTGTAGCCTCTGCTGCCCCCTCAAAAAAATCATATATTGAAGCTCTAACCCCCAGTACCTTAGAATGAGATCTTATTTGGAACTAAGTTATTTGAGCTGTAATTAGTTAAGTTAGGATGAGATCATTCTGGAGTAGGGTGGGTCCTGAATCAAATATGATGGTGTCCTTATAAAAGGAGAAATATGAACATATACATGCATACATGAAAAATGTCCTATGAACACAAAGACAACCATCTACAAGCCAACAAGAGAAGCCTGGATCAGATATTTCCCACGCAGCCCTCAGAAAGAAACAATCTCGCCCATACCATGATTTTATACCTCTAATCTTCACAACAGTGAGATAATAAACTTCTCTTGCTTAAGACACTTAGTTTGTGGTACTTTGTTAACCTTAGCAAACTAGAACATTTTATTGCTATAATTTCCCTCTAAAGTACCGCATTAACTATATCTCACAAGTTTTACTATTTGATCATTTCATTTTTGTTCCATCAAAACTTGCTGACTCCTGAGATTTTACTCTGATTGTTGGATTATTTAGAAGTATGACATTTAATTTCCAAATATTAGGAGGTTTCATTAATTTTCTGTTATTTGTTTAACGATTAGTCCATTAAAGCTAGAACAAATTTATAAGATTTCAATTATTCACATTTTTAAAGATTTGTTTTATGATGCAAGATACGACAATGTAATTCTTGGTAAATGTTTCATTTGAACCTGAAAAGAATGTGTGTCCTGTTCTTTGGGGGTGGAGTTTTCTATAAACCTCCATTAAATCCAAGATTGTCAAGGCTATGCCTTTTCCCTCCTTGCTGATTTTCTCTCTGCTTGTCCTATTGATTATTTAGAAAATAAGATGAACCTCTCCATATCTGTGAGTCTGATTTGTTCACTTTGTCTTTCAGCTCTATCAGCTTTTGCTTCATGTTTGTGAAGTACTCTTATAAGGTGCATACAAATTTTAAAATATTTGTTTCTGGTGAGTTGGCTCTTTTGTCATTTATTTCTGTGACTTTTTTAAGCTCTGAAGTTGACATTGTGTGATATTAACATAGCTATTCCAGCTTTTTTATCATTAGCATATGCATGGCATACCTTATCCTTCCTCTTACTTTTAACCTCCTTATATTATTATGTTTAGAGTGAATTTCTTATAGACAGCAGAGATTTGAAAGAGATTCAAATGCCAGTGTCATTGGTCAGTTCCTACCACGCACTTTCTAGATGCTTCAGATCTTGTGTAAAGATTCCATTCTTCTTCATGAAGTCCAAAAAGAGAAATTTTACTTTCTAGTTGGCACATTAAGTTTGCATTCTGAAATCCACTTTAACTCCCCAGAGTTACAATATATTCGTAAGGTGTCAAATCTATCTGCCCTGAAAGGTGAGCTTGGTAGCCTGAGCAGGGGACTTTTTCTTCAGGGTATGATTACACAGGAGACTCAGGGAGAATGCGGGAATTAGAAAAAGATAGGTTAAGCATTGATAATGTGCTTTTTTTTGGCTGGATCTGTCAGCCACGAGATTTCCTGCAGGAACCAAATCCTGCCTAATGAGCCTTTCTTCTGACTGACTTCTTTACGTCATTCCATTCTATACACCAGTTTCCAGATTGTAACTGTTAGCATGTAATACCTTTCCATGGTTCAATTTCCAAAATTACAGCCTGTTTTGTGATGATTACAATTAATCATCACAAAAGGCTCAAATGGCCATGGCACCAACTAAGGGCAAAGACTCAGAGCGATAATCCAGGCTCCAGTCATAAGACCGAGCTTGTGTTGCGGGTGTGTTCACTAGAAAGCAATGATAAAGATTAGCACCCAGGAATTTAATTGGGGCTACTCATGAAAGCCGTATCTGTGAAGGGCAAAGGAAGGAGACAAAATTAAGGAGAGAGAAGTGGGGCTATGATGAAGCTTCAGCTAAGCTCTCGGCTGAGATTACAAGGAATCTTCTCAGGGTCACAAGTTGAGGTTTTCAAAGCCTTGCTAAACCAGCCATTAGGTATGGGCTGGCCCAAGGCAGAGGAGTAACTTTGGCCCAAGCAGTTATTTGCACTTGAGGTATTTCCCAAAGAGGGGTAACAGCTAAGGGTTACCTTCGGGAAACACTTCCATGACCTGGGAAAATGAGTCCTTCAGTCCTGAAACCCAATCTGGGTGTGTCCACTATAGTCTATCCCTCACTGAACTCAAATCCAGTTCTCTAAATAAATCCTGAAAGCTAATGAAAGATCTTAGTGGTCTTCTCTTCCCTAGTAAGATCAGAAAAAGTTGCCTAGATCAGGTAGCCCTTGCCTTCTAATATATATGGCAAAGGGCAGTGCGCAAAGAACGAGAGAAAGGGGTCTTATGCTTCTAATAGTCATGCATTACATACCTGCCTTAATTAGATACTGGGATAATACAAAGTCCTATAAAATTATGGTAGCAAGAAAAATGAATATAATTTGCAATAATTTATAGGCCAAGGTCTATGTACATATTATATTAATATTACCTAAATTAATCCTCATAATATCCCAATCTGGGAAATGTCATTAATCCTATTAATTAATAAAGAAGCTGAGGCTGACTAAATAAGTACTGACTAGTGGTACAAGAAGCAGGATAGAGAGGCGCACGCTGTTGGAAATGAGGCTGCATACGTTGACATCTCAAGTTCTTGTTCACCTAGTCTGTTCATGTTCATCTCTGTGTTAGCGGCAGCCGTAACTATATTTCTGGTCTCCCAAAGTAAACTGTAGGTCTTGGTCAGGGGCAGCTACAGAGATCATCTGCTTATCATACTTGCTGGCCTGGCTGATTTGCGATCTCATCACTGGTCAACTGTCGCTAGTATGTCCACAGTATTTTGCCATGAGTACTTTAAATATGTCACATAGATGGTGCTGCAAAAACATTTCATCTCCCCAGCTATAATACATCTATCTAGTCTTCCCACTGCGCCATATTCAGACACAGCCTGTGTCTGGGTTTTTGCTAAATAGTGACATGAAAAGCTAGCTGACAAAAGCTTGACTGTGAGTGGGGTTGAGCTTTCAGAGAAGGAAAGCAATACTTTTAGGGAAAGATAGCTCAGCACTGAAGGAAGAGAATTGGGAAATGCCAAGAGACAAAACAACATGCAACATTTGGTAAGTGTGGCTCGAAAAATAAAATGTAAGTGGTTTCTATGGCAAGGCATGTGGAAAAAGAAGTACACTGCATTCATATCATTTTTTAAAGTAGGCAATATTCAAGAGTTCAGACTTTCTCCTTTTAAAGATCCTGGGAATGCTTTAAAGTGGGTTAAGCAGAGAGTCACACTAGCTGAAACATGGGGTCTCTAGAATGGCGAGCTGTCCTACCTGCCTTTCCACTCTCCTCTCGAGCGTCCCTAAGTGGAAAACCATCTAGCCAGCTCCATCTCCTACTCCTCACCCCCCACCCCCACCCCATCACCCGAGTAGACAGAGGAAGGGCAGTACTGAGAACTCCTCTTGAAAGGAATGGTGCGGACAAGCACTGAACAAGGGTGTTCCTCAGCTAAAACCTTGCAGTAATTTAAACAGTAACCAGCTTAAATTACTGTTTTATAATCTACTAAACAGCTACTCGAGGATAGATCGCCTAGGCTTTCGTCAGCGGCTAGCTAATCAGGTTATTATTATGTTCTTAAGTACAAACAAGAGTTGTTGCTTTCTGATAGCCTGATTTTTGCCTTTTCACCTCTCCCTGTGTTCTCTTATCCTCCCTGATTTTGACTTGGTTTCTCATTCAACTACAACTGACTTTCTCAAATGTGAGCAAATAATTTCCATGCAAACAACTAATAAGCAACATGCAAAACAACTTTCTAAAAGTATCTAAATACTGGTGTGGCTCATTGGATTGGCACAAGTCTGCGAGCCCAAGGGTCTCTAGCTCGATTCCCAGCCAGGACACATAATCAGGTTGCAAGCCAGGTCTCCAGCCAGGTCTGTAGCTGGAGGCAGGTGAAAGGCAACCATACATGGATGCTTCTCTCCCTTTCTTCCCCTCTCCCTGCCCTTCTCTCTGAAAATAATTAATAAAATATTTTTTTAATAAATTTTTTTATTGAGAAATCATTTTAAAAATAATCTAAATAGTAACTATGATAGCACCAAATACATATTAGAACGAGACTGTCAGTATATTTTTTAATAACTAAAGTAAAGCTGCTGACTCTAAGTAAATACATCTTAGTTAGCATGGTATTTTTCTCCCAATATCCTGGAAAAAACTCCAAAGATGAAATATGATTTAAGAAAATAACTGACTTAAGTCTCTCCAATTTGTGATTTAATTCATCAAGATTTTGCTATATTTCATATTTATATTTTATATTTAATAGTTCATAGGAGAGGTATTACACTCTATTAGAAAATAATGTAAGTTTGGAATTTAAATCTTAGCTTTTCCAAATACACAATTCTAGACAAGATGTCTGGCCTTTCACTATAATCCTCATTTTCTCATCATTAACATGATCATGATAATTTATAAGTTTATGAAGTTATTTTGGGGTCAAACTAAAATAAGCAATGTAAACTCTGAGGATATAGCTGGTACTTCCTTCTTACCTCTATCTTTGGCAGAATGTTCTCTTCTGTTAAACCCACCATCTGTTTACATACAATTTACACATGTTCCTAAGAAAGATGGGGTGACTTTGTGAGCTATAATATGCTCCAGGGTGAAAAGGAGTGAATCAGATAGTATGGAGAATAATCACAAGCTTACATGGTTACACAGGAGAAGATGGGAGTCAAATGTGTCATGTTGCTATGATACCAACTGTTTCAATGCTCTGATTTGTAGAGTAAGAGAGCAAGAGATAAACATGTGTTTTAACATTAAAATACTGAAGTGTTAGAAAGAAGGCAAGGACTCTTTCACCTCATTACTTAAAATTAGATGGTTAAGCACCCTATCAATAGAACTCTGATGTAGTTCAGTATTATTTGTGCTGCTGCAAGTCTTTAAGTATCTTTAATTATTTGGATGTTCCTCTAAAAATCAATTAAGAGGTCTGTATTTTCCAAAGCAATTTTTTCAAGTCTAGTAGATATAACTCGAGGACATGACAACACCATTAGAAAGAATGCTTTGTAGGTTAAAAGTTCAAAGAAAATAGAGGATCAGAATTTTAAAACTTAAAGGTCCTTAAAGATGTGCTTACTCTTGTACCATCATTTTATAGGTAAAGAAATTGAATTAGAAAGTTAAGTGATTGGTATAAAATCACAGGAAGTGAAAGCAGAAACAGAGGTTTCCTGATGGTTATTTTAATGGTCAGTATATTTTTTTTTAAAAATAAAGCAAATAAACAAGGTTTAGAAATTAGCCATCTTATAGCAGGCATTGGATTAGATCCTACTTTTAGGGTGATAAGGTGCTAAGGAAATGATTCTCATGAATCAAATTTGAAAACTCATACACACAGATAACAGTATGGTGATTACTGGAGAGAAAGGAGGTGGGGTGAGGGAGAAGAGAAAAGAGGGGAGATAAAGGTTACAGAAGAAGACTTAACTTCAGGTTGTGGACACATAATATACAGATAACGCATTATAGAATTGTACACCTACAAGGCTATACACACCTAAAAGCTATATAATTGTATTAACCAGTGTCACCCAAATAAATTCAATTAAAAATAAAATGAATGGGCTTTTATAATAAAAAAGAGTTTAAAAAATGATGGCTACATCATAATCATCAAAGCTTTCTAGAAAATATTAGCTTAGGAAAAATAATTCCTTTGGGTCCAGAATGTTCTGAGAGTTAAAAACATCTGTTTTGAAATATCATCATACATCTATTACTACTGAAATTAAAAGGATATTAACATTTTTTGCCAAAGTGGTTTCTCTATTTTTTTTTAATTCTTAAACACATGTCTAAACAAAAGCAAGTTAAAAATACTCCTAAAGCCCAGTCTCTTCCCCAGCTTTCTCTCCTCATACTTAACCAGAACCCTAAACTCAGTTTAAGTCACATTCTGACAGGTTTTTATATCTCTAATATGTATGTATATCCCTAGGATTAACAACTTACACAAATGGTATGCTAATACATTCCTCCTTCTATAGCTTCCTTTTCCTCTCAATTTTAAGTTTAAACTTGTAACCATATTGACTCAAGAACATCTAGTTCATTTAGACCTCAATTTGAATTAACCTTACAACTAAGAGATAACTGGGGTTATTTCCCACTTTTGTGCTCTCTCTGCTGCTATTAACATTCTTGTATTTGTCTTCTGAGGACATTTTTTTCCTGTGTTCCTGTGTAAGAGTTATTTAGACATAGCCACTAAGAAATGCTATTGTTTCTTTGGAAGACATTCTTTAACATGAATAACTACACCCAATAACTATACTCCAGGGAAAGGGCACCAGTTTACATTTCCAACATAAGAGTGGTATTTCCCTACATTCTCCTCATTACAGGATGTAGTAGGTTGAATAATGGATCTACAAGGCTGTCCACATCCAAATCCTTTGAGATGGGGAGATGATCCTGCATTTTTCACATGGGCCCCAAGTCATCATAGGAGTCCTCATTAAGAGAGTCAGGAGAGTCAGAGAAGGAGATGTGGAGGGAAGCAGGGGTCAGAGAGCCAGAGATTTGAAGTTTCTATGATTCTATGCTGCTGCTGGTTAAGAAGGAGAAAGCAGCCACTAGCCAAGGAATGCAGGCCACATATACTAGAAGCTGGAAAAGACAGGAAGTAGACATCCCTTGAGCCTCCAGATGGAACCCAACACCTTCACTTCCACCCAGTAAGACCGATCTTAGGCTTCTGTCTTCCAGAACTGTAAAATCATGCATCTGTATTAAGCCACTACATTTTTGGTAATTTGTTACAACAGCAATAGAAACTAGTACACCACCAGATGCCACCACATTCATTTTCTCAATGCATGATGCATAGTTTTCATGCTTGGTTCAGAGCCTCCATGATTGCCAAACACCTATAAAGGTAAAACTCCTTAGATTGGAACTTCAGACCTCTACGGTGTGCTCCTGGTCTTCTTCTTAATCAAGATACATATATTATTCTGTCTCTTATATGAAATTCACTTGCATAAGTCCATGCCTCTGCTAATAGAAACGTATCCAACTTAAACATTCTTTATTTCCTTTCCCAAACTTGCATGCAAAAATTCTCCATGTTGTACCTAAAGCCATCTCCACAGAGACTGTAACCAATCTCCTTCAGCTGGAGATAATCTCTTGCACCTCTGAACCTGAATATGTCCCAAGTATCCCCTCCTTAAAATATCTTTTCTGCTCCCCCTTGCAGTATCTACTTCAGAACAGAAGCTTTCTGAAGAAAGAGGCTCTGTCACATCCATTTCTCCTAATTCTTTTACAATACTACCTGATATTTACTAAGTTCTCACACTAAATCAGTAAATACAGCCACAGATACTCCATATTTACTTTATTCCTTATCGAAACAGAAATATCTTTTCTGTAGGGTCCCAGAAGAAGCAGAATCTATCTAGCACGTCTTGTTATTATAAACCCCTTCTTGGTGGCAAGCAGAGTGAGTGGTTTCTCTGGATGTACACAAAGGGCCACCTGAGACTCAGGGAGCTGTGTTTTCTTGGCAGCCATAAGGGAGGCGCATTGTTGATTGAACTAGGACAGCAAAAGCTTGCTTAGAAAATGTTCACACACTCTGCTATAATGGATTGGTGCATTTCATTGCCTTTTGTCATAAAAATACCATGTTATTGTGTCACTGGCGTGTTAAATTAGGGATCTATCTGTATATTGCAAGGTGAGAAACAGGCATGCTGAAGAAGAATTGCTCTGTCCTGAGCAAGCACATCAGGTAAACGGGGCTGGGTGCGTAAAACAGGCACGTGACAGGCGGGTATGGGGATGCTTCGGTGGAGACCCAGTTTCTGGCTCCTCATCGAAAAGGGACAGATGCAAGACACTCCTTGCCAAAGACCAATCACAGGTAGAAGGGCCCCAAATCAAAGCTCCCGGGGGTGGCAAGGCAGACTCTGAAATAAATAAGTCTGGGAACAGATTATTCTGGTCGTGAGGGGATCTGGCTGTGTCAATAGCCTCTCACCAACCCACAGCGTGACTTGGTCCTCATGAATCATAGCACTGTGGCCACACTCACGCACTCACTCACTCAGAGCTCTGCAGCTTGTCACCAGTGAAATGTAAAACAGACTCATCCACCCTTGGCAAAATGGTGTGTTCTCTTGAATTGCAACGCAAGGAAGCTTAAACATTCTGCCTGGTGCTTTCCCTCCTCCTCTCATTTCCGGGAGGGATACTTTCAATGAATACATGCTTCTTGCCTCTTGTTTGGAGGTCTGAGATTACTTGTCCTCATATCTACTATCTAACAATCACTTTGCGAGGGACATTGTTTCGTCCCCATCATGCAGATGAAGAACCGCCCAGAGAGCTGAACTCCTGGCTCGGGGACACAAAGGTGCTAACTGCCAGGGCCACCGTTTGAGTGGGCAGGTCTGTTTATTTCCCTAACCTCAGTTTACCACAGGACACAGCGGCTGTGAGCGCTGAGGAACCTACTCCTGGAGATGAAATCTTGATCAAACTTTTCACGTAGGGTTGTCACATTTAGTAAATAACAATACAGGGGAGTTAACAAACAAATATTTAGTACAAGTACGTCCTAAGCAATATTTGTGTTTGGTATTTCATCCATCTAAACTGTTTTAAGTGGGGGATTTTATTAAGGTTCCTATGCACTGTATTCCCAGGTGACAGCCCAGTTCTCCATTTTAGAGCTGCAAAAAATATTCCTGCAAACATGTAGTACTTCTAAAGGGGAATGCTTGTGTATGAATAATTCCTGCATCACCAGTTAGTACTTGGCAGGAACTTTTTATACGTAGAAGTGTTCAACAAATGGATGTTAAATGAGTTTTCTAAAGTTAATGCAGATTTAACCTTATTTACATTTTGTGGTAAAATTAATTATAAGAATGTTAGACCAGTATGAGCACATATTAGAAGTGAATACAAAAAATAAATAGAAATCAAAATTAAAGGAAAGGAAAGGGTAATGTCAACAATGAATTTAGAACAACAAATACAAAAATCTGAACCAGCCCTGGCTGGTGTGGCTCGGTGGATTGGCACTTATGAACCCAAAGGTCACTGGTTCGATTCCCAGTCAGGGCACATAACCAGGTTACAAGCCAGGTATCCAGCCAGGTCTGTAGCTGGAGGCAGATGAAAGCCAACCATACATTGATGCTTCTCTCCCTTTCTGCCTTCCTCCCTATCCTTCTCTCTGAAAATAATTAATAAAATCTTAAGAAAAGAAAATCTGAACCAGCAAGACATGTGCTGTGAGTAGGTAGCAGGGAAACACCTGGTGCAAGTATGACCTCTCCTGAGCATCGTTCCTGTTTCCTGGCCTAGAAACGCCCCTACCTATGAATAGCAACCCTTCAAGCACCTCCTCCTTTCCCCACTTCCAGAGCTGCGGGCTCAGTCCAACCAGCCTCAGGGACAAGCCTGACCTGTGAAGGAATCTCAATGGTTCCATCTTCTGGTGGTCTAGCTTCACCGCAGGAAGCTGCCAGCCTAGACCCCGACCCCGTGCCCAGCTTTGGCATCATGGCAAGCATCCGTGGTGCCCAAAATAGGGCTCAGCAGTGCCAGGAAGGACTGGATCCTGTCTGGCCCCACGGGCAGTCCCTGTGCCCACATTTCAGTTGCCGGCCAAACATCACCCTGTTCCTTTCTTCTGTGCTCCCCATTTCCTCACACCAGTTATGATCCACCACATCTGTCACCCCCTTTGGGAACCACTTGTTTAGCGCACAATGGGGAAGCTCTATCTGGATCTGTTTGGGATCCCTGTTACCATTTTAGTCCACATACACCTGCTTCAATGACCTTTTGCTTCTAGGAGGAGAGTCCTCGGGCTTTCATACCCCATTTGCCCACTCCAACAAAAACCAGTACCTACAAACTTATATTCACAATACGTGGAAAGCCTACCAGGTGCAAAAATATGGAAACCTAATCTCCCTTTCCTTGGGATTTCCTTGTGGCATAGCTTACACTCCAGAATTCTGCTGCTGGATCAGCCTAAGAACTACCCACTGGAAGACTTTGCTTGGATTCCTTCCCTCCTTGCTCTCCCACCACTTTACTGGTTCCCTCTAGACGCACATCCTTAGTGAATCACTTGCACATGAATCCTTCCTTGGGTTCTGCTCCTAAGGAATGTAACCTAAGGCACCTCGCTTCCTCCATATTTGCATTGTCACGTTACCTTCTTGGCATGTGGCAGGGCAAGTCTAGAGTCCCCTGGCATCGACTTGCCCAAGTAGGCAGGTTTAGTGACAGGTCTAGGTCATTCCCATCCTGCTGCAGAGGACTGACAGGCCAGAGATACGAGAGCAGCTTCTAACCCACAACTTGGGCTCTTCTCTTTCGGCAGGAGATACAACAGGCCTGAGGCCATTCTAATCTCCAAGCAGGAAGCAAGCTCTTCCATTCCGGAATGCTGAGCTTCTGACAAAACTTGGTTAGCTATTCTGCTTCTTGAAATTTGTTCCTCGAACAATGACTACTTGTCACTTTATTACGACATATTTGTAATAAGATACCTGAATTTCATTGTTCTTCATTTTTAACTTGCCAACACATGCAGGGCAGAAAAGGTAGTTCATTGGCCTGCCAGTGCAGTTGATTCTCAAAGAACTGTAATACCTTAGTGTTCACAAACAGTTATGCCCAATGGCAGTGAAATCATGAGATGGTAGGACTGGGGAAGCTAGAAAAGGGGGGTGCAAAATGCAAGACTTGATCAAGGTCACCAAGGCAGACAGTAACAAGGCAAAGAGGGAAAACACCCCAAAGCTGTGTGACATTCAACTAACCGAAATTTCTCTCTGGATTCGATGCCTGTCATTTGTGCAGTGTCATGCCTCCCTAAATCTTTCCCAAACAGAAACAGGGTTGTTTCCTCCTCTGTGACCCCACAACCCACTGATGGAGCTACCGATTGCAAGTGATACTGCCAATGCTAAGTGATTGTGTGCGTGTGTGTGTAAAATATAACAAGGTGCTTGTTGTCATCAAAATATTACAGACTAAGGCGGGGTTAGAGAACTGAGTAAAAAAAGGGTGAAGGGATTAAGAAAAAAATAATAAAAACATTATAGACACAGACAAGAGTATGGTGATTAACAGATGGAAAGGGGGGAGGTGGAAGAAGTAGATAAATGATGATGGAAGGAGGCTTGACTCGTGGTGGTAAACACATAATACAATATACAGATAATGTATTCTCACAGAATTGTATACCTGCGACCTATATAATTTTATTAACAAATGTCACCCCAATAAATTCAATTAAAAATTCTCTAGAGACTTCCTCTTTGATTCCTGAATTGTTTGGATATTTTCTTATTTTTTTCAAACGTCCCATTTAATTCCTTTGTGGTCAGAGAACACACTCTGTATGGGAAAAAGATATTACTGACTACGGAAAGAATGGAAAAAATGAAAAAGATTAATTGACTACAAAGAATATATAAAGACTAGAGCATTCTCCCTCTAGGCTTTCTCTCCTTTCTCTTCATGAGAGTAGACACATCCACATTGTAAAAAGAACACGGTGCTGCAAAAGCTATATATGGCACCATGAAGGATGATCATTCAACACTAGTTAAATCACTCTTTCAGTGTGTAATTGTCTATAACCATAATGAGAAAATTGCTTTTTCACAGACAAATTGCTTCCCTGGACAACTCTTGGTAAGGGATACAAATGACTGTCCATCTCAGGATGCTTCTGGGCACAATGGTGTAACGATACCCGGCAGGCAAGAACCGGGCAGGGTAAGAATGCCTGCCCACCGGTATTGGCAAAGTGCTAAAGATGGCCCCAGGATCGCAGGGAAAGACAGGCAGTTGAGGCAGGCAGAAGGCAGCACCAAAAATGTACCCATCTGGGTGGATGAACCCCACAGACAACACAGAGCCAAAGCAGCAGACTCAAGAATGTATCATTATTCCGTTTAAGCAAACTACAAAAGAAGATCAAGGCAATCTCTTCTATTCAGAATCAATAGAACAGCTGCCCCTTTGTAGGCAGATAAGGAATGGAACGGGTGGCAATATTCTGTTTCTTGATCCGGGTTCTGTTTGCACGAATTTGTTGTGTTTGTGAAAGTTCAGCATGTTATACATGAACATTCTTTTTTGTAGATATATTATTCTTCATTTTAAAAAGGGAGACCTGCTGTTGACTAAGAGAAGTTCCTTTCCTCCTTCTCAAATATAAGAGGAGAGTTACTTCGCACCTGTCAGATTTCAGAGTATTACAGAGAACTACTATCCCAATGGTGGACTTTCAAGGGGTTCAAGGTTGAAGCTCATATTGAAGCTCATATGGAAGCTCCTGGGATCGCCTTCTGGAGCAAAGGGCCACCAACACCTCTTTCTCCCTTTGTCCCTTACTGTAGGTTATAACACCTTCTTATCTGGGGCAGATCTTACTGCTCTGGAAGATAAGACCACTGGAGAATCACAATTTCGGATGATCCCTTCTTCTCTTTACTCACATTAGAGAGGTAAAAGCCAGGAATGGTTCTAACTTATTTCATCAAGCCTAAGATGCACATAGAGACTTCTGGACCTTTCTTAGCTCAAGCTCTGCTGTCTAATATCTTACTCAGTTTTATGCTTGGATTTAAATTCTTCCTTGTGTGCCCCTGACTCTTGACTCCAATTAGTTTCCTGTGTAATGCATGTCTAGGTCCTGCTCTGTTCTCTGGTAACCTGGGGTCATTCATTTTCAGGCTCTTCCTCCTGGCTACATGCCTCCAGATCCTGCATGATTTTCTTCTTAGTACCTCACTGCCTCCATCTTGAAATGACCCCATAGACTAGGGGAGAAGGTTTGATATACTTTCCCAGTATGTCACTGTTTAGCCTGCTTGGTCTGCATGACAGAATACAACAAATTGATTGGCTTAAACAACAGAAATTTATTCTCTCACACTTCTGGAAGCTAAAAGTTCAAGATCAAAGTCCCATCAGGCTTGGTTTTTGGTGAGAGATCTCTTCGTGACTTGCATGTTGTCATGTCAGGCTGTGTCTTCACATGTCACAGCCTGAGAAAGAGAACATTCTAGGTGCTTCCTCTTCTCAGGGACATCAGTCCTATCAGATTAAGGCGCCCACCCTTTTCACTTCACTTAGCCTGAATGATCTCCCTACAGGCCTTATCGCCAAACTTAAGTCACACTGGGGCCCCAAAATACATCCGTTAATTTTCATAAATTTTGGAAGACTATAATTTAGTTTATAGCAGTAACATCATCACCTTTTTTTTTAACTTAACACTTTTAAGTCATATGATCCACAAATATGCTTTTGTTCTACTACTGGGAAATCATTTTGGAGGATCCAAGACTGTTAGCCTTAGAGGATTTAAACTGAGAATAATCTTAGGAATATGTTTACAATATTGTTATCAACATCAAAATAATTATACAGCAATGATTCTATCATCTTCATACAAATCCAGCCATCTGTAGCCACAACCTCATTTATGTCGAACAGTGCCATCACAAGGGATTGGTTATTCTGCGCTCCCTTTCCAGCTGGGCACAGGGGCAAGGCCAGAGGAGATGCTGTCCAGGGGACAGGAGTGCAAGGCTGGAGATGCTGGGCAATTGTTTTGCTTGAAAACACCTGAGCAAACCCCAGGGACCACCATGTGCCTGATTTTAGGGGATGCTGTGAACCTGAACTTTCCCTGTGGAGTGCAAAGGAGAGCTCGATGCACTAGGTGCCCCTCGCCTGCTTGTTGGGGGCACTGGAGGTGACCTCCAGGCTCAGCAGCTCAGAAATGCACCAACCAATGGTCCCCTCCCCTCACTTATAACCCAGCTGGGGACCAGGTTCAGCCTTGCACATGCGAGGCAGAATCAGTCATTCAGGATACAGTAGAACTGAATCATCACTGTATCTTCTCTGAAAAGCATATCCTGGTGACATAATAAGCATTTCCTTTTTTCGACTTTGTGTCTTCTGCATTTATGCCTTTAATATGCATTGAGTTCTAGAACTGTGGAAAGTTTCTGGGACACCAAAATTGAGAGTCAAATATTGCCCCAAATGCAGGCCCTCCTCCAGCTCCTTCATTACTTTCGCCTGAGTCATGTCACTAAGTAATGTCACTTTGTCTTTAAGTTGATTAGCTCTTACTTAATTGATCTTACAGGGAACTATTGTGTCACTGATCTACATGGAAAATCAGCATCCCATCCCATTATGAAATAGAAGATAATTTTAAAGATACACACAATAAAAAGCAAAACAGTACTATTGAAGTCTAACTAAATAAAACAGCTCACAGAAGGCTTTGAACCAGAAGATCAATCTCAATTTGATTAAAAAAGAAGAAAAGTGTTAGGAAGATGTTCAAGTAGAGCAGGCTTTCTCCTTGCTGCAATTAGAATGACCAAAAAAGACTAAAAATGAAAACGCTCCACTCAATACAACGTTTCAACGCCATGCTAAATGCCTAAATTATCACCTGTCCCAATTTTATGCATTACTTTATTCACTTCCTAATTATGTGTACATCAGTTTCTTAACTTGTAAAATGGGTTTTATATTAAATGAGGTGGTGTGTAGCACAAAGGCCCCTTTCATGGGCTTAGTTATCACTATTATTACTGTCATTAGTGTTGTTATCATTATCATTTTTACTATTAAGCCGCAAACATTTAGTAGGTGCTTACTATGTGCAGAGCATATCTTACATACAACAAAATATCTTTGATTTGTGTCCCAATACTTAAGGGACAAAGAGCTAGACCAGCCTCTATTTTTAAAATTAAGTAGTGAAAGATTCAGAGGAAGAGACCGAGTTTACTTAAGGCCACATGAATACTTCACGTGTCTAGTATCCTTGACTCCCAGTAGGGGCCAACAATGCTGGAACCCCAGGCAGCTAAAAGTGCGCCCTCATGGGCACATGGGATTAGGAAATGTTTGATTCTGACCTAAGTCCTGCTCAATGCCTTCACGCTTGTATTTACCGTTGGTTCAAAATGACTTCTGTGTTATCTCTACCGAATAGGATCTTCTGTCTTTAAATCCCTATCCCAAGGTCACAGCAAAACTGAAGGAGGAGAAAACTAATGTGTTCCACTGATAAAGAGCAGACACTGTCATTTTTTAAAGAAACGATTAATGACTGCGTTCTCTGCATTAATGAACTAAGTAAGCATCAGGGGATATGAATGTGGATGAGGCTGGATCCCAGCCTCTGAAGAATCTGCATGCTAATTGAGAAACTGCTATTAATTAATGGCTAATCTAATGAGGAGAGGTGGGTAAGAAAACTACAAGAGATTTACGCAAAATACACCATACAGTGTGTATTTGTACATTTAATCCTAACACTTAAGCCCCACAGATGTCTTTCAGATTCTAATGAGAGCAACGATTCCTCTTCCCAGAAAAACACACACACGTACAACAATGCACAAATACAGTATTTAAGGTCAGGACCTCACTGAAACCTAGATTCCAAACCTCTGTCTCAAATGTATGTTTGTAGTTAGAAGTTGCAATTGCCTTACATTTGAATATCCTTGGTCAAAATCAGCTGGCAAGAATAGCATGTATAAGCAGATAGCCATACCAGAAACCTAAAAATATTCAATCTGTATCAGGGATTAGAAGAAAATAAAGAGTTAAATGAGCAAAGTAGAAGAAAAGTGGTAAAAATAAATTAGGATACATTTATAAAGTTAAACAGGCAGTCATAAATACATGAAAATATTTGGGAAAAAAGCAATATGCAGAAGAATATCTCTGACCCCACTATCTGAAAGAAAAATACATACAGATTTTATAAATAGCATATTTATACATATACATTAAATTTGCCTAAGAAATTTATTCAAGGATACACAAAAAAATTCATAGCAGTTACTATAACAAAGAGCTAAAGGGCAGAGCCCTTATTCAATATATCTTTCACCTTTTGTTTTTGTATGTTTGCATTTTTATCAATCAAGTATATGCATATCCGATACAATGCGAGACATATAGGAATCACAACTGTTGCCTATACATACAGAACTCAAGCTCTTATCTAAGCCATGGCAACACCAATAACTGTGCATGAGAAACATCCCACAATATGAGCACTTCTAGGCTTCCTGGAAGCAGACCTTGAGCCAAAGATTTAGAAGCAAGTGCTTCATTAAGAAAGTGCCTCCCAGAAGAAATCAGCAAGACAGTAGGAGAGTCAAGACAGAGAAAGGGATTAAGCAAACAAGATGTTCCAGGCAAACATCTAGGCTCAGCTTGATCCCACGGAGAGCCCCATGGTGCAAATGACAACTCCGTGTGCCTTGCATCAAGGCTAGGAGTTTAGTCTTTGCTCTTCCACATCAGTGGGCCATACAGGGTCCCTGTTGTCTGGTGCGTGGAGGGGCTATAAAACTCCTGACACTCTGGCTCTCTGTACCTGTGAGGTGGCAATCCTCTGCAGGCTGGAGATGTGGCCACTGGCACACAAAGCCCACAGACGCTGGGGATGTAGACGCCGTCAGGGTTACAGGAGTCTCAGCGGAGCTAGACCACCCCACACCCGCACTCAGCAGGCTGGAGCTTCAGTGCATTACCACCAGTCTAGAGCTGTGCTGTCTAACATGGTAGCCACTAGCCGTGTGTGGCCATTGGTCACTGGAAAAGTGCCTACTTCAAAAAGTGTGAAAGATACACAAAAAGTACAACTCTGAAGACTTAGTAAGAAAAAAGAAGGTGCATCTCACTAGTAATCTTTTTTCATTGGTTGCATGT
The DNA here is from genome assembly GCA_004026585.1 of Noctilio leporinus. Lineage (NCBI taxonomy): Eukaryota > Metazoa > Chordata > Mammalia > Chiroptera > Noctilionidae > Noctilio > Noctilio leporinus. The sequence goes on from PVIW01000209.1 coordinate 445,857, forward strand.
TGAGAGGATAATACTAAACATGTATTAAAGAATAAAGTATATTATTTAAAGTAATTTTAGTTGTTTACATTTTTAACATAAATTTAAAATTTTTAAATTACATACGTGGCTCATGTTAAATTTGTATTAAACAATGCTTGTTGAGAATATCCACTACTGTGCTAGGTGATAAGGATACTGAAGTGACCGGAGAGACTTGGCCTCTTTCCCCATGATGTTCACAGTCCAGTGGTGTAGCAGACCTCAAGAAGATGGTACTAATTATTTTAAATATGGTCATGGACAGAACAGCGTAGACAGCTGAGAAGGACTGACATCAGAGAGACTAGTCAGGAACGGATGAGTCTGAAGAAATGTCTTTCAAACTCAAAATCAGATAAAGGGAGGAAACCATGAAAATGTACTGAAGGGGGAGGTGTGAGAGGGGAAGTTGAAATGTGTTGAGGGTATTCCAGGCTAGAAGAACATCAGTGGCTGGGAAAAGTCTATGAGTTGCTTATATTAGTGTAAGTGGTCCTAAGATTAAGAAAGTGGTAAAACTAACATAACATTTCCCTTGACTACAGAAAACTAACTCGGTACACACAGCTGACCTCTATGAAAAAAAGAAAATATGGTTGTATTTGAAAGTTAACAGAAAAAACAATTTTTTTCTTTCCCTGAATAACAATTAGACTTTTACTTCAGCCAATAATGTCCAAACTACTTGCAAAACTATAGTTTAGGTAAGGAAGACAGAATATCTATGTGCACATTAAGATTAAAAAATGCAAATTACTAGAATATGCCTTAAATACATCCACCACAGCTTGTTTATTTTCTACTTGGTGATTTTGATGTGATTTTTAACAGGATATTAAAAACATGCAACAGTTTTAAAGAATTTTTAGGGGAAAAGATTGCTGAAATGAGATGAAGTCAAAACAAAGTGCTTTTTAAATTCCTAATCATGAAGTGATTGAGACACATTCCTTACTATATAAAAATGTGCTCCAAGAAATATAACTTTGGCCTAGTCTATTATATTTTTGATTGCATGTAAATATTTAACATAAAACTGTTAAAGTTGGCTCTTTCTATAATTGAGAACTTTAGTTTCTTCAAATTGTTTTATTCAATATAGTGACCTGAAATTGTTTTAAAAACCCAGCTTATTTCATATTTCAGTTGAAAAAATATGTGCAAATATCAAAAATTATTTCAAAATTTTAGTTTATCAACTTAAAAATTGCCATAACATCTGAATGAATACTTAGCGACAAATATAGGAATAAAATTTTAAGGAAAAAGAAAATTCTTAAAAACTTACACTTTTTTCTAAATGAGAAACAGGTAAACAGATTTCTTATAAGGGGTATAGGATATCCGACACATGTATAGATGGTTTTAGTGATAAAAGTTTATTATTGGATTATATAGTATATTTTATTCAATAACATTTATTGGTTGAGGCCCCTATTAGTTACTCTATGAACACGACTCCCTCCCTGTGACCCATGAACTTCATAAGAAGCTGAGGACAATTCAACGTGACCCAGTATAGCAAGTGTTCTAATAGAGATGTCTCTAGAATTCAGGAGGAAGAGGTTCAAAATCATGGCTTTTGCTGAAAGAAGGGAGTCAGTCATTCAATGAGGATGTGGTATTTGACCTGGACCATAAAGAAGAGTAAAGATTTTATAAATACAAGTCAAATTTAAGTATCCTGACAGGGAATATGATGAAAAAAAAAAGCCACAGGATTGTGAAATTGTCTAGGAAAGGCACTAAATATTAAACTTGGAGTGTACCAACTACTTGTGTGTGTTTAGAACCTTCAAATATTTGAGGCAGACTAAAATGCTGCAGAGAAGAGTTTGGAATTTATTCTTCATCTCTTATTTCTTTCATGTTTTAAAATGTGTACGCAGGTTTTCAATGCATGGTCTCCAATTCTGTTAAAAAAGGGGTAGATAAGAAGTAGCATCACTTCACAATTTTTTACCTTTTCTGATCACAATCTCCATCCTCAGTCATTTACACACTCCGTGTTATCTTTGTTCTCTACTTTTTAGTAGGATGATTATTGATCTAGGAGCCACCTTAATGGGCCTCTTTCAGGTATCCTGACTCACTCTGACAGCAGCTCTGTAAATAGATCAATTTCTGCCCTTAAAATCTGATGCCTCCTATCCTAAACTCAGATAGAGGAATTCTTCATATGCGGCAAATGAGTTTCTGAAAGGCTGAGTTAGTATTATCCTTATTATGTTAAGTGGAAGTCATCTAGCACACTGGACTTCATTAAAGGCCACTTGTTGACTGCGTAGTTCTGCCACCCAGGCAACAGGAGGGTGGGATAAGTCACTAGACTTGGATAATGGTATTAAGTCTCATCTGAATTGGGGAGGAAGAGAACAAGACCCCCAACCACTATTTCCATCGGTGGCCCATGAATGCGGCTTTTGGCAACCCCAGGGAAGCAAATCTAAGAGGTGAGCAGGTTTTTGGAGAGGCCAGGATGTCTGTGTCCTTCTCTGTATTTCCTTCTCCTAGTCACAACCACACACCACTAACGAACACTTTTTAAGTCATTTCATTTCTAAGCAAAAGTGAAGCCAACATGGTAGAAATAGAAATGAGCCTATAGCCAGAGTATCTCGGTTCCTGTCTGCATCCCTACTTCACTAGCGGTGTTGCTGGCGTCAGGAAAAAGATCAGTTCACATTCTGAAATATATTTCCTCGCTATAAAACAAGGAGCAATATTCCCACCTTAGGGGTCATTGGAAGGGATGAGGTAATACATGTAACAGTTATTTTTAAATCATGCAGCCCTTAATAAATGTAAGATCTTGCCACTGCTCGTTAACATTGCAATTCCAAAAGGGTCAGGAATAAAATACAATTATGCTGATGTCACCATTGTAACACTGTCATCAATTACAGTTGTCTATATGTTCAGGGAACAGGAAGTACACTGTGCTTCTACGCACCACGTCTGCACCCTGAGGTACACTCATGCCCACCTCCCCAAATCAGACAAAAGCAGTCTGAGGGCCCCGCTGACTTTTTTTCTACCCAGAGATTAACAAAAACACAGCAACATTCTTGACCTTCTCAGCTTTTGCTTTCTTTTCATTGAAACGTATTTCTAGCCTCACAGAAGAAGAATATCTCCTTACTCGTTATAAAAATAATGCCAAACTTTAGATAGTACAGTTCACTTGCTCTTAAAAGACAGGTAATAAAAGTCCTATGACTGAGGGTTTGTGATTGTAAAACCAGCCAAAAGGCCCTCTTTACAAGGATCTAAAAGATTCAGAGAAATTGGTGTTGATCTACTTAGAAAAACAAACTTTATTTGGGCTTTAACAAAACACAGAATAAACACGTTTATGGAACAAAAAGCACTGCTAATATCAGCAAAGATTTTCACAATCTGTGAGAGTCTGAACAGAAGATTTGCCAATTTCTTGCATTTTTGTTGAACATCAGCTATCTTTGAAAGAAAGCAAAATTCATCTTCGTAGCACAGGAAAAGCAGCCGGGTCTCCCCACCTCCACCTCCTCCTGCTCTATGCCTCCCTTGTAAGCACCCGAGTCATCTCCTTTGGCCAGATTTGCCCTTCATTTCTTCTTCCATTCACTCAGCAACATTACTGAGCATCTATCTACTCCACCACAGGCCACAGGAAGGTCCACACACGAATCCACTGAGGGAGGGAGCAGGCCAGTAAGCAAAGATGGTGCTACAACCTCCAGGGAGTCCCTAGGCAGGCTGAGGCTCCCAGAAACTTAATTAGCTGGGCCACTGCCAGAGATGCAGTTTCTGCCAAACACTGGGGGTGTGTCTTGGAGGAATCCTCCTGTGCTGAGCGTTAGTTGTTAGTTACTGTTTTTTCCCTGAGACATCTGTGAGCTGGAGAGGTGTCCACATGAAACAAACAGTATTCACGGGGAGTCACTGTTTCTCTCTTGACTATCCCCTCTGCCTCATCCTTTGCAAAACTGGCAATAATCTGCTCAAAGCAGACAGCCTCTGACATGTGCAGGACTTAGAGCAACCTGCCAGGATAAGCTTCTCTTTGTTCAGTCCGTAACTACCGAGCAATATTGTTCAAAAGAGGATGCAGGGTACACCCTACAGGCGGAAGACGCTCCCTGGGCCTGCAGGAGTCCGAGTTGGCAGGCTTGCCCCTGGGCTCTGCCTTGGGCATCACTTCCAAGTTGGCGCTAATGTTTCTTTGCATCAGACCGGAACCGTTTACCAGGATCTGCCTCTCACACCTGTCTCGGACCCCCTGCTCTCTCTGTGAGCTTGCCTCCTCCTGCTCAGGCCTGACACCATGCACTCCTCTCCTGACTCTCACCTCAGGCTTCTCCTGGCCATGCCTCCCCTATCCTGGGCAACGTCTCTTAGGGTCCTCTCAGGTTTCTGGGACCCTCACTCTCAGCACAACCCCCTGGGGGAATGATTGGAAATGGAGAGGACAGCACAATGGACTAGGTAAAATTGATTTCCTATTCCTATATAAATAACTTGGAGACTGAATAACTCATAAAAGACAAAATGACTTCTTCCCAGGACAACAAATACTACCCACAGTGCCATGTTATTCAGAAGTCATTTCCAAATTCGAAATGGTTGACAAGCACAAAGGCATGTGGATTGTCGTTCTAATGTTTTCCATGGATCTGTTTCAACTACTGAATTATGTTCTTCTTTATAAAAGAAAAGATTCTGCCAAATTACAAAGCAGACAAAGCATTAATGTCTAACGTTAAAAGGTTTATATGCAATGATGATTGCAATGGACACTGGAGGCGGTCTGCCTGCCAGAGGCGGCATTGGTCGTAGTTAGACTTCCCCATCCATGTTAGATGTCATCATCTTAGCCACACAAGAACTTGACCTGATGCAAGCTCCTTAGCCTGGCTGATATTTCACTGTCTTATAACAGTGGGTCAAGAATATATACCTGATAAAATTGCTGATTAAATGGCCCACAGAGCCTCAACAAATACTACCTAGTTAATTATGACTAAAGGTAGACTCTTCCCTGGCTGATGGCACAGTGGATAAGACACCAGCCTGGGAACCCAAAGGTCGCAGGTTTGATTCCCTAATCAGGGCACATAACCAGGTTGCAAGCCAGGTCTCCAGCCAGGTCTGTGGCCAGAGGCAAGTGAAAGGCAACCACGCATTGATGTTTCTCTCCCTTTCTTCCTCCCTCCCTGCTCTTCTCTCTAATAAGATTTTTTTTTTCTTTTTTAAATTAAAGGTAGACTCTGAAGTTTAAAAGATCTCCCTTTATGCCACTGTATGCACATAGTTTTGAAGAAAGATTCACTAAGGGTATCTGAAGCAAGCAGTGGGCCAGCATGAAGCCCTACTGCATGTTTACCCACTGGGCAGCAGGACCACAAGAGTGGAGCCAGGATGATGAAACAAAAGAACAGGGAGCGCCTGGGCCGGAAATGAGACAAATGTATTCCTTCTAACACCTCACCAGGGTGTCTGCCCTAATGCAGTATAAAACGCAACCACTGTTATGTGTTTAAGCCTCTGTGTCCAACGCAGCTGTATATCTATCAATACTTTGGCCATCTTGTAAAATTGTTGTTTTAAAGCCAGTCCTTTAAACCACAGAACTCTGATCCTTTCTTTCTCCACAGTCACTACATTTGTAATTATTCTATGTAGTTTGCTTGCTTACTACCTAGTTTCCTGACCAGGCTGTAAATTCTGTAATGGTAGGAACATGGATGTGTCACTCGCCAATGTATATCCAGCACATCACGTATACAGAGATCCCAATAATCATCATTTAAATAAATAAAGATCTAAATCATGGCCACGATTAGGATTTGGTCATGTGACATAGAACCGAAGATATTGTATATGTTTTCCTAGCAGGTTTCCCTGAAGCGAACAACTAGCAGTACTTGGACTCTAGGATGAATATATTCATAGTAGTAGTATTAGTAAGTGATTTGGTGAATTTAATGGTAGAGTCCATGGTAATAATCTGCTTAAGGCAAACAGCCTCTGACATGCGCAGGACTTAGAGCAACCTGCAGGGATAATCTTCTCTTTGTTCAGTCCATAACTACCGAGCAATATCGTTCAAAAGAGGATGCAGGGTACACCCTATAGGCAGAAGATGCTCCCTGGGCTCTGCTGCGGGCATCACTTCTAAGTTGGCACTAATGTTGCCTTGCATCAGACCCGAACCGTTTACCAGGATCTGCCTCTCACACCTGTCTTGGACCCTCTGCTCTCTCTGTGAGCTTGCCTCCTCCTACCCCAGGCCTGACAGCAGGACTCATTAGTGGGTTTTATTTTCATATTTCCCTTTTGGTTACGTTGCAAACCCCATGCTGACCTCTAGTCATTATTTGCATGTGAATGACTCATTTTGATCTAAGTGATGGACAGTCATATCAATGAGACTACATACTTCTTGGCTCTTTCATTGTTTGTCAATTTCTGGTGTGAGAAAAGCTCTTGAAGATTATAAGGAATAGATACTTGCATAATACACTGGGCTTTGAATCTTGGGTTTAAATGCTGGCTCACCAACTAGATAGCAGTATAACCATGGACAATTATCTTCTCTAAACACTTGTAAAATAGAAGTAAAATCAGTATAACTTGATAGAAATGCTGTGAGGAATAAATGAAATGATGTCTATGAAGTCTTTAGCCTGATGCCTGGCAGGTGCAATAAATATTAGCTAGTTATTTATTATTGACTGACTGTAATTCTGATCACATATAATCTAAGTTAAATGCAACATTCTTCTTTAAAATGTTTCTTTTATTAATACTCAATCATCAAGCATTTATTGAGGAACTACTATGTACCAAGCGTGCTCCCAGGTGTAGAAAATACTGTCACTAGAGCACAGTCATATTAATTCACTTTTCCATAAGTGAATTAATAAAATTGGCAGTGAAATATAGCAAGTGAAATGCCATTCAAAGCTATTTCAAAATAGGAGCCATTTTAATTAAGCCTTATGGTATCTTCAGATTATTTCATCTTAGCTTTCTAAACCAAAGTCACTTCCAAACTGGGGTAAGTGTTTAAGCAGTGTACTGTGCTTAAATTTGAAGAAATCTATAAAAAGGAAACTTGTTTGATAAGTTCTCATTAATTCATCAAGTAGTCTCTTCTCTCTTGTATATCAGTGGTTTTCTTTTCTTTTCTTTTTCTTTTCTTTTTTTTTTTTTTTTTTGGTAATCTTGAAAATTTTCCCATGTGGTCTAGCTACTGCATAGACTTTTCCTATATGGAAAGAAAAATAGAAAAGATAGACACAGAAAAATAAAAGGATAAACAACCTTAGAACACCCACTTGCCATTTCTTTTTTGTTTTGAGTAGCAAAGCACATCAGGGAAAGAGAAGTCACATGCCAACTTCTCCCCTGTTTTGCCCTCAGACAAATATACATCAAGTCTCTACTTCACACCAGGCACTGCGCCAGGACCTGACAAGGATGAATGAGCACTTTCTCCAAGAGGGCAGTGGAGAGAACAGCTAAAAGAACGGATTCTGGAATCAGACTGGCCAGTCTGATTACACGGTCACTCAGTAACCGCGACTGGAGAAAGCTCCTCATGGAGACTGGCCATGGACCTCGGGATCAGGCCAACCTGAGTTCAAATTCTAGAATTAACTTACTGGCTATGGGGCCTTGAATAGATACTTTACATCTCTGAGCCTCACTTTCCTCGCCTATAAATCAGGATCAAAAATCCTTTTTGGAAGTTCTAAGGATAAAATGCGACAAAAATCTGTAATGTGTTTAGCTCAGTGCTTAAGTCATGAATAGTTTTGAATAAACGTGATGCTCATTCTCTTACCTACCTGTCCTTTCCTTCCAAATATACTTCTGGAATCAAAAAGGGTAATTAACCTCAGTCAATAATTTTAGATAATTAGGAGCGTGTATTACTCTTTTCAAAGGACAGAATGTATTGCTAAACGTAAAAATCACAGCCATAATAAGCCAAGAACTGTCAATCAAAATATCTGGTAGCAATGGATGGTCGGTAACTTAGCTTTTATCAGCACCAGTGATTTAAAGCCTCAAGAAAGCAGAAGGATGGTCAAGTTTTCCACTGTTCTGAAAAATGGCACATAGCATTGCAATAGCAAGAGTTGCCCGTTAGTTTCAACCAGATCAAATTGCTCACCATCTGTTCAGGAAAAGATAAAAAAACCCTTCTTCCTGTTTAACAGATCAACAAGGATTTAACGAAAAAGGACTTGTCTCAAATTTGAGCATCAGATGGTGTTTATGTGACCTAAAACTGCACACAGGGAACAAATAAAAAGAAATCAGTCAGTAAAACAAAGTCATATAAACTTTGAAGTGCCTCTCCAAAACATTTCATTTGTGTTTCATGAACAAATGTAAAGCTACAGTGAAAAATATATTTAATAGATCTCCAGGTGGGTCAAGTAAGTTTCACTATTTTAAGCCCCCAATCAACAAAGCTATTTTTATCCATTTCAATAGTCAAAATCATTTCAGGTGTTAATGACCCTTGTACTACTTACAAAGGATGACATTTCTGCATAACATTTTGTACACAATTAAGAAATCAATCATATTTAGAAACAGGCAAGAGGCCCCTCTCCTCCTGTCTTCCCTGAAACCAATGGAAGAGGAAAATAAAAAGCAGAAAACAAAGTAAGATCTTTGACAAGCTTACAATGCAGCTACACCATCTACGATGAATGTGGACTTCACAATGCCATAAACATTAGATCTGGGAAAGCAAAATCTGAGAGGAGGGTGCGTTGACTAGAGTTGGCAAAAGAAGCAGCAGCTTCACCAAACAAGAATGCAAAATCCTATCTGCTACTGCAGATTGACAGGCAGAACGCTGCACCAGGAATATGTGACATATGCCAGGTATTGAAGTGTGAAGGAAGGGAGAGGAGGGAGGAAGCAGGAAGAAACAGCGGGTGTCACAACTGCACAAGGGCTCCAGACAAATGAACATGATGCACCCACTGAAAAATACCTGCGGTGCAAGGACTTACCATACGAAAGCCAGGAAGCCCTTTTCTGAGCTCAAGGGAAATGAATTATTTATATCAAAAACAATGTCATGACACTTAATGGATAAACACATTACACAGAATTATTTAAATTAAAAAAAATAAATACGGCCTCTATTAGATGAAACTTCAAACAGGATGTACAAGGATTCAGAATAGGGATTGTAAAGCAAAAGAATGATATTAAAAGGGCATATGGTAGTCTGGGTCTGGGTGTGTATTTTTGTTTGTTTGTTTTGCTTTGTTTTGTTTTTGCTCAATCCCTTACCTTTTTCAACCAGTCTCCTAACCTCCCCTCTCTGACAGCTGTCAATCTGTTCTCAGTGCCTTTGAGTCTATTTCTATTTTGTTTATTTTGCTCAACAGTATGGTGATTGCCAGAGGGAAAGGTGAGTGGGGGCAGGTGGAAGTGGGCAATGGAAGCATAAATGGGTGGCAGAAAGGGATTTAACTTTGGGTAGTGAAAGCAAAATGCAGTGTGCCAATGGCATGCTATGGAGTTGTACACTTGAAACTCGTATGGTTTTATTGACTGATGTCACCCCAATAAATTCAATTAAAAAATCAAAATAAAATAAAGTCTTCAGCAGATGATAATTCATCTTTCATTGTACAATGTTGGTATGGTTTAAAATAATTTTTTTAAGTAAAAGGGTAGGAGCCATTGTCAACACAGATGGCAAAATCATTTTCAAAACTCCTCAAATGTCATCACAAAAACAGACAAAACAACTGGAAAGCAAAAAAACAAAGATCAGAGATCAAAAAAAAAAAAAAAATCCATAACCTATTAGAATCAACAAATAAATTTTGTAAACTCATTGGATACAAGATTAATATATTAAATCAATTTTACTTTTAAATGAAAAGTTAAAAAATAAAATTCAGAAAGTGATATAATTCACAACACATAACATATCTAGACATCAGTACACTGAGAGCCACAAAACATTTCTCAGAGGAATTAAAGAACACCTAAATAAACAGAGGGACATACAAGTTCATAGATATGAAAATTCATGTTGCAAAGAGGTAAATCATCCTCAAATTGACCTAAGGACTCTAAAAAGATCCATGAAAAATTTCTGCAGGTTTACTTTACTTGAGAAGCTGACTTTAATAATATGAAAATACAAACCAAAAGTATCTATAACAATCTTGAAGATGAAGATCTAATAGTAAGTTAGAAGACTTACTCTACTATATATCAGGATTTACTATAATGCTATAGTAATTAAGGTAGTGTGGCATCAGTGCAAGGATAGACAGAAAGACCAATGGAACAGAATATTCTATAAGCATAATAATATATGAACATTTAAGTAAAAGAAGATAATTCAGAATGATGATGTAAGGTAATCTTTTCAAAAACAATGGTACTGAGTCAATTACATATCCATGTGAAAAAAATTAATTTTGATGCCTAACTTAAAACAAACATAAAAATCAATACCAGAGAGATCACTGATCTAAATACTAAAGGTAAAATAATAACAACTTTAGAATAAAATTATGAAAATATATCCATAACTCTGGGATAGATTAAGGTTTTTTGACTAGGAAACAAAAAGCACTTACCAAACATAAACAAATAAATTAGATTACATTAAAATTAAAAATTGTTTTAAATTATTCTATCAAGAGATTGGAAAGGCAACCCAAGAATGTATTTAGAATAGACTTATCCAACAAAGAACTCATATATATGCTGCAAATAAGACAAAAAATCCACCATCCAAAAAAGGTAAAAGACTTGAACTGACATTTACAAAAGGGGATATCTAAAATACCAATAAGCATATGAGATTGTGTTAAATTTCATTAGTTATGTAAAAGTGCAAATTAAAATCATAAATTATATCACTGTACCTCCACTAGATTTCTATCCAAAATTACAAGGTTTAGCAATTCCACGGTGTAACCAGTCACTACATCACTACAGTAGGATTATAGTTGGCACAATCACATTGAAAAATTGTTTATTGATATACACTAAATACTACAGATGAGTCTCTGAATTCAATCCCTGTGTTTATAATCAACATTATTCAGCAAAAACACAGACTAGCGCATTATTCAGGATAGCCCCAAACATCTTATATAACCAAATACTATCAATAGTAGAGAGGTAAGATAATTATAATATATTCCTTCAAACATTATACAACAATGACAATGAAACAAAACACTGGCCCATGCAACAATATAGATAAAACACATAAACATAATCTTGACTGAAAAAAAACAAACATTATAGATTCTATTTAGGCTAAGTCCACAAACTGGCAGAATGAACTTATGATGTTAATGTAAGGACAGATCTGACCTTTGGGTAGGAAGGTGGTAAGGGGTGGCACTTCCAAAATGTTGCCAATGTTCTATTTCAAATGTCAGTGGTGGCTAGGACAATGTGTTCCTTTATGAAAATACATTAAGCCATGTAGCTGTGATTCATACACCACTCAATGTATTATACTTCAAAAATTGACATTAAAACAGAGCATTACCTCCCAAATATATGTACATAATATTCCCAGCTTTTTAAATGTTACATATCATTTTACTAAAAAATACTTGCCTACTTGATAAACCAAAAAGAGGCATAGATCCTCTTTTCTGAACATGTGCTTTTGTGAGTACCATACTACTAAAATATTTTGAATCTATGCTACTTTGAATAGTGAACTCAAATATTTTTTCTTGTCAAATTTGCCATATTTCTTTTCCAAACTTTTCATGCCTTTCACTCAATGTTTTCTCTATGATGTATACAATTATTAATTATTATTAGTTTGAAAGCTCTTCATGCAGTAATGGAACTGATGGTTTACAATGTGCACATGGTTATGAGCTCCATGCAACCTTGAGAAAGTCCCTTATTATCTTAAATCTCACCTTCTTCATCAAAAAATCTGGGTAACATCAGTACCAACAATTCTGAAAAGATTTTTTTTAAGGATTATATAAGTATCTAGATGGCATGTGTATTACAAATCTTTTTTTCCCCATTTTTTTCACAAATTTGAGTACCTATTATATGCACTAAATAATATATAATACATATATGTATTGGACATAAGGAGGAAAAAATAAAGACCATTCCTGCCATTAAACCAGTATGCTGGTGAGCCATCAGTGAAAGAATCAAGAATCTCATAACCATCCTGTCACTTCATTCTGCTGCCTTCAGCTCCTCAACATCCCTTGAGGTGGTTCTTTCTGCATCATCCCTGCAGCCACTGCCTGTACTCAGGCCTTCATTTTCCTACCTGGATATCGTAAGGGCTTCCTAACTAGTCTCCCTACCTCTCTTGTCATGCTCCAATCAGTTCGACTTCCTGATGCCAGATGGATCATTCGAAATACAGCTCTTCTCATATCAAACCTCCTATTTCCCTTGGCATGGATTCCATTCACTTTATCAGCTCACAAAAAACAATCATCTGATCCCTTTTTCTCTCAAGCAACTCTGAACAGTGTGAAATTGACCTTTTATGGTTCAAAAGTCAACATTACTAACCAATCTACGATCCTTTCCATCAAGAATATTCTTTAGCTCTCTTCCTCCCAACACATGCATCTCAGACACCATCTTTTCTGGGAGGTCTTTTTGTCCCTGACACTTGGGGTTCCAGCTCAGCTGATCCTCCTGTAAACTCCTGTAGTCCATCCCATCACTTGCATAACTGCACTTGGATCACTTACTCGTTTATCTGTCCAACTCACTCCTCTAGGAGGTACTAAGAAGCAAGGATCATATCTTCTGTATCATTGACTCCTGAGTCTTAAAGAGTTCTCTGTTAGAAGATGAATAAGTAAGCAAATAAAAGAGCCTAAGACTGGATTGCCTCTTATGTTTTGCCTCTCAGGAAGATTTTAGTAGGGACTAAATAAAAGTCAAGTTAGGATTAAATTTTCTGGGCAGGAGAGACAACAAATTACAGTAAAATCTACCCTATGTAGCAATGCAGAAACATTTTCTAGAAGATAGATGATTGATTGATAGATAGAGATAGATAAAATAGGCAGGATAGATAGATGGTTGGAGGGATGGATGGACAGATGGATGAACAGATAGGTAGGTAGGTAGATGATAGAAACAGACAGACAGACAGACAAAGTTCATACAATAGGAAATAGGTTAGAATTTAACTGATACGCCCATTTCTGACAGGAATTCAAATGTCCTAAATTTAAGGGCACTTGAAGAGTTTATATTGGGAAGTTCTATGTTGTTATTCTCCTAAGAATCATTCATCCCTTCAACTTTCAAACTGCTCTTAAACCAGAGCTGTTGGGTTGAAGAAGAACACTATATTCCTTTGTATATATATTATCCTGTGTATTCTGTGGAATACACAGAATAAATTGCCTCTTTGGGGAGGAGGGAGTTCCTCACTTGCTGCCCAAAGGATTATTTTAGAGCTTATGTGCTTGAGGATTAGCTAGCTCACGAAATATAAATTCACCAAGAAAACTTCAAGTGAGGTCATATCCGTGCAGCCCATTGAGAAATGACTTAAGGTTCTCTTTTCTTGGTAATTTATAAAGGTGAAAATCTGGAGACCGTCCCTGAGAAAAATTACTAGAGAGTACTGTCTTCTTCTAGAAGTTATGAGTTATATGTATACGGCATATTTATTTTTCTATAGTTATTTACTCTCTGACTACTACCTTATGAGCCTTTTCTTCTGTCAGTGGCCAAGCTGTACTTATGTAAGTCTTCCCTTCAGTATCTGCCACAACACCTACTTGGTTCTTAGCAGTTATGGGTTTGAATTAATCCTCCAAACCTCTTTGAACCAGGAATCCAGAAAGTATCAGGGTGTGTGTGTGTGTGTGTGTGTGTGTGTGTGTTTATATAAAAACATCTAAGAGACGAAGGCCCCCATCCCTGATTCTGTCTTTATTATTCAGACATGCGTTTGCAATCCACTTTTGTCCCAATTTCCTGTGCTTTGTGTGACAGCTGCACACAGCAGCTCAAAGACCATAAGGGAAGAGGGGCTCATCTATTACCTTTTGCATATGCACGTTGCCATCATTATCCTTCTGTATTTGAGTGTGAGTGGCAATCATCGCTTGTCAGAAAGTATGAAATATCCCCTATTTCCTTTCATACCACTGGTTTCTTGTGATTCACTGTGTCATTTACTAAGTTAGGGACATCTGTGTCTGTGCTGCCATAAAATGTGGTGTCAGTTATACTCTCATCCTTCTAGACTGAACATATTTATTTGTGTAATTATTTGTGAAGGCTCTGTGTGTATGCATGTGTGTATGTGTGGAAGTACTTATATTTGTATGCATCAGTCAGTGAGAGCAGCCATAGGAAGAACCCTGAACATTAGGAAAAAGCACCAAAATACAAGTCAGAATGTAATAGATCAAAGCAGAAATAGGCAAAGGTACCCTAAAGGGACAAAATGACTCCAAGGCCAGTGAGAGAGAATACAGAAACACATCTAAACGTGAACGGCCCAAGGTTAAGAAACACTGGGAAGACAGGAAAGTTAAGGAGACACATATTGTCCGTGTCCATCCTGTCCTCTCTAAGGCAAGTGGGTGTCATTAAGAAATAATAACAAAATTGAGTCTGCTTGGCACCAAATACCTCAATCACAGAAACCATGCTAAGCATCACAAAGCTATTTTCCCAGGTACCTCCACACCAGGGAAAAGACCCTGGACTGAGAACATTAAGTAGCCTAATGCTGCACATGGATCACACATGTGTACATACACACATACCAGGATAAGATGGCATGCTATACACAGAGGCCCTGTGTATGCATACGTGTTTCCTTGGTGTATACTTCTTTGTAGTTCACTGGTCCAGCAGTCAGAAATTCTGAGGCACTGAAAAGCCTATGCACACATAGCCATGTACCAAAAGGCTAGAGAGGTAAGAGAAGTGAGAATGTTGTAAGAGTGACTGAAGCCACGCTGTAAGGGTTTCAGGATGAACAGATAAAACAGGAGAAGATGTAAAATAGAGAGGTTAGAGAAGTTGGGGGACTAGAGGAGAACAAAGGGCAGGGGACATGAAAGAAACTCTGTGAGCAAAAAGAACTAGAAACTGGAAATTCTCAATTTATTATTTTGAGGTAAAGGAGCAGATTCTAGTGATTGTGAGGTTCAGGGTGTGGTTGTGGAATATCATTTAACATGAACTCAAGATGTTTGAGTCACTCATTCAGACATCTGACATCTAGGACCACAGCGGGAAGACAGTTAGACAGGAAGACTGAATTACAAGCCAAATTCTTCAAAAAGGGAAAACCAAAGATTTTACCCACCTAGCACTTAGTCTTCATAGTTTGTTCATGCTATTCCCACTTATTAAAATGTCATCCCTAATCCACATTGCCCTTCCACATTTCCATAGAGAATACAGATTATTTCCCCTTTAATATGAATTATTTTTGTTATGGCCTCCCTACAATATGTTTATTTTGAATGTAATACATATAATTCAATGGCTAAATTTGTACATGCTTATTGAATGAATAAAGAAAATATTATAATCATGAGATCATTCTAGAATAACATCTGAGAAGCTTATCAAATTTTTTTCTGGTAATATTAAAAGAAGCAGGACAGAGGCAGGGGCAATGAAGAATTCAAGAAAGAACAGAAATTTCTTAAAATGGGGAAATGTATTTGTTGGCCTGAAAGCCACGGGCAATGGAGATGAGCACATCACTGGTAGAATCAGGACAAAAGTGCTGGCCCTCTAGATTGGGGAACAAGTGAAAAGGGCTGAAAACAGGTCACTTTCCAGGATACTTTGATGGAGATAGGGCAGTAGCTGTAAGATTTTCCTAAAATTTTGGATTTTCAATGGTATAACACAGGACATTTTAAATTTTAACTTTTAAGGCCCTGACTGGTGCAGTTCAGTGGCTTGGCACTGACCTGTGAACCCAAAGGTGGCTGGTTCGATTCCCAGCCAGGGCACATAACCAGGTTGCAAGCCAGGTCTCCAGCCAGGTCCGTAGCTGGAGGCAGGTGAAAGGCAACCATACAGTGATGTTTCTCTCCCTTTTTTGCTGACCCCCTGCCCTTCTCTCTAAAACAAATAAATAATAATGATAAAGTGCTATAAATAGAAACAGAATAAAACAAATAAAATTTCACTTTTAGTTTGGTAGGACCAAGAAACACTGCTAACTTTTGTATATGGATCTTATCTCCTGCAAGCTTATGGAACCTACTCATTTGTTTTAGTAGGTTTTTAGTAGATCCTGCAGGATTTTCTGTAAGACAACTAGGTGTCATTCAAATAAAAATTATTCTATTTCTCCCATTCCAATCTGGATACCTTTCACTTAATAATTACTGCAAATTGCACATGCAGATGGGGAAGCCTTCAGCACAGCACTGAACAAAGTGGTAAAAGGAGACATTTCTACCATGTTCTTTGTCCTGGAAGTAAAGCTCTCAGTCTCCCAACATTAAATATGACGTAGCTAACGACACTTTCTCCTCTATTTGCTTTGAAGATTTTCACCTTAATACTGGTTTTAATCGATTAAATTAAGAGGTACCTTAGCGCAGTTTTCTTGATTTTTGAGTTTATAGGAGATGCTGTGAGTTTATGGTATACATCAAATTTGTGGGGGAAATGGCAATTATTTCTTTAGTGATTTTTCACTACTCCCTCCTCCCCAACCTTCAGAATTCAAATTAAATGTATTTAAGGCTACTTGAAATTTTCCCACAGCTGACTGGTCAGTCCTTGTTCAGTTTTTTGTTTTGTCTTTTTTTAAGTCTTTTTTCTAAAAATAGGTTTCTCTTCAGTTCACTAACATTGTCTTCTGCAAAGTCTAATCTGCTATTTTCCCCAATCACTGCATTTCTCATCCCAGGCATTGCATTTCTTATTACCAGAAATTTGGCATTGTTCTCTTTTATACCTTCTCTCTCTCTCCCTTTAACAAGTGCAATCATTTCTCTACCTTCCTGAGCATATTAAATATAATAACTGTCTCAATGTACTAGTTCATATATTTCAATCAATGGTATCATTTCTGCATCCATTTCTATAGATTAACTTTCTCCTCATTGTAAGTCATTTTCTTCCCCCTTCTTGTCATTCCTGGTCATTTTTTATTAGATACCAGACACTATAAATTTTACTTTGCTGGGTGACAGACATTTTTTAATTCCTATAAATCTTCTCTAATTTTTGTTCAGGGACACTGTTAAGTTATGTGAGAACAGTTTGAGCCTTTAAAACTTACTTTTAAGCATTATCGGCCAGGGTCTGAGTGGCCTTCCTTCTAGGGATTTATTTCTCAGAATTATCAAGGAAAGAGCCTTCTGAGTACTCTAGCCACATGAAGGACAAGCCTCCTGGGTAGGAAGGGGAACCATTCTGGCCCTGGGGGAGCTCCTGGGATTCTTCCCTCTGCTTCTTTCAGGTGGCTTTTCCTTGACTCGGAGCAGTTTCCTCACATCCATGCACTGATAAGTGGTCAGTGAAGGCTCAAGGGGTCCCTGGGAGGATCTGTAACTGTCCTCTGTGCTCCTCTTTCTGTTCTGCAAACACTAAGTTCTTCATCCTCATTAAACTCCAAATGTGAATGATAAATGAAAGGTTCATTACATCCCTCAGTCAGAAAGATATCTGCATTCCATGTAGGCTTCCTCTCTCAAAATGGTGGCCTGGAAACTGTCTAGCCAATAAGCTAATTCAATCACAGTCCCCCTCCTTGTTTATTGCCCTTTCTCACTGACTCTCTATGACCACTGTCTCACTCCACCTGGCATCCATTCAACAGCAAAGACACCTAAAAACACTACTTTGTATTTTTTTTAACTTTCAGGTGCTTCAGGCAGGAAGGGTAAATCCAAATACTGTTTTTTGGATTTGCTAAAAGTAGAAGTGTAGACCCTGGCTGGTGGCACAGCAGATAAGGTGCCAGCCTGCAAACCCCAATGGTCGCTGGTTCGATTCCCAGCCAGGGCACATAACCAGGTTGCAAGCCAGGTCTCCAGACAGGTCCGTAGCTGGAGACAGGTGAAAGGCAGCCATACATTGATGTCTCTCTCTCCCTCTCTGCCTCTCTCCCTTCCCCTCTCTCTGAAAATAGAAAAATCTTTTTTAAAAATTAAAAGTAAATTAAAAAAATAAAAGAAGAAGTATAAATATGGTATTTTTAAATTATTTTATTGTAAGGCATTTTTTTCCTTTTGGTTAATATTGCAGGTGATGTTTCAGACCTAACAGACCATTATACTTAGCTTAATATGTAGGTTTCCGTTGGTTTGAATGATGCCTCACATCAAGTAATCCTTGACTCACTCTGTATAGTGAAGCAGGGTTCACTGAGTCTCAAATAGGGATGGATGTACCTTGGATTCCCTCCTCTACCCCATCCCCCACTGAACTCTGTATTATTGCTCTTCCATCTCATGGAGCATGTGCAGGAAATCATTATCAAGTTTTTGAGGGCAAAGGGGCTATCTATCCCAAATCCATCTACAGTGACTGCTCCATCTGTGTTTTGCACCATGTCGGCCTTTGTTAGAAACAACTGACGCATTCCTTACACTCTGATGACTTAGACCCTACCTAGGATGTTACACTAGCCTGGGAGAAAAAACAATTCAATGGCAATCCTAAGTGCTGCATGTAAGTCTAATAGCAGTTAATAAAGGGAAGCAGATAGGCTGAGCAAGATGAGCAAATGGGTGTTGGTAGTAACTGGACCTTGGAGGCAAGAGGATGGGAAATATGGGCTTATGACAGGAGATGAAGGAGGTGTGGGCCAAGTCTGAGGGAGGGATACGCATACTTCACATACTGGGCACATTGCGAGGCCTCCCCCAGGATGAGGCTGAGGCCTCCACTGGACAGCACGCCGTGGGGAGGAAATGCACTCCTCTGAGGTCAGCCGCGCACCAACACATGAGGTCAGATCATTATTTTTTGGTCTATCTTCCATTGGCACAGGACATAGAACCCGTGGCCTTCCCACACCCATGCATGCCCTTGTACATGTACTGTCACGGGTGCAGGTGGTGCCCTCCCCAGGTCATACTACCCAGCTGGGCACATGTTGCCAGGATGGGAGTATTGGCTGCTCATGGCTCCTGGCTGTCCCTTTCTCAGCAGAAGTTGCCGGGTTGGCTGGGCAAGGCTGCCTTCCCGGGAGGTCCCACCCACATCCTTTTTCTCTGCCTCAGGCAGCTGGAGGCCAGTGACAACGTGGGTACAAAAGTCAGGCCCCTAGTCTCCACTCGGGCTGAACCTGCTCTGGGGTACATTTTGTGCTCATGCTCCCGGAGGGATCAGTGTGACCCTGGTCCCCAGCCAAGGCCACATCCTCTCCCAGCACCTTCTCCTGCCCTATTCCGCACCCCTCCCTTACTGACTTCTTCTCCAAGGCTTCTCTCAACAAATCACTTGCAAATTCCAAATGAATCTCCTTATCAGCCCATTCTTCTAGAAAGCCCAACCTAAGACCATAGACAGATAGACATTTTATAAACAATGGGGTATTTCCATGTGAAAACTGAGAATTCTATTACTACATTCTGTCCTTTTAAATATTATGACGGTCAAATTATGGCCTGTGGGATCCAAACCAGCCCTTAACGGCTTCCTCACCATTCATAGGCAAGGCTTCAGGCTCCTGGTAAACTCATTTCTGACTGCAGATGCCATATCCTTGTCAAGTTTCCAAAAATATTTTTGTATCCCTTTAGCTTGGGCCCAGTTTTCAGGCATTCTCCCATTAGCTGTGACATCTTCATTAGGGTTGTTGCTTGGGTCACTAACCTACTTTAACCTCATATTTTCTATTTTTAAATATTGCTTTGAATAGCTAAACCTTATCCTCGATCCAAAGTCTCAATTACCTGCTGGCCCAAATCAGTTTTAGAATATTTTTAATTTCCCCTCAAGCCTTGCCTGGGTCTCTCACTGCTCCTCCTCTCTCCTGGGGCGAAGCTGCAGCCCCAGCAACCTGCCTGCGAACAACCGGACCGGTGTCCTGGAAGAGACAGGTTCAAGGCCTCCGCCCACCGGCCAGGAACCCATTTGCTGGCCATGCCAACACTGGGAATTACAGTCTCAGTTTTAAATTGGGTTGATGGCCCTATGATCCCCTCCCACCTCATGTCACAGCATGTTATTGGAACTCAAAGCTCTGGTACCACGGAACCTTACCCAAAAAGTGGTGTATGGATAAATGGATATATTACATGAAAATCATTTAAAATATGAGCCAGAAATGAAGTAAGCTCTCATTAATTGCATATAAAGCCATTTTTATTATGACTTGCTTTTGTGGCTTTCAGAGCTATGCCTGTAGTAATTGCTCAAAAACTAACCTCCCCAACCTTCCTTCCTTGCGTTCTCCCTTGTAAATTCATTTGAGAATAAGGAATGAGCATCTGTTCTGTCCACTGCAACCTGCTTGGATTGCGGAATTAAGAGATGACCCCTGACCTCTAACAGCATACAACCTTGGGGAGCAGATGTGAAAGATCTTTTCACACAATGAGGTCCATGAATAACGAGAGATCTTCAATTAATTCAAAGAAACAACAGCCTGGCCTGAGGGGGTAAAAAAAAAAAAAACATCATAAAGTGGGATCCTCGGGACTCTAACTTTCCCAGAATGAAAAGCAAATACCCTTTTTAATTTCCAGGATGTTAAGAGAGATGGAACCAAAGGTGGCACACCTGTTAAAAGTACAGTTGGCCTCCTGAGTTAAATAGCTCACGGGCTCCGCTTATGGCGGAGTCTTCATTCCGTAACTATTCATTTTCTAACGTGCGTGCAAAGCCCAGGAGGGCAGGAGGAGCAGCTGTGCCTGCACGCACAGCCCAGGGAACACCAGGCGCAGAGGGAGGCTGCCCTCTGCCTGGGGGGCAGGAAGTCGCCACAGCTGCCCTGTGGGGGATGGGGCCTCCAAGGTAACCAGAGCAGGGTGCCTCCAGGGAGGCAGGGGCACTGACAGCAGACCTCCGAAGAAAGAAAGGTCTCCCGGCAAATTAGGACAGAGCTCTCGAACCTGAAAAGGACTGGCAGGAAAGACATGTTGAGTCTAACAGTGTTTTGTTTTCTGAGACCAGAAGAATGCTCTCAGTTTAAACCCTTCCCCCTTGAGGAAAATTATCTTTGTGTGCAATTGTTTAGAAGAAATAAACTAGGGCTTATTATTGCAGGAAGCTGACGGCAGGAGGCACAGACATCTAGAGCCAACAGGTCCCCATCCTTGCCAGCCCAGGGTTGGGGTCCCACTGGCTCCTGAAAAGCCGCTTTTCTCTATTCCTGCAGCGGATTCCCAATAGATCATCTCTAAGACGCACAATTAGACAATCCACGAATGATAAATCTCAGTAAGTCAAGAAGAAGGGAGTGACAGACGATTAGTCTCATTAAAAACAAATCAACAAAAAACCTTTTATTTATCTAAGCTTCAACAAGGCATTTTTATTTTCTTTAAACATTAGCTCCCTCATGCAATTGAAATAGAAACTGATGGGCAAAGCATTGATTCACAGCAACATTTTGGGGCCTGAACTAACATAAGGAAGATTTATCTGAGCCAATGATGTAATCCCTGTCCTTACTTTCCACTGCAAAAACAGACAAGAGGGGAAAAAAGACTCCAGTTGTTTACTCTGCGTATTCCAGCCAAGATGACTTTAGATCAGATGCTTACCAATGACCCTCCCATGAGAACTACTTTCTGAGGACCATGACTAAAATAAAACATAGGGATATTGTTTTTTAATTTAGGGGGTCTTTATTTCAAACTTTCAGAAGAAATAATTATAATATTAATGATTTTCCAATTATATATTTCCTTTAAATGTTGACAATTTCTGCCATAATCAGTACTTTAATGAGTAGAAAATGGTGTCTGCTTTTGAATAAATTGATGTGTCTGGTTACATTAAATTTAATCTCTTGGTATTTCATGTTATACCTGAAAGGGACCACCTCTTTTAAACATGGAGTCCTACATGTCTGCATAGATCACACATCCACAAAGTTGGCCCCGGCCATGACACACATACAAAGTTATATTATCAGGGATGTTTATTATAGAACTGTGTATAGCAGAAAGAATGAAAACAACTTGAATGCCCATCAAAAAGGAATGTTTAATTATAACAAATGATTTATTTCAATGGAAAAGAATGAGTTATATATAATTCACTAACATAGAAATGCTTCATCGTTCTGCTGCTAAGTAAACACGCTGCCTCTGAAAATAGATATACTATAATACTATTTTCTGGGCACAAAGAGAGAGACATACACAGAAGAAATGTCCAAGAAAAGGCACTGGATAGACACATGTAACAATTCCCAAGGTCATCCTTGTGAAAAGAGAAAGGTTAGGATTTATTCTATACAGCAGAATCATTGACATTAATAATATGATTGACTAGTAAATATTTTTAAGGAAATAATATAGCATACACAAGTAAAAACAGAGAAAAAGCAAGAAGTATTTAAAACAAACAGCAATAAAAAATAAACTAAAGATTTTGAAAGACAAAGGTTTTTCAACTGAGGAAATCAACAACCGTACTTGTAATTTAGATAAGCAGAGAAGTTAGCAATAAATAAATATATTTAAACAGATGATCGTGTTTAGATTGTAAAGGGGCCCATAAAAGTCCCCAGAGGTTTTGGGAAAGGAGAAGGGGATAGTGGAACACAGCCATCTTTCCTGAGAGATGCCATGGCTGATAGTTAGTTTCTGAGTTATGCAAATGGCTAAGGCCACACAAGGCACCAAGGAAATGGGAGAGACTTTGGTGACTGAAAGGTAGCGAAAGAGCTTACAAGGCCTGCACAAGATTCTACAAGTGGTCAGGATCATTCACCACACTCACTCACTACATCACAGGCTGCGGTCAGGATATAAAATCAGGCGGCAGCCATTAAGCAGAGCCACACAGTATGAAGAAGACAGGAACCAGGCAGAAGGAAAGGAGAGGGCCATGCAGCCTGGGCTGGTAGGAAAGCAGGCATGCTGCTGCTTTGATCATACCTGCTCCAGCTGACTCAGAAGACACTAAGGACT
This sequence comes from Noctilio leporinus, assembly GCA_004026585.1. Lineage (NCBI taxonomy): Eukaryota > Metazoa > Chordata > Mammalia > Chiroptera > Noctilionidae > Noctilio > Noctilio leporinus. The sequence goes on from PVIW01000209.1 coordinate 468,977, forward strand.
CCACTTTGCAGACCCAGACTCTGTCTGGACTCTTGGAACTTGGGACATGTGGAGAAGACTCTTTTAGGACTTGTGCCTTTCCTGGACTTCACCATTATCCAAAGTAACAAGGCATGAGCTTTCCTGGACTATTTATATGAAGGCTAATCATATCCTCAACTATTACACTGAGGCTGATGACACCCTGGACTATTATACAGAGGCTGATAATGTCATATCACAGATCCTGAAGGTGAGAGCTGGCAGATAAGAAATGGGTTTGTTTTTGGCTTATAGCCCTTTGGGGAGCAAGGGAGGTACTGGGTCTTGTGGGAGAACAGGGCTCTGAGCTAGAGTGCTCCCAGCACCCCTAAGGTTAGTTATTGTAACTAAAGACCTGTTTTTTTCAACTCTAACTGTTGGGTATACACCAAGGCACCACGTGAACAAACCCCACTTTGCTCAGTAACAAAATAAATAAAATATAACTCAAAGCAAAAATACGGAATGACAAAAAGAATTCTTGTATAGTGTAAAAGCTACAAAGCTCTAAGATGGTCATAAATGTCATCAAACTTTATGTACTAAATAGCATGCCATTGAAATACATAAAGCAAAATGATCAGCAATACAAGAAAAAATTTAACAGTAGCAGGGTATTTCATGTAACTCCCTACATTTCTGACATGCTGAACACGTATAAAGGTAGACATACAACAAAATAATTACAATGAGAATGTTCACTTGGAAGTAGTGTACTGCAATGACTAGGAATGAGTTCTGCAGCCTCGTGGCCTACAGTGGAATGTAGAATCCACCACTTATTCGGCATGTAACCTGGTAAACATTTAGCTGCTACTCAGAAAAAGTCAAGGAAAAACTAGATACACACATAGATATTGATAGTAATGCTTAATTTAAAATCTAAAATACGCCAAAATAATTTAGATTTTTTAATTAAATGTATGGATTTCAGGGATACTCTATATTACCGAAATTGACTACAAAAGTATAAATCTGAGCACAAACTATAGAAAAAACTGAAAGATTTACCTTTCACAATCAGTGGGCTGCAATGATTTATGAATCCTAGAAATTACTGAAAGATAATATTAAAGCTACTTCAAAAGAAGTGAACAGGGAGAAAAGCTTCCAAAGACATCTTCCAAATAAAACTTTTACATCAAAATGAGACAAAGATATTTAACATTCTTTTCAAACTTCAAAAATTAAATTTCAAATTTCTATTTAAATCTCTCAATTAATTTTTAGTACATTTCAACAATATTTTAAAAGTCTAAACCCCTATTAAAACTATTTATTCCAAGAAGCAAGCCTCATTTAAAAATTTAAACCCACTCATTTTTATCATCACTAGTACTTAATGTAAGGCAAATCAATGTAACAATGATAATATTGGTAAAAAAAATTGGTAAAAAGTTTAAGAACTACATTATACAATAAGATGGCATTTAAAACCAGAGCAGAAAGAATGAAGGGATGAGTCAATAAAATGTGTTTGGGTCTTTCACTGCCTATCCAGTGGGAATACCTATGTTTAGATCCTTAACTCTTAGAATGTATCCAAGATATATATATATAGATATATATAGATATATATATAACTAAATATATATATAAATGTTAAAATAAGTAAAATTTTTAGAAGAAGAGTATAGAACTAACCTTCTCTTCTTTTCCTCTCTTCTTCCCCTCCCCCTTGCCCTTCCCCATGAATGAAACAGAGAACCCGACATCTAGGTAACTGCAGGACACTTACTGTGCCTGAGTTGTGACAGCAGAAGGGAAAGTGATGAGATGGAATTTACAGGTAAGCAGGAAGCCAGCTGTGAGGGCAGAGTAGGTCAGGGACAGTTCACAAGCACAGTTCTAAGCACAACCCAAAGTGGTGTAGTATGAACTTTACAATTTTTTTTTTTTTTTTGGTGTTAATACTAATATAGGTAACAGATCATTTAAAATTTGGTATGCAGTATGACTTTCCATTTTACTTCAATTTTTCACTAAACACTCTTATACCCTGTTCATCAAACTTTAATGTTACTTCTCATTTCAGTTCATGTTTTGCCTGAACTGGTGAATAAGATAAAAGAATCCAAATCATCCAATCGGCATAAATTCTATCAAGAGTTAATTTTCCCAAATTCTTGTTGTATGTTGGCATCAACATTTTATAAATGTATACATATGTGCATATAAATATGTATATATGTGTGTGTACATATATTTCAGATATCAATATATAACTGTATAAGGTTAGTCAGCTCCCTGTTCATTCTTTCATGCTTTCAAGTTTACATCAGCCTGTTACCATAATTATTTCAGGTAGGCATAATTAGGCACAGATGTTTTATACGAGGCTACACAAGTCATTTGTCAGATCATATTTGCTGGTTCTTCACATGACAGCATTTGTGGCTCAGGGATGTCCCAGTGTTAGGAAAACAAGTGACTCAAAGGACCACTGCAGAAATAAAATGGGCTCCAGGTAACTAGCAATTAAAAAACAAGAAACTGTAAGTGTTTTTTTTCCAGAACCTTAATGAGTTTTGAGTGTGAAACTGGCCTTGAAGACTTGCTGTGACCCAGTGGAAATAGCAACCTAATTTCTACAGGTGAGGAAGAGAAATGAGAAATATCGAAGACCTGTAAACTGAAATTCATAATTGTTTATACATATGGAGGTAGCATAATATGACCTTTTAAAATCAACCTGCGGGGTCTGAAATATTTTTTTCCTGCAAAGCAGTCTCTGCTCTCCTCAGGTTTCAATTTATGCTTTGACTTCAATTACGTTTTGAGCTTCTCAGGAACAAGCCTTTGCCCCTGCCTTGATATCCCCCAGATTAAAAGCTGTGCCAGTACTTACTAAATAACCAAGGAAAGAATGAGACATGTTCTTAAAACACTGTTTTATGTTCTTGTGCACCCAAAGTGCTGCTTTCTGGGACCCAAATTAATACCTCTGTGAGATATCACACCTTTCTATCCTGTTCCACCAGTAGGAAATGTGGAGGTGCAACAATATTCAGAATAAATTATCTCAAAAGTGTTATATAGCCTGATTATCAGCTAACTTTGTCCTAAATGGAAAACGTACTAATTAGAAGTTCTAATTTTCCACATGTATTGATTTCATGGGAGTAAAATTCTGAAAGTCAAAAAACATTCTTGCATACTTTGTTTTTTCTGGAAAATAACTTGAACTTGTGTCCCACTTGGCTTCATTACCATGGCCCTAACTCCCCAAGGAAGTGCTATATTTTGATGCAGCAAAACCTCTGATTCCAAAGTCCTGACACAAAATAAAATTTCCATGTGGGGATACCAAACCCCCAATTGAGTACAGGCATGGCATACGGCATAAAAATAACTTTTAAATCTCAAACATCATGCAAGAATGGAATATGCTAACAAAAAAATCCAGAAAGTGAAATACAAGTATTAGTTACTAAAATCTTAAGGAAGCTGATACAAAATACAAGTACTAAAACTTGTATCATGAGATACAATAGTCCCATTCATTAAGCCTCTAGGAGAATTTTGAATCAATTTTTGTAATTACAAAAATTTGCAAGTTACCCACATTATATTCTGAGACATCCACAAATGCTCTGAAATACACATTATCAGAGCCCACTACTCCATATATATATATATAGACTAGATAACATGAAATAAGCTAGGATAAATATGCTCTTTCTCAGTAACCAGATTCTGTTTCAGAAATATCAGGCCTATTGATCAGGAATTTAGGTACCGATTTTGCCTCTGCTTTTTGTTTTTGGGGGGTACTTTTTGCCATTTAAATCAGTAGTTTATTATAATAAATTTAGATAGATAACATATACTTATCACAAATATTCAAATAGGACAGGAGTAGGCAGGTAATATGAAAATTACAGACCCTTTTTTTTGGTCTGCTGAATCCACCTAGAGTTCACTACAAGTTAGTTTGGTTTTATCTTTTCAGACAACTGACCACACATGGAAATCACTTCAGTAAAAATGGGACTGCATTCTATGTACCAGCGAGGGTCACAACATGAAATAGATTACACCATCATCTTAAAGTGAGGAGAGCTTACTAGCCAAATTAGACAGCAAGTTGTGGCCCCGGGAATGAACGTGGGGGGCATTCAGTCCTCTCCCGCCTAGGACGGGGGGAGGGGCTCCAGACTGAACTCAGAGAGGACCTGCAGGGGGCTGCCCACAGGAGCCTCGGTCACCTACTCAGCTTACAGGGAGGAAGTCAGAAATAAACCCTGACCCCTGCTTCTTCCCTCCAGCCCCTTCTGAGCTCCATCCAGAACCCAGGGGGCAGGGCTGAAACCTGAGGTCAGTGAGCAGTTGGCCTGCGCCCTGGGGCAGGGTGAAGGGTGGGGCCCAGGGAAGAGTTCAGTTTGAGTCACTGTGCTGTAACTCCTGGTTCTCCTCAGTGAGTGACAAATGGACATTTTGCCCTATCCTATGAATTCCCTTTATTCTGTTTTCAACATTACATAGAATTTCAGTATGTGGTCTTATGCCGAAGTCACTTAGCGACAAGACACTGGGTTCCAATGTCGCACCGGCTCAAACAATGCTGCAGTGTCAACCCTCTGCCTACAGGCTGGTGTGAAGTCTGTGGTCTGTCACTATGCAAGCAAGGGCTGAGCCAAGGGGCTGCTGCTTTTGGAAGAAACTTCAAATGTTTTTCCACATGTTCTTTTTAGAGACTGAGACTCTCAGCTCTGGTGCAGGAAACAGGGCAGTGAATGCGGCCGTGGCGTGCTGCATACGATGGATGTACACTTTAAAGATGAAGAATGGTGGAGACAGACAGAAGATGCCTCCCCCCAACACCCCCTACCAGGCAAGGCCACCAGGAGATTACTTTTCAAGGTTCTCCTCTGTTCAGAGTATCACTCAAAAACGGTGTGTGGGAAGTTCACTTTCTGAAACCCTGGATGGGTAAAAACGCCTTTATGACTAGATACACAAATCTACAGGTGAAATCCTTTTTTCTCAGTATGTTAAGAGCATTGTTCCATGTAATCGCTCCCAGTCATGCTAACACAAAGTTAGGGTTATTCTGATTCTTCAACTCTTATTTGAAACTTTCTCCTCCTGATCTCTAATTTCATAAGCCATGTTGTAAGTTACTCAAGAAAAAAAAATAAGTATGATCCAAATTTTTCTTTTGGTATGCTTACTAATTTTCGCTTTCTCCTCTGCATATCTAGGGAACATACATGTTACATGAGAGAATCTCACCACGTTAACTTTGTAGTTCTGTGCCCTCACATTTAGAGCCCTAAGCAGGCATTTCTCAACACACTTGCCTGTGTTTCTCAGGGTCCCTGTCACCATCTTCCAGGTGTTGTCAGAATTTGACTCTCATACAAAGAGCTTCCATGTCAGGACGGCTGTCACCCTTTGTCATGACAGCACCTTCTGTTGTATACTTTAGGGATGTTTTTCAGACATGGGTGGGAGTTCTACATAGGCATCCATGAGCAAGTCATGCAGAAAGCCCACCCCACCCGGACTCTCTTGTGGGCTGTCTGCTCCCCTCTTGACCCACAGCTCAGAGCACGGGGGAGACAGAGGTAGATCTGATGGGGGAGAAAGCCATTTCCAATATCCAAGGTAAAAGCAGGCCTCCAAATGAACTGTTTGCCAGAATGTGCTTTAGTTATTATATAAATAAAATCAAAGGCAAAGCATAGAAAGCAAATTCTTGGAATGGCAGCATAGGTACAGGCCGCCAGTTTTAACATTTTCTTACTCATTTTTTAGTCCTTCTAAATGTGCTGACACAATTTTTAGAGTGCTATCAAGGTTAGCTCATCTTTCCTATTCCGAGTTTCTTGCTTAAATGTTGTATTTTAGGAGATTTTTCATTAAGCTATAGCATCTCTATAAGGCTTAAATTAAATGTCAGCACAATATTTCATCAAGAACCTGTTCCATGGGTAATTTACCATTTGCCCTTATTTGGGGATATTTGATGTTTTATTTTCATGCATTGTAAGTAATGTCGTATTATACTCATGTGTAAATAACATTCTTACAGCTTTAAAACAGTTTTTAGGTTCCCAAGAGAAAAATTCTTAGGTCAAAGGAATGCATAGTTTTTCAATTTTGCAATGGATTGTCAAATTGCTTTCTAACACTGTTCCGGGTCCCCGACACTGGGGTCGTGTCCGCTGCACTAGAGTGCTTTTTTCATGAGTCAGTTTTTCAAGAGACATACCGTCTTTGTCCTTGGCCTGACAGTCTGTGCATTACTGGTTGGACAACTACTGTTTTCATACTTTGCATTTTCTGAAATGATCTGTTGCAAGGACAACATGCACTGGAAATGGGAGCCTCTTTCAAGTGTCACGGGGCCTGCTGGGATATTTCTGCCTTCACACACAGAAGGCGAATACACCTTCCTGTACAAAACATGAAAGGGCCACGCTGTCACACTAGTGGAATGGCTCTGCCATCCCTGCGCTGGGTGCCAGGGACACTGTTCCCCTGGCCACAGCCACCACCTATGAGGGTACTGACCAGCGTGCAGAGTTGTGCGACACAGCCCTGGCTTTACGACCCTGCACTTCCTTTCACCTCATTGAGCCTGGATACCAGACCTTAGAAATTAGAGGTGATTGGGAAAAATCAAACATAAACATATTAATGGAATAGACATACAATGAATTATAATCCTCCCCTCTACTTGGGTGGGGAACACCACTATTTTAAAAAATCATATATAAAGTCTTTCCATTGCCTACCATCCTTCCCATAGTAATTTAATAAATGAGTGCCATGTGTCCACCTTAAAATCCGGATTTGCATATATTTGTCTTTATTTAGAATTCTGGTAAAATGCTTCCTACTCCCCACCTCCCTTCTTCTCATAATGCAACATTTCTATCAAATGTCACCTCTTCTCAACAGGTTTCTCTGTCCAAACGGGGCTCCTCACCTAGGAACTTTCCATCCAGTTACCTGATTTTGATAATTTCTCATGGAAATTATCATTGCCTAGAACTATTATTCATCATGTTGTCTACTGGACAGTCATCTGTCCCCCTCAGCTGGAATACAGGCCAAGAGGGCAGAATCTGTGTTGACAGATGGATGCCCAGTGCCTGAGGCAGGGCCTGGCCCACAGCGGGCTCTCTGCAGGTATTTGTGGCTTGGAAGCCCAGTTGTCACTCTGGTATTGCATCACGAAGAACAGAAATTGTTGGCTATTTCTCAACCTTGCTGGGTAAATTTTGTGTTAATCACCAACAAATTACATATGGCACTGCATATAAAATACGTATCACAATGGTCAGACTTGAGCACCTGCAGCAACACTGCAATTTCTCTTACAAAATGCTCCAACTTCGAGGCTGGGGAGAGAATGCGGACATTTGCAAGGACCTCATCTGAAGGGGGAGTGGGTTTTGTTGGACGTTTTCTTCTCACCAATGCTGTGAGGCTTTTAAATAGCCACGCCTTCTGATAATTGTCGAGGTGAGGAACTATGGAATCCATGGGCTTCTTTCTCAAGGACTTATTCTGAGATTAATCAAAGCTCCGCTTTTGTTTGATTTTTGCTGATGCCTTCCCATCCTCCCTGCCATTTCAACAGCTGGCAAAAATAGCCCTACACATAAATTATGCAGCAAGTCTTTAAATATCTGGCCTTTTTCTTTTCCTGTCCCACCTCCACCCCAAGAGAAAGGCTGCAAGGCTCTTAGGAAATACCTATGTTTCTGCCATTGGACGTTCTTTTCCCTTATACTAGATTTCTTTATTTTCCAAAAGAAACTGATTATTTGCTGAGAATCTTTCTCCAAAACAATACACACACATGTGCACACACACAATAGGCTAATGAAATGCATTTTTAAAACTTGAAGTACAAAGCCAAGTTCAACATCAAGACATTTTGCTAGGGAAAGAAAATTAAGAGGGAAATTTTTAGTCATGAGCAAAACAAAAATTGTGTGGTGTGTCAGAGTAACCAAACCAGAAATAGGCTTTAGAGGCTGGGTTTTTATTTAAACAAACAAACAAAATACCCTCAGGGAGGCAATAGGGATATGATAGCAAGTCCCCGACTACCTGAGCTCCCAGCATAAATAAATCTGGGAATGATGGCAGTATGTTCCCATTTGTAAAGGGCTCACATGATCAGCCCAAGGGTAGGACCATGGGATGGGTGAGGGCCCTGGGACATGGCAAAAAAAGAAAAAGAAAAAAGAGAAAAGAAAAAAAGCCCTGGCTGGTATGGCTCAGCGGGCTGAGCACTGGCCTGTGAACCAAAGGGTCACCGGTTCAATTCCCATGAAAGGCTGGGTCCCTGGTTTGGGGGTGGGCAAGAGGCAACCATACATTCATGTTTCTCTGCCTCTTTCTCCCTCCTTTCCCCTCTGTCTAAAAATACTTTTTTTTTTTAAAGTAACATTTCTAGTCTGTGGCCTGAGAGAGTGGAGAATGAAAATCTCCCAATACCTTTGTGATGTGGAAACACGAAGTAGGAAACCGATGCAAAAATGGTTCAGAACCTGTGAACCACAAAAGCCAGAGGAAGAATGACTCCGAAAGTCCCGCTAAGAACCTCTGCACGCTGAACCCATGTGAGACCCACACAGGCCAGGGTTCCTGTTGAAAATGAGCTCGCCATCAAGTACGATAAAGTGCATGAGCAATAGCCATCAGATACGGCAGCGTGGAAGGAACCATACTTAGAGATTAGAGAACAGTACAGTCTGAAAGGACACTACTAGGTTCAGTACGACAGAGGTGGGAAGGTGTGGGAGTGGGAAGGGCAAAGGCTGCAAAGAAAGACAAGTATTGTGTATAGATGTTGGGTTTGTTTACACAGAGTAGAAGAACCCATAAGCAGGTTTCTAGGTAAAGGACTGGAATTCACAACAATCACCAAATGTAGGTTTTTCTAACATTTCTGTTCAGAGTATGAATGAGAAGCATAAGATACTTGGAAATATATCTAATAAAAGATAAATATGACCTTTATGGAAATACTGTCCAGTATTATGTAGGAGATAAAGGATACATGGGGATATATGAATAAGGAGGGATGCTATGTTCATGAATGAAATGACTCAATATTATAAAGACATAAGTTCTCCCCAAATTCATCTATTTATTCAACATCACTGATTCTGAAAGTCGTAAGACAAAAGGTCCAGCAGTAGCAATTTAATGCCAAGAAATGTATCAAAAACAAGAATTTCAAACTACCAAAACTAATAATACAGGTACAGAATTAAAGCATTATTGCACCGATGTGAAAGTAGTTAAATGAATCTGGATCAGGAAATCAAACCTGATAAGCCAGTAACATACTAAGTTATCATGGGAATGTGGCATATGATGGGCAAATCACATACAGTGCATATGGTTTGAAAGGCTACAAAGAAGACTTTGATTTCATTAGTCACACTTTATTCCTTACATTTTAAAGTAAGTACAATACAACAGAAAGCTGGATTTTTAAATTCTAAGGGGAAAAAGGTATATATTTTATATTTAATTTTTTCAAATAAAAAGTAGAAACAGACTCATGGTTGCCAGAGGGGTGGGGGGTTAGGGGACTGGGTGAAAAAGGTGAAGGGAGTTAAGAAGTGACAAAACAGTACATAAAGGGCAGCACAGAAAATATAGTTCATAATATTGTAATAACTCAGTATGGTGCCTGGTGAGTACTTAAAATATCAGGGAGATGGCTTTGCAGAATGTGTGATTGTCTCACAACTAAGATGTATACCTCAAATCAATACAAAATAACACTGCATGTAAATTGTAATTGAAAACTAATTTTTTTAAAAGACTTTATTTATTATTTTTAGAGAGAGGGGAAGGGAGGGAGGCAGAGAGGGAGAGAGACATCAGTGTATGGCTGCCTTTCACCTGCCTCCAGCTGGAGACCTGGCTTATAACCTGGTTATGTGCCCTGGCCGGGAATCAAACTGGCAACCTTTGGGTTTGCAGGTTGGCACCTTATCCACTGTGCCACCAGCCAGGGTGCTGAAAACTAAATTTTTTAAAAGCAATAAAATTGTATAAAGAAAAAAGTTAGTATTTTCATTCCAAATCTCTTTGTTACAGCAGGAAGGCATAACACAAATAAAATGTAGAATTTCCCGTATTCCTGGGACTATGCAGATGCTATGACCAGGTACCAGAAGTGTCCCGCACAGCAGGGAGGCAGCAGGGTTCTAACGCAGAGGCAGAGGAGACCAGCGCATAATGTCTCAAAATGTGTAGTTCTGGATTAAGAAACCTTCTTCTAGAGAATTAGGCCCCAATCTGCGTCGTTTCTTTAGATAAAGCCCAAAAGAGCAGTTTGTGGTGCCATAAACTTCAAGCTTGGTTTTCATTTGAAGATCTTTTTTATTGAAAAGATTTTTAAACAACTAGATAAATTGAGTTATGGAGGCTGCATATGGTTTTTATTTAACTATGGAAGTTCAACCTGGAATCAACAGGAAAAGAGGTAATTTGTGGAGGCAATTACATGACTGAGCACATTTGAAAATATACCCTAAACAAGAGAAATTTTCAGTCTCTGAAAACCACTCACAGAGATACTACTTAGTGCTTTCTTATTTTAGAACCAAATGGCCTAGTGAAATGTTATCAGCATGAGGAAATCACACTCTACATTTATACATGTGTGTATATGGTGTATAAGTGTGTGTGTATACAGATATATGGATCTGCACGTATGTGTATTTAATTTAAATTAAATTCAGAACTCAGAAATACAAGGATTAAAAACAAAGCAGAACAATTGTGGACAGGTGTTATGTTTGTCTACACAGCATATAAGAACCAGTAAGTGATTTTCTGGGTGCAAGAAACTCGGCATTTCTGAGAAAATTTTTAGAAATTGTGGGTCAGAGACTTTTTACATAGAGGATTATCAGCATAGCAAACAGCAATGACCTGACTCTTCAGAAAGGAAAGATGAGGCTATGGTTTCAATGGTCTTATCAATAGCAGAAATTCACGGTGAAATTCAGGGGATCAGACCAAACTCTCATACTGCAGTCCTGCCTTAGCAAGGGTAAGTTGCATGGTGAACTCTCTGTGGGATCTCTCAAGGCTCCCTCCTCTCTGCACGGATGCTTTTTAGAGCTTTCTCCTTCTAAGGCCTTCACTTCCCTAACAAGGTTGGCCCTCAGGTGCTACCACTTCACCCATCATCTTCCACATATCATTGGCTCCCTCAGCCCCCGCCTTTCAGCACCCCTCCCAACATAATCCCTTCTCCACTTCACCACTGGCACCAAAAAGCACACCACATCAAGGGATCCAACCCCTCCTTCCTTGATTCCCCGCTCCACTTCATTTCCTCTTCTCCGTGACAGCCCCTTGAACTTTTTCCATGATCAAATCTCCTACCCAGCACCTGCCTTCTCACTACCCACCTACCTCCCATAGAAATTCAGACACGAAGCACTTTTACTGCCAAACTACCTACGAATGTCGGCAAGCACTGAGCTGGGCACTGAGAACGAAGAAGCAGGACCTGGGGTGGGCAGGGGAGGTGGGGTCTTGCGGTGGAGTCGGCGGCTTCAGCTGCAGCTGCTTAGCAGTCGTGGGTAATGCTGGCCTCTTAGGGTCCTCGAATGGATTAAGTTAAATGAGACAACCTAGGAAACCACCTACCACCCTGCCCTGGCTAACGCGGGGGACCAACGAAGCAATCGGCCACCACTGCGCGAGCAGTGCATCTCGGAAGCATGGGCGCAGTGTGCTGTCCGGGGCAGCTCCGCAGGACTTCCCAGGCAGGTGTCTGGTGACACCTTTTCACCTCGCCCCTTCCCTCCACTAGCAGACCTGTGTCCTGATGATTTCTTTGGGTTTGAGAAAGAACTTTGGGGAAGGGAAGAAAAAGGCTACAGCTCTAAGACTTGTGGGGAGTTTTTAGATGACTCAGTTCAGTGAGTCTTGGCATATTTTCTTCAAACAAGCATAATGTGATTAAAGTAGCTTATGATTAGAGAAAGAGCGCTCCTCACACGTCAGTCGCGCTCAGATCCTGGGAGCAGCCCTGAAGGAAGTCTTCTCAGCGGGCAATTTGTGAGGAAGAAATGCAGTTATAAGTGGCAGCCTTGTCTATGAAGCATTCTCTCCCTCTGACTGAGGACCACACTGCTCTCACTACTTTACTAAGCGTTTTCAGACATGTGACCAGTGTTTTTAAAGGGATTGATGCGAACTCTGTGTCTTTCTAGTCCTCTGACTTCTCACAGAGTTCAATGTGCCTAAACCTACCCCACCCCACTCCTAGGATGTCAATCTTACCCGGGACAGGCTCTGTCCTGGACACAGATGGGGACCAGATGCTACTTCTGCTCTCAGGGATCACAGGGTCATTGGCCAGCGTGGTGGCTTTCACCTTTAGTAGAGTGCAAACATCTAACCTGGAACCTCAATAAAACTGATTAAAATCTATAAAACATAAAGAATAATGGTTCTGATTGAAGCAAGGGAGTAAGATCTGGAGCTACCCTCTTGGAAACGAAATTTGGAGGAAACAGGTCTGATAAAAGAGGGTAAAGATGTTGCCTGAATTTTGGAAAAAGTTTTGAAGAGCCCTCAGCATGGCGGCCCCTAGAGCTCCCCCTCCAGGTGTCGTCTCTTCTGCTCAAGTACATACAGCTCCAAAGCAGGGCAGCTGCTACACCACAGGAAAGCTGTCCACTCAGCTTACCATTTGTAGAGTTCAAAAATGTAGTCTACTGTCACTTCACTTTCCAACCTCTCTCTGTCTATGCATGTATGACCCCTGGACGCATTTTATGAAAGCAGATTCATTTCACTTCATTCCGATGGTTCTGTCCGGGCCCCCAGGGACTTCTGTTCTTCTGTGACATCATGTACTGAGTACATGTGCTGCCTTGTATGTGCGGTGTAATCGAGTTGGTCATGAGCTCCTTGAGGAAGTCTTGAATGAACCCTTCTTTGCTTTAGTCCCTCACACATAAACTTGCAAAGTCAGTGGTTGACCATTCACCCATCATAGTCATATTTACACTGGCATCCCAGGAGCCCCTCCTCCTATTACATATGCCCTAGAGTGCTGGCAGTTTTTGCCACTTTATTTTGTATTCCTCAGTCTTTCAAAGACAGTGACTTGTTAGCCATCCCTGTAGCCCCAGTTCATCACATCGTATCAGGCAGGAGCGCTCCATAGATACTTCACAATACGCAAAGGAAGTCTATGCTTCTACATTAGTTTCTACTGAGATCCCTGTTAGCACAGACTCAGGGGTGTCTGCTGGTCCAGACTCTGCCGTTTCAGGGTTGCACTTGGGGCAAGAGAATCTCTGGCAAAGTTAGAAGAGCCTGTGGTGTTGTCCCCCTCCCTCCAGGTGAACCTCACAGGCTCCCCCACTACAGACCTGGTCTCCGCTGAGGGCACCATCATGCCACCTAGGGTGACCACCCACCCAAGTTTGCCAGAGAGTTCTGTGGTTTTAGAACTGAACATCCCGCATTCTGGGAACTTGAACCTCTAACTTAACTTCAATCATCGTGGGCTGGGGAAGTGAGACCTAACTCTTTTCTGTTCTCATCATCACTCCATTCTCCTACCTCACCAGCCAGGTACAAGCTCTGTAGTCATAACCACTAGGAAGAGCTGCTGACAACATCTTGCTGGCCTACAGAGGTGGAAGCAGAGAACACAAGTGCTGACTACCCAGATAACTGACCACGGAGAGAAACAGAAGAAAAATCATCTAATTAGCCTGCCCTAAATGTACACATCATTTAGCCCAATGCCTGATACATAGTAACAAATAATAATTATTATTATTCCTGTGTATCAGATGCAGTCAAAGCAAAGTAGCATAGGGGCCTTGCTCTAAGTGGCCTGGAACTCAGGTAGAGAAAAACAGAGGAGGAAAAGAAACGTGTGTGTGTGCGCATTTTAAGTTAGATCTAATTCAAGGTATTTATCTGGCCCAGCATATGTGAGATGGACACCTTTTTCTAGAATCAAGAAAAGAAAAGATGGCAGAAAATGTGCAGGACATGGGAACACACCCCTTGCAATAGTCTGTGAAGCAGTGTACTGCTCAGTCTGTGTTTGGTCAGATTTTATGGTTTTCCTTAGGCACAGCTCCTATGTACGTCATTTCTGACAGCCTTCTAAATCTTCCTTTGTGGCTAAAATGAAATTCTGCTGCCAATCTAAATATAAAACAGGCCATGATTTCCCTCAATGTTCATTTTATTGATCTCCAAAGGTGTTTTAAGAGTTTAGGGACCTCTCATCATCTACAGTGAATAGGAACAAGGTTTTAAAAGTGATTTGTTCTCCTGCGCTTTCCTAATTAGGTCAATAAACAAATACGCTAAACAAATGCTATCTTCGCAAGCTTTCGCTGGCTGTGCATCTAAAAATTGCCCTGGAGACCCTCGCTTTAATTAGATTCAGTAGGGGGTCTAGACACTTTCATTGCCTTTAGAATTTTTCAGTGTCCCACTTCAGGCATGAAATTAAGAAACAGTGGCTAATGCATGACTTCAAAATGAAGTATGTAAAAACAGAGTTTGATTTTTCATTACTTGGACAATATCCTTACTAAAGCTCTGTTTGGTGCTTTGCTTTTCAAATATTTATTTTCCAAATTTAGGAAATTCAGTCCCGTTTGTCACAGTATTGTTGATAAAGAGTAAAGACTGGCAATAGTACAAATGTGAAACCATAGAGATGTGGTTTATCCATAACAATGCAGCCATTCAACACAGATCTGTGCGTATTACTAACACAGAAAAAACAACTGTAAAACACAATATGTATGTTAAGACCCTATTTTTGAATACATATATGATTAGAAATAAGGATGCACTGTGAAGTGTTAACATTTATATCTGAATTATGGGGATGCATTGATTTTTTCATATCTGAATGCTCTTCTGAATACTGGTGAATTACTGGTATGTAAGTAAGAAGCATAATTCAAACTAAACGAAATAACAGAAATTTAAAGATATAAGTTAGGTTCTGTTATAGTAGAGAATTGCTACTGACTCTAATGCCCAGTGGGCCTGGAAAATGACTCCGCAGGAGGTACTGAAATGAAAGCACATCAGAGCCAATGTGACCCTGGAGACCCAACGATTCTCCCTCATTTCATGGTGAGGGAGCAAAAGCCCTAGCAGCCAACTATCCTGCCTCTCAACAGTACTGTTCATTAATGCCGCAACGGGGTTTTTCTGACTCCCTTTTGAGTGTATTTCACTTGCCTCACAGACTGAAGGGGAACTGCTTACATAAGTCCATCAACTCTGTGTTTCGCACACAGCTAGACACTTGAAGAATTCCGAATCATCTGTAAATGCAATCCCTAGTCACAAATGAAAAGGTGGAAAGTTCTGGGAATTCTTGGCATCAACCAGGCTTGGCTTAGGGTTGGAATGGATCCTCTCTCTACACAGTCTCTCGCCCTCTGGCAGGACAGTCCAAGCTTATTCACTTGGTTCCCAAAACAGGGAGCAGAAGCTGCAAGACCTCTTGAAGGCTAGACATGGAACCAGCACGCTGCCATTTTCCCATTATGTTAGTCAAAGGCCGGCCCAGATGCAAGGGATAGGGAAGCAGACACTGTTGCTTGACAAAGAATTGTGGCCATGTTTGCAATCTAGCACGTGTACATGAGCACAATGAAAGCAATCAGTTGCAACACGAAAAACCCGGTGTGACCCTAGGTTCTTTAGGTCACCCAGACTCTAAAGAGGAGCCTGGATATGAGGCTGGAACCAATTAAACAGCTAATGATAATTGAGTCCCAGACTTGGGATTTCAGCTTGGGCAGAGCAAGGCTCTTATCCATGATTCCTCACCACTCAACTCAAAGAGCAGCTCTTCCAAATTGTTATTCATATGCCCAAAGCAAATACATCCGTGGGCCTCCCTCTGGGCCTTCATAGCAACATACGGGTCATCTGGGATAGTCCTTGTCTTACCCTGTGTTGTCAAGTCATGTTTCTACTTTGACGCCCTGTTCTAATGTAGGCTACTTGAGGGCAGACTGCGACTGGCCAATCGCTACATCTGAAGCATCAAGCGCCTGGAGTACAGCTGCTGTACCTTAAGCCATTTGCATTGATACTTATAACTGGTCTGTAGTTTTTCTTCCACTGTGCTCTGTGACAGACTCTTTTCACAAAGTATCTCTACATCATACAACAAACAAACCAACATGGAAACGCCCTTTCCTTTTTATGCCATGAACTAATTTAAATATTACTGGAGTAATCTCTTTCTTCAAGGCACAGTATAATTTTTATTTCCCTAGACAATCACGTAAGCTCTCAAATTTATTGTCCATACCTAAGCATAATAGTCTCCAATGATTCCCTTAATTTACTGCCCCGTATCTGCGTTGATTTCCCCGTTATTATTGCTAATTTTGGATATTTTTGTGTTTTTTTTTCCCTCACTTGTTTTAAGTGTAATTGGCTAATGGTTATGAAAACATTCTTTCGTTTCTCAGTTTTATTATTTTCCCAGAAATGTCAAATTTTGCATTTACATTTTAGCTTTGCCATGTTTCTACTTTTTAATGTAGTTTTTCTTTTTAATAAAACATTTAGTTAAAAAATATAACACTCATATAGAAAGATAAATGGGGCATGAAATATAAATGCATAACTTCATAAATTATTACACAAGTTAAAACTTGTGTAACCTGAACTCAAGTCAAGAGATCAGACATTTCCAGAAACCCTGAGCCCCAAACATAACCCTTCAATTTCAACATTATCCATCACTTATAAAGACAATACACTGACCTTAAGGTAATCACTCCTTGCTCTTCTTTATAATTTTAACTCTCACAGTAGCAACCTAAACTTTCTATTTTAACACATATTTTGGAATTTTATATATAAAATCATGGGAGTATATGGGCTTAGATTATTTTATGTAGCTGTGTAAAACTGAAGACTAAATTTTGTTGCTAAATAATATTCCATTGTATTTGGACCTCTTCTTAGATTATATCCACCTCAAAAGAAATTCATATCGAAAAGCAGATCCAAACATGAAAGGTCACATAATTACATAACTATGTATATTGAACTTCCTTTACCTCTATCGTCTCATTCTTCTCTGTGCTGAAGAGTAGACAGATGCAACTTGAGACTGTGAAGGCAGCCGATGTGACCACAGTGGTTCGCCAGGGGAGCACAGTAGGACCACGGGGGGAAAGTCCCTGGGGGCATCTGAGCGTCAGCAAAAGACCAAACACCTCTTCATCCAAACCACCTCCTGAATCCAAAGTAAACTAGTCAAAATATGCTTGGCCTCATTGAAAAATGTGTTCGAAAACAAAATCATTTCCTTTTTTGTCCTCAGCCATATGAACAATTTCATGTGCAGAATCATTTTTTCATAGTTTTAGATTGAAATTTCTTACAACACTCTCTGTAACACTTGGACATCCATTGTGTTGATTTTGTCTGTGTTTACAGAGCAGATAAAGCACGTTCTCCCTGACTTAGCACAGCTGTGTGGCACTAACCTCTTGCAGAGCCTAAGAGGGAAAATAAATTTTCCATAAAACCAAAAAAAAAAATTTTTTTTAATCATATTAAAGTTACAGTATTTACTGTGGGTTGCCTGTAGAGTGAGAGTTCATCTAATTACAAAGATTATAGGGGAACTATTGCCTTTTTCAAGAAAGACTCACAATCTGTATCGCATGCAAGATATATAATCTGTTGCTTTACACTTGAAAAATGAAAATGTAGTCACCATTCAACAGAGAAAATCTAAACTGAAAAACAATGTGCAAATTCTACCATTTTAAAACTTTTTATGAAACATATGTACGAAAACCAAAAAATGTATGTAGGTACATATCGTAAGTACACAGCTTATCAAATTATCATAAAATGAACACACCCATCCAGCTAGCACCCAGATCAAGAAACAGAAAACTGCCAGTACCCAGGAACCCCTCGTGTGCTGTTTTCCCAAGCAATACTCCCTGCCAGACAAATGTGACATTCTCTTGATTTCTAATGGCACAGATTATATTGGCTGTTTGTATACTTTAATAAACTAAACTACACCTGACATACCTTTTTATGCCTATTTTCTTTCATACCATCACCTCCTTTTTTAGTATTCTATTCAAAGTCCTAGCCAACGTCATAAGGAAAGAAAATTAGTAATGATCAGAAGAGAAGGCATAATCCTGACACTATTAGATGACAAGAGAGGAATATGTGAAAAACAAACAAACAAAAAACTCAAACTCCAATAAGTTATTAGAATAAATAAGAGATTTTAGCAAGACTGTAACCTAGGAAAACAACATTACACTTTTTAGGCCATTAGCACTTAGAAAATGTAATTTTAAAATATTTAAAAATACATCAAAAATATAATTATAAATATATTGAGAGAAAAATACCATTAGAGTTGCTTAAATGATTTTCAGAGAAAAGTATAAAACTGTAATGGGAGTCATTAACAAAGACCTAAATAAGCAGCAAGATACACCTAGTTTCTGGATAAGAAAAGTCAATGCCATAAAGATGGCAATTCTCCAAACCAAGTAATGAAAGTTGATAAAACTCTGATCAGAATCCCAAAGGTCTCCCGTACATACCCCCAGGAACCCAATAAACTATTATAATATTTATAAGAAAAAACAGAGAGCAAGAACCACCCACAGTCTGCAAAAGAACAAAAGGAACACTTGCCCTATTAAGTATCAAGACAGATTTTTAAAGCTATAATAAAGAATGCAATATGATAAAAGGGCTAAGATGGACAATAGAACAAAATAACAGAAAATAAAAAGAATTAAGAACCCATTCATAGCCTCCCACATACATTATGTGGAAGCTTCTGTTATACAATGTGGGCGTTTCTGACCAAAGAAATACTAATTGATTACTTAATAACGGCCCCAGGACGATTAGATATATACGTCAAATTAGAAAATGGACCTTAATCACATGATATAGTCAATAACACAATCCCAGGTGCCCTCTCTGCCTCTCTCCCTTCCCCTCTCTCTAAAAATAATAAATTAAATCTTTAAAAAAGAAAGAAAAAAAGAATTTCTATAATTTGGTGGCCAAGTGCATGGAGAACAAGGAAGACCAGCTAGAGAGTAGGTGTCAGGTTTAAACAAGCAAGGAAACTTACTCAAAAGCTACGTCTCCTGCGGCTGCAAGACAGGTAAGTCTCCACCCGGCCTGCCCGCCGGAATCTCAAACGTTTATATAGCGGCCTACACGTGGTTCCGTCACATAATTGCTTCCTGACGGCCTCAACAACATATACTCTCTCAAGGTTCCGACCCTGAAAACGGTTCCTAGTGAGACAAAGATGGACCGATCTACCTTCTAAGGGCCGGGGAAGGGAGAAGGAGCTTGCAATTGCCCAGGTCCAGCTATGGGTTAACTGGCGGTCACATCCTGTTGATGACCTCCTCCAGCAATGAAAAGAAAAAGTCAGAATGTATTTGCAAATTCTAAAATTGATTAGGGAATGTTATAAGAATTTTTGACATGCAAGATAAAAGTAGACAACTCAAAAGGAAAAATGTGCAAAAGATGTCAACAGATAAGGAAATTTAAGCAGCCAATATACATGTAGTAAAAAAGTATCAACTTCATTATTCCTTCAGGAGATGTAAATTAAAACCGCAAGATGCAATTTCACTCTTGTCTCCGTGGGAAAAAATGTTAAAGTTCTATAGCAGGTGTTGGTAAGGATGTGAAACATCGGCAATTCTCATTTTTGCTGAGAAGTGTAAATGTAGGTGCACTTACAAAAAACTATTAACATCCCCCTTTTGACATATGTAAAGTATCTAAAATATAACAACATTCTATGCCTCAATCTGGGTAGTGATAATAGATGATCATTTTATTATTATCTAAAATTTCACTCTGATAAAAATCATGAAAAAAACATTAAAGACCTACTGTCAACATTTACCAGGCACAGAGAATTTGGGGATTTAAATACATTCAACCCTTAAAGGAAAAGACAATGCAAACAATTTATTTTTCAAAGTGAAGAAGAGGAAGAAACACTTTCAAAGTGTTTTTTTAATTCACTTACTATTAACCACTATATGTACACCTGAAACTAAGACAAAGTAATATTGAATGTAAAAAAATAGCAGTATAATATAAATAACAACCTAAGTATATACCATAGAAATGTAGAAATATAACAAAATTAATGAACACTCTGTGCAAGAATGTATATTAAAATATTAGCAAACAAAATCTGGTAGCACTTTAATTCAATAATACTTTTTTCCATTAATAAAATGATACTAATGATTAAATATTAGGTAGTCTAGCCCTGGCTGGTGGCTCAGTGGATAAGGTGCCGCCCTGCGAACCCAAAGGTGGCTGGTTCAATTCCCAGCCAGGGCACATAACCAGCTTGCAAGCCAGGTCTCCAGTCAGGTCCATAGCTGGAGGCAGATGAAAGGCAACCATAGATTGATGTTTCTCTCCCTATCTGCCTCTCTACCTTCCCTTCTCTCTCTGGAAATAATAAATAAAATATTAAATATATATATTTGGTAGTCTATTAATATATCATCAGATTAGTAAATCAAATGAGAAGCAAAGAGATCATTATATCCATAATTAACAGTCATTTAATGTACTCATAATTGAAGAACAATGAAGAATGAAATTTTCAGGTAAAGTCATTAAGATGGGGACTTCAGTCCCCCTCAAAAGAAGACCAACTAGCAACTACGCATAGAAATGATACCATTACGAAAATCCCAGAACCTGGGGGGTGAGACAAAGCACCTCCTAGGAAATGTTAAAATGTTCACCTGACATGGGGAGATAGAAACAAAGCAAAGTAGGGAATGTGTGTCCAACAGAAAGTTATGATAATTATGGTGATTTTAATACATAAATTTTTTACTTTTAAGCCAGAGTTATAAGTGAAATTATACACCACATTACAATACTAGTGCACATAACTTTAACTATACCTTTAATCATTATCAATGAGTTTCACACATTTATCTTCTTACAATGTCAGTCAGCTTTTTTTAACTTAACTTGAAAAACTTCCTTTTACATTTTGTAAAGAAATAAAAATATTTGTATTGAATTTTATTATACACACACACATACACACACACGAGATATTCATTTGATTGTTTTTGGTTTTCTAGGTATAACTCCTTCTCCAACACTATCCAATAGAAATCTACTATGGATAACAAAGATAAGCTATGTTCATAATTCTAAATTTTCTATATGTTGTACATATCATTCTATTTTAAATTTTCCTTTACTTTGGTATGTATTTAGTTCATTCTCTTTTAAAGATATTATTTATTATTTTTAGAGAGAGGGGAAGGGAGAGAGGCAGAGAGGGAGAGAGATATCAATGTATGGTTGCCTTTCACTGCCTCCAGCTATGGACCTGACTGGAGACCTGGCTTGCAACCTGGTTATGTGCCCTGGCTGGGAATCGAACCAGCGACCTTTGGGTTCACAGGCCAGTGCCTTATCCACTGTGCCACTAGCCAGGGCTTACTTTTTGTTCTTTGTGTAGTTGATGTCTATTTTTTAATTTATTAATCAGACTGCCAACATTTTATTTTGAAGTCTTCCTAACAACATATTTTGGCTTTATTGACCCATTTTGTGTGTTTTACTTTGTTGAATTTGTGCTTTATGTTTGTTGATGTCCTCTTTCTATTTTTTTACATTTGCTTTTTATTCTTTACCACACCTTTTAATCATTTTTCCTTTCTTTCTTTTACTTTCTAAATAATGCATTAAGTACATATTCTGAACATAACTGTGGTACATTTCCTGTTGGGCACTTAATGGGATTTTATATCTGAAAAAAAAAAAATAGAAAAAGAAACCTAAATCTTACTTTAGCTTAGCAGCAACACCCTCTCCTTTTCTTCCTCTCCCTTTTCCACTTACTCTTCTTACTCTTCTTTCTTCTTGCTTTGTATTTTCATCCCTTAGTTACAGGTCCCTTCTCCTGTATGTCTGTTTTCATAAATTCTAGGCCTTCTACATTTGTCCTCCAAGTCTTTTAATATCTGTCTCTTATGTTCCACCTTTTGGTTGTTTGGATCGATATTCTCAGATAGACCTTCTCAAACTTGAGTAATAATTATTTGTCTCTTGAGGTAAAAATATACCTGGAACACCAAAAGCTCTCCAGACTCAGTTTAAGAAGCATCCTAGGGGGGAGGCAGAGGCAAGAAAGGGGAGCAGCTTAGACAAGAACCTAGTATAAAGGAACCATGGACATGGACAACAGGTGGGATTGACTTTGGGGGGAATGGGTGGGTGGGGAGGGGGACAGAGGAGAGTAAAAAGGGGATGGATGTAATACAACAACAATAAAATTATTAAAAAAAAAAAAAAAGAAGCATCCTTTTCTTAGGTCAATAACTCAGTTTTCTATCTTATCCAGTTAGCCTTTCTTTTGAATTTCTTTTTAATTTTTGTAATCATGTCTCCATTTCCGCAGTACCTTAATTTGTTTCATAGAGGCTGTATCTTCTCAATTTGCTCAAAAGATTCTATTTGGAATATTTTTAGGTCCTATTAAACTGTGACCTCACAAGTATTTCATGAAAAGAAATTTTAAAAAACAACTTTTAAAAGAAAGGTTGAGTACAAACCATGAAGATAGAAGGGGGGCTCCCAGAACAACCAAAGAGAAAGTAAGTGTCCAAGTCATTTATGTGATTTTGTCTTGTTTTCTCAAAGTCACATTTATAGCCTTGCTCTAGTATGAAAACAAGTCTTAAGTATTATAAAATAAGGGAGAACAAGTACAAAATAATCACCAAAAGGTAAAAATTAAGAAGACATAAAAATATACCTTAAAATAAAATGGAAAATTAAAGTAATTATAAGAGAATTAAAAAGCAACATATTTGTAAATTTGATATCAAAAATAATACAAAAACAACTTTAGAAGAAAAGATAAAAAGCTAACCAGGTAAAGTTTAATATGAAAATAAAATCAATAGAAGATAAAAAGTAGTGTCAGATGATAGTTAAGAAATTGAGGCTTCAACTTTAAACTTTTTTTTAAAGAGGAAAATTTTTAAAGTAAAATGAAAATATAGGTATGTCAAGGGACCCTAAATTATCCTCGGGTTTAATGATTCACTAGAATGACTCACGGGACTCAGAAAAGCTGAAAACGTTTTTATTATATTAAAAGAAAGTGTATTAAAATCAGCAAAAGGAAATATAGATGGAATAAAGTCCAGGAAAAACCTGGAACGATCTCCCATTGTTCTCTCCTGTTGGGATCACATCAATGGGCTTCATTTTCCCTGCAACAGTGTATGACAGCACGTGCAAAGGTTTGCCAGCCAGAGCAGCTTGCCAGAGCTTTGGTGTCTAGAATTTTTAGGAGGGTCCAGCTTGTAGCCCCTGCAAGACTGACCTTAGCTACTCAGTGAGTACCAGGGTCTCTGGCACACAAAACCAAGCATTCATTATAAATCATATTGGCAAGACTAGTATTCTGTGGCCTGAGGCCTTGGGCATGTAACAGTAGTTTTATCAGGCAAGAATATCCCAAGAGCTCAGAGTTCATTCCCTCAGGAGACAACCACCTGCCAGCCCTGAAAACAGGTGTTTCTTAGGGATGTGCAAGGTTGAAACAACCCAAGCCTGTTGTGTCGACCCTGTCCTGAATAATAGCACAGGGGAAAAAAAGGTGGGGTGGGGGGGGGTGGAGAAGAAGAAAGACTAAAAGTCTAAGAGCTAGAAGAATTAAGTGATATGAAAGTGATATTAAAGAATCTCAGTAACCAAATCTATTAAATCAAAGACAAGATTCTCAGTTGAAATACTAACAGTGCCCTGGCTGATGTGGCTCAGTGGATTGGTGCCAGCCTGCAAACCAAAACATCACTGGTTCGATTCCCTAGTCAGGGCATATGAACAGATTGCAAGCCAGGTCTCCAGCCAGGTCCATAGCTGGAGGCAGGTGAAAGGCAACCATACATTAATGCTTCTCTCCATTTCTCCCTCCCTCTCTGACCTTTTCTCTGAAGGTGATGAATGAAATCTTTAAAAATATATAGTATATAAATAATAATAATAATAAAGGGAAACAAAAGAAGGGAAAGAAGAGAGAAAAATCAGCGGTAGGCAAAAAAACAAAAGGCTCCCAGCTAAGATGATGGTGTTGGAGAAGAGAGAATCAGAGACAATGCCCAGCCTCCACCTCTCTCCCCACTTTACAAGCCCATAAATGTCCTCAATTCTTCTAGCACCTTCCATGATAGGTCCCACCTGGTTAAAAAAGGCACCCATCCAGAGGCCTCAGGCAACAATCAACTGCCCAGGCTTCCATCTTGTCCAGCGCATGGATGCCCTTCTTTCTCTAGGAAATTTGTTGGCTCTATCCTACTCATAAACTATGGAGTGCATTCATGTAGGCATCTTAGACTGAAAGTGTAAGGCTGGCTGCTTCACTAACCACCTAAACGTCATCTTGGTTATTTTCTCATTCAGTGTCATCTGTTCTGTGAATCCAACCCCTCTCCACCCTACATGTTACAAGAGCACAGAGGCTGACCATTTAGGGGAACAAAAAGTCTAATGAACAGCATGTCACTGTGAGAAGCAGATGTCTAAAAGCTTCCACGTTAACCTTCAACAGTGGCAACAAATGAGAAAAAGAGAGTGCCACAGGCTTTTGAGAGCATGTGGGCCGCCACTGTGAAATGAAAAATGCATTTGCTGAAAGCAAACTGCCAGCATTTATGAAAAGCTATCAGGACACGTCCAGTTAAGAAAGGGGGGAAAAATCAATAGTGATCTACTTCCTTGTTTGAGAAATTGATTTTCTTGATAAAGTTCACAATATTCTTAAGAGTTGGTCTTAATCATTTTCTGGCAAAATGGAACAGCTCCAACTCTCCGAAATTGTATAGTTGAATTGAGATCAGTGATTCACCCATGCAGGGAGTTTACAAATCAATGTCATCAAAGAGGACACGTATCCCTCAGACCAAAGAGACACAAAAATACTATCCAGTTAGCCTACTCTTGCCAAATATTCAAATGCTTACTTGATCTCTTTTAAAAATCTAGGGAAGGACCACAATCTTCTAGTTTTCCTTCAGACCTTAGTATCAAAATAGGTATCCGGTTTCATTTTTCTTGTTCTGATCAAGAAAACGGTGCCCTCCATTTAGATGACGTAAGCCTGTGTTCCAGCTCTTGTGCTAAACACATGAGTCTGAGAAAATCATAACTCTTCCCTGAACAGTTTCTCCATCTTGGAAGAGATTGAATTTGCCAGTGCTGAGCTTGATATATATTGTGGCTATAAAACAATCATGTATATATAATTCAGCAATTACATACAATTAAGCAATTATGAGTAGCAGACACTGGGCAAAGCGCATCAACTCACCCAACCTGCACAATCTCCCTAGGAAAAAGCTATTATTATAATTCTTTTTTAAAGACAAGGGCATAAGCACTTAGAAAGGTTTAGGGATTTTACACAATCTTAACTGTTATCCAAGGGTATGTATTCGCTCATTACTTGTGTTTTTTCCTACTGTTGTTGTGTTTTATACCTTCTAGGCATATTCTAATACACTGCTGTTTCACTACTAAGCGATACATTAAGATGAAAAATTCAGCATGAGAAAATCTCTCTAGCTTCTAGCAGTTTAATGTCTGAGTACCATCAAGTAGTGTGTGTGTGTGTGTGTGTGTGTGTGTGTGTACATCCTATGGCCCAAAAGCCAAACTAAATCTTGTGCTTCTGTTTTTGTACATCCCAGGAGCTAAGAATAATTTGTACTCTTTATTTTTTTAATGATGGACAAGAGAAACAAGAAATATGTTGTGACAAGTGAAAAATACATAAAATTCAAATTTCAATGTCCTGAAATGTCATTGGAATACAGCCACACCATTTGTTTACATAGTCTCTGCAATATGACTGCTTTCCTGCTGTAAGAGCCAAGTTGAGTAGTTTGGACAGAGACCGTAAGGTTTGCAAAACTGAAAATATTTACTATTTGGCCCTTTACAAAAAAGTTTGCCAACTTCTGCCTTATGCTCAGGCTTTTCATACCAAGTGTTTTGGCTGAAAAATAGAGCCTCTTCCATGAGGAGTCATTGAAAGAATATGCTTAGTTCATTTTTTTAACTTTTCTTAATTTATAATAGAAGGCAGGATGATCTAGCAGAAATCTCGGGGCTTCGGACCTGTGTGTGAATCTTGGCTTTGTTTTTCCCAGCTGTTAGTCCTAGGATAAATTAGAACACACTCATTCTGTTTCCTTATCTATAAAATCCGACGCACAAATTTAGCCCGGTACCTACCAGAGAGCAATTTCCTGATAAAAGGTCAGTTTCCTCCCCCAGCGTGGGGCAAGGCCCAGGGGCAATGCATCACAAATGAACTCCAGCAACTCATCTTGTAATCTGGCCCACAAAACCTCTGAAAAGTAAGGGGCAGACCAGCACCCAGCCGGCTTTCAGCAGCTTATTCACAATATGTTTCATGTCTAGCTGACTGAAAACATATATTTCAGACAGCTCATTTGGTTTAGCCTTTCTTTCCCATAAACAATCAGCTGGTTGCCTGTGCTTCTCACCGGAAATGTTTAAATGCTAGACCTCCAGCCTGGCCTTGACCCACCCCGCTCAGAGGCTCAGAGGACAAGCCCTGGAGAAGGTTGGTGAAGTGTCCCCGTGGGTGGGAAAGAGGTGGAAAGTGGGGCACAGCTCAGGAGTTGGCCTCCTAACTGCTTAACTGCTTAATCAATCGGAATGATGAGATGAACCCCTTGTCCCTGCCCTAACTGCCTGGTGTTGAAAACACAAAGAATGCAGCAGGCAGGCTTTGCGGGGCCACTCAGCTCAAATGTTCTGATGCCTTATCCAGGCATATTCTTCACGGCTGCACTGCTGCAGGGTCAGAACACCTGCGTGTGCTGGGTGCTATGATGCTCCCATCAGCGTGTCTGTGGTTAACAGAGACATCCCAATCCTGAACATCTGTGAGTGAGGCTCTGCCCAAAAGTGCCCTTGACTCTGGTCAAGGCCTGGTGGCTGTCCTATTCTTCTTGCTCAAGAACAGCCCAGAGCTGATGAGTAACTGCTGCAGGGGCACAAATGGCTGTGCCCTGGCCTCCAGACATGACAGCTGTTCTACCCTGTGCTCCATGGGGACCTCCCATCACCCCCGAGATGATCAGGCCAAGGGTACATTTCTCCTGACACCACATCCTTGCTCAGCTCATTCCTCTTTCCTGTCTCATTGCTTTTGTCTGTTCTCACCATACTTTTGTTTTGAAAAGTGCTCCCTCATTAAGTCATAAATCCTTATCTTGGTCTCTGCTTCTAAAAAGCTTACCTAAGACACTTTGACTCACCCAAAGAGTGCAGGGCTGTACCAGGTCTGAATAGCCACGTTCCTTCTGCATCAGATTAAACATGGTCACCGGCCATCCTAACAGAGGTGACAGCTCCAGCTCGGCCAACCCAACCCGAGGAGAGGCTCAAGAGAGGGGCCCAGGATCAGGGAGTGAGCCCACCTCTCATGGGAAACTGTCTGCACTGCCTGAGGGATCCAGGCCTCAAAGAGCGATCTTGGCCAGGACCAGCAGAAAGGGATCCACCCCAGCTGGAGATGAAGGATTGCTTTAGTCAACAGTCAGGGCACCTTTGATTGATTACAGGGCCAAGTTTAGATATGGGTGGGAGTGAAGAAAAACAAAGGGGTCTCAAGGGAAGCAATTCAATGATTATTCAATGACATTGTAATGTTGGAATTAACATCTGATGGGGTAGTCACAGCTTGAATAGCATAAAGGGAAACATGGCCCTTTTGCAAGGTGAGGCCAAAATGAGGACCAGGACAGCCAGAAATTTCCAACAGTCCTGGGAAGAGATGGATGCCTACAGAGACTCAGCTCAATACACGGTTAACCCCGGCACTATTGGACCTGCAGTATATCACTCACCTGATGAATGAGGGAGCTGAGAGCCAAGACCAGAGGAAGCTTAAGGAAACAGATGGGAGAGCATTATTCTCCCCTCTCTCTTCACCAGGGGGAGGACAGCAGGGGACAGCATGGGGACCACCATGACTGGGAGGTCGATACCAGGTCATTATGTCAGTGCTATATGCACCCATTCACCAGTCTCATCAAGGGTGTCGGGAAAGGCAGCAGTCACTAGATCTGTGAAGGTCATTGATGAGCAGGAAGGTTAGATTGCTGCCAGATTAAATGGGTTTTGCTTCAGTGTTTACAGCTGATCAAGCAGGTGGATATTGGAGGAAGTTTAAAGAGGATGGAAGAAAAGCTAAGAAAATAGTCTGTCGTAGTAAAGGCTGATGGAGGAAGAACTGAGGAAGGGCCAGCCTACCAGAAAAACAACGGTAAAACGTGCTGGGGCATTGGACGTAGTGTGGGTTACCAGTGAAATTTGTAAAAGTAATTGCATGTAACAAGTTTATATAATAGACTGTGAAGAAACATGAAAGAAGATTCTGAGGAGGGGAAATAGTTTATATGTTCATTGTAGTGCTGGTTACATAAGACCAATACTTGGCACAAATTATCAACAACCTGTGCTCTTGAGACATGCAAATTTTACTGTTTGTAAATGACACCTCCGTAAAGCTGTTTTTTAAAGTTTATGTAAAAAATATATACTGATTATGTGATAATTGAAGGTTATTGTACCCAAAACTTTAATCCACTAATCGGTTACAGCATAAATGGAATTTTAGTCTTGAAACTCCAGAATTGTATGAATTGCATTGATAGGTAATGGAGTTTGCAGAGATGATTTTCAAAGATATCAGCATTGAATGAAAATGTGCCATTGCCATTTTTTTAATAAGCTACTTTTTTCTGAGACTTCTTTGGGAAATAAGTGGGTATATGTGAGCTGGCTGGAAAAAATAGGTTGCAATGTTTGGACTAGATGTATGAGATTACTTTATTATTTCCAGATGACTTATACGGTCCTTAAGTGTACCGAATTCTAGCGGGCACAATGGAATTAACTAGAGCATTGTTATTATTCACAGAGTGTTTTTAAAATAATGAGTTCTGTGTGTTTTCAATACTTATTTCTTGTATTTCAGGCATACATCTGTTCTGGAAAGAGAAGAGTTGTTGGACCAAAGCTGAAAAAGATGGAAAGAGAGTAGAGATCAGGCATTAATAAATGGCATTATGTTTAGAACAATGGTTGCCAATATGATTTTCCCCTATAGCTGAATTTTGGGTGGCAATTCTTCCATGTTTTGGCCTCTTTTAGAACCTCATATTGTAGTCTCAGGTTCTGAAGCTTCTCCAGTAAAAGGTGATTTCTAAAAATTAAAAAGATTTACAAATACAAATTGGAAAGTTTTCTATTTGGAGACTTAAAGTTAAAACCTTTCATAGGAACAAGCAAATTAAAAGGTGTTAGAAAATGTGTATGATAAAACATGGAAAGCTAATATAAAGACTTTTTTTTTTATCATACACCCTAAATTGGAATAGAAAAAATATTTCTGGGCATATTGTCAACTTTTGTGGACATTGATCTGTTAAAGTTACTGCAGAATATTAAATTGAGTGCCCTAACATTTATTCGATTTTTAAAGGAGTCTTTTTTTTTTTTTTTTTTAGATTTTATTAATTATTTTTAGAGAGAAGGACAGGAGGGAGGAAGAGAGTGAGAGAAACATCGATGTATGGATGCCTTTCACCTGCTTCTAGCTATGGACCTGGCTGGAGGCCTGGCTTGCAGCCTGGTTATGTGCCTCGACTAGGAATCAAACCAGTGACCTTTGGGTTTGCAGGCCAGTGCCTTATTGACTATGCCACCATCCAGGGATATTTGTTTTTTAACTTTAAATTATTTTATTCATAGGTAGTATATATTTGTCTGGCTCAGGCAATTGCAGAGACTTGGAGAGTCCAAAAATTTCAGGGTAAGCCCCAAGCAGGAGGCTCAGGAAAGAGCTGCAGTTCAAGTCCAAAGGTGATCTACTGACAGAATTTTCATTTGCTCAGAAGAGACACTCTTTTTCTATTAAGCCTTTAGCTGTTTGGATGAAGCCAACCCATGTGATGGAGGATAATCTGCTTTACGCAGAAGCTACTGATTTAAATGTTAATCTCATGTATAAAAGTACATTTATTGGAACAGAATAGTAATTGACTGAATATCCCAGTATTGTGGCCCAGCCAAGTTGACACATAAAATTTTCCATCACAAGTGAGTGGAGGAAAAAAAACTTCTGAAATATATCAATCATGACTGGGAATCCCAAGTAATGGTACTGGAGGATATCTAGTTATTAGACAAATATAAGAATAGAATTGAAATATGCTGCAACCCACTTGTATCTACAACTTAAATGCCATGTTTTGGGGAAAACATTAGACATTCGGTATTGTCAAAGTCACAAAGAGCTGTAAGTGGTATCACAGAGACATTCCCAGTCAGGCCCTGGCCAGTGTGGTTCAGTTGGTTGGAGTGTTGTCTCATAAGCCAAAAGACCATGGGTTAGATTGATGGTCAGGGTACATATAGGAGATAGCCAATCAATGTTTCTTTTTCATGTTGGTCTTTCTCTGTCTCTCTCTTTCTCATTCTCTCATTCTCTCTCTCTCCCTTTCTCTTTCTTACAAAATCTCTCTCTCTCCCTTTCTCTTTCTTACAATAACATAGTTACCTTACCAATGACCATTGTTTTAAAATGCCATCTGGAGTCACTTGCTTTCATATCAGAACTTTCTCCAGTACTTTTTGTAAGGTGAGTTGGCCAGAAACAAATTTTTTCAGTTTGTGTTTACCTCAAAGTGTAGTTATTTTACCTCTACTTTTCAATAATAGCTTTGCTGTGTATAGGATTCTTGATGGACAGTTTTTTCCTCCAGCACATTAAATATGGTATTCCACTGCCCTCTGGTCTCCATTATTTCTGCTGAGAAATAAGATGTTAACCTTACCAGGGTTCCCTTGTTAATGATTAGTCTTTTTTTTCTCCTGCTGTTTTTCCAGCTATTCTCCTTGACTTTGGCTTTCAGCATTTTTGCTATGATGTGTTTATTTGTGGACCTCTTTGCACATTAATTCTACTGAAGTTTATTGAGCTTCCTGGATGTATAGGTTAGTGTTTGTCAATAAATTTGAAGTGTTTTGATGATTTCTTCAATACTTTTCTGTTCCTTTCTCTCTCTCCTCTCTTTCTGTTATTTTTTAGTACATAAACGTTGGCATACTTAATAATCCAATATTTATCTGAGACTCCATTCATTGTTCTTCATTATTTCTTTTTTCTTTCCTAGAATACATTATCTCTAGTAATGTAACTTCAAGTCTGCTAATTCCTCCTTCTGCCAGTTTATACTACAATTAAGCCCCTCTAGTAAATTTTCTTTTTATTTATTCTCCTTTTGAACCCAAGAATTCCATTTGTTCTTTAATATGATTTCTATCTTGTTACTGATTTTTTTCTATTCAATGGGACATTATCATCATGCCTTCCTTTACTTTTTACCTCATCCTCACCTGAGAATATACTTATTGATTTTTAGATAGAGGGGAAGTGAGGGAGAGAAACACCCATGTAAGAGTGAAAGATCTGTTGGTTGCCTTTTATACACACCCTGACCAGGCATGGGCCTCATCTTAGGCATGTGCCCTGACCAGGGATCAAATCCATGACCTTTCGGTTTGCTGGATGACACCCAACCAACTAAGCCATACTGGCCGAGGTACTTTACCTCTTTAATCATTGTATGCCAGACATACTCCCATCCCAGGGGATTTCACCTTTGCTTCTCCCTCTCCCTGGAAGACTCTCCCTCTAGATATTATAAGGGCTCAATTGCTCATTCCATTCAGGTGCTGGGTCAAATGTTATTTCCACAGAAAAATCTTCTCTGGCAAATCTACACAAAATAACAGTCCCCCTTAGGTTGCTTCCTAATTTTATGCTTTTCCACAATATTTATACTGACTTTGCATGATGACATGTTTTTCTTTATTGTCCATCTCACGCACTAGAACATAAGATTCGCAAAGCATAAATTTTGCCAGTCATATTCATTGTTATGTAGTGTCTAGAGCTTAAAATAGTTTTTGGCACATAGTAAGCAAAATATTGGCCAAATATTGGTTACATAAATAGATGAGAAAATGAATGAATTAATAGTGTCTCCCTATACTAGACATTTAAAGTGGGGAAGAATGTTCTATGAAGACTACAAAAGAGAGAGCAAAGGACAATCTTCCCACCTCTGCCTTCTTAGGTTTGCTCCTCTGTCAGGAGAAGTAACTCCTACTCAAAGGTCTTATCTGCCTCATTCTTTGCTCTACAACCTCACAAATCCCAAGCTCTAAGGCATGAGAGGAGGATGTGGTACAGGAGGAGAAAGTAATTTGTGTTTCATTTTCACAAGCACACTTACCTTCCAGGGTTAGGGAAATATGTGCGAGGGCAAGTGTGAAGGACAACAGCCACTCAGGGAAATACAACTTTCCCCCCAAAAGTTTATATATTACTCTGTGTAAGCAGGCCACTCCTCTGGTTCCAATTCTTCAAAAATGCCCTGATTTCCCTCAGAAAAAAAAGGACACATATTCTTTTCTTTTTCTTCTTGTTTTACATAAGACCCTCAAACCTTATTCCATCAGATCCTTAACATGATTGAAAGATCCTGCATGCCTCAGCTTTCCTCTCCAAGTGTTCCTGCACTCTGCAAACGTTCCCTTCCGAGCACGGCCTTGATAACGTTCACTTATATTTCAGGTCTCAGTTCAAGTGTTGCTTCCAGCAGGGCTCCTCCTCTGACTTTAAACTAAATAACCTTCTTCATCAGTTAAGGGAAGGCCAGCTGCTGGAACAAGTGGGTCACAACACAAAAAGTCGCTCAGACCTAATGGAAGTGTGTGCCTCATTTGCGTAGCAGTCCAACGCAAGATAATTCAAGGACAAAAACTGATGTGGTCTCCAACTTCTTCAGCACGTGCCTTTTAAGATGGCCATGATTATTTCCTTCTTGGTCAGCTGGTATGATAGGGTTAAGAGCACATATGGGAGATTTTATGGGTCCAGCCAGAAATTGGCACATAGCACATCTTCTCACATTTCATTGTCTAGATATCAGTCCTATGGCCATGTGCACCTGCAAGGGAAACTAGGAAATACACTCCAGCTGCATTCCCAGTAGAAAGGAAAATTAGGACGTTTGGCAAAAAAGATAGCAGATTCTGCCATAAGGCTTTCTTCTCTGCCACTCCATTATATATTTCTAGAGCATGTGACATTTCTCCACCACCAAGCCCAATGCACATGTTATATGTGAGAGTCTATAAAGGCAGGGACTGAATCTGCCTATGCCCCACTATATTCTTTGCAAGCCTGGCATGTAGTAGGTTCTCAGTAAATATTATATTGTACTATGCGAAAGTGCTGTTTTATTTGTCATAAAATGTCTGCTATCAGCAATGTAAGAATAGCTTTTAAAGGTACACCTTTGACAAATGGGTTGTTTAGCAGAGCATCCTTCACAGGTCGGTGACAAGCTATTACACACAACTCAACAGTTTCCCAGCTTGTTTCTTTCCACTTGTTTTAAGCCTTGATAGGTAATTAAACTCCTTGCCAGGGAAACATTGGTAGAACAAAATGTTTTATGAACTAACTGCAAAGTTCATACAGCCTGTAGAAATTTGGGGGGATTAGGGGGGGTGCTCACACACAGAGTTCCACTTACTCTTCAGAGAAAGCCTTGCCATGCATTTTAATGAACGACAGACCTTAGGTTCTATCCCAATTAGGCAAACATTTGTTCAGCATCTACTGTGTGCCAGGGCCTGGGTCCAGAGCCAAGGTCACAAAGATGATTGCTTCCTTTGAGGAGCCTATAAACTTGCAAGGGACTCATGATTCCTTTGTTTTGGAAATATCCCTTCAGCAGTTTTCAAAATAATAGAAAGAAAAGCCATCTGGGAGTCGATTTTAACAGTCCAAGTAGAGATGGTGATCTACATTATTTTCTTTTTTGTCCTTTCTTTCCTTTAATGGGGAGAGAAGGAGGGAAGAGAGATGGATATGGGAAGGGTTAGGGGGCTGGAAAAGCTCACTGACTCAAAGAGCAAAGCAATTGTCCTTCACCTGCTGGAGAGGAAAGCAGGTAAGGGACAGAAGGGGGCAGCTGCTGTGCAGATAAATGTCAGGGGATAGGTGTGCTGTGCTTGGAAGGTGCATCTGCTAACAAGGTCCCCACTCCTTTTCAATCCCTTAAAATAGAGAAATCTGCCAGCGAAAGGAAGACAAATGGGGACCACAAGCATAGACACAAGGCTGTCCAGTCTCTTCCTGGCATCCTTAATGCTTAGACTCCACCTTCATTGTGGTAAGCACGATGCTGGAGGGAAGGGAAGAAGAGACCACTCCGCTGCGCTGGCGTTCCATCATTTCTCAGGCAGGAGCAGTCTCTTTGCTGGGTTTTTGTTGCTGTCACGCTCTGAGTTAAAAATAGACTTTCCAAAGAAAGCTCCCTTTAGGTGGTCCCACCAAGGCAATTTATATCATCAGCTCTGAGCTTCAAGACTAATTGGGAACACTCCTGCATTTATTTGATGTGCCCCAGTTTTGTTTTCAGGGGTGGCTTGTTTTTCACAACAGATTGCAAGGAAGCACTCACCACAGCCACCTCAAATCTTGGGCCAAGAATGAGGACAGAATTGGAGTGGGGGCTGGCATAGTTGAGGTGCCCTGTCAACTCCAGTCAGAATCTCCATCCCAGGCTATCGAATCCTCCTGCCCCCTTTTTCTCCTATTTTATGATTAAAAATATATGCCTACGAGGCAGGTGAAAAGCAACCGTACATTGATGTCTCTCTCCCTTCCCCTCTTTCTAAAAATAATGAAATAAAATCTTTAAATATATATATATATATGCCTACATAATTATATTCCACTATGCATTCTACTAAGCACCTTTTAGCGCATGTGGAGTAACAAGTTAGCCAAGAGTTTTCTGCACTTACCACTGTAGGGCTGAAAGGGCTACATCAAGAGTGCAAAGGTCCTAGAGGCAGTCCTCACATTGAGTGGCCTGTCATAGTCAGGTCATTTTGAGCAGCATCAGAGAGCCGACCCTGACACTTGGCCTTATGGTTGTCCGCTTGGCTGAGGAATCTGACTGCCATGCTCAAGAAGGACCTGAATCTCCACCCTTAAATAACAAGTTGTCAGCATTGGCCCTATGCAAGCAACCCCTTTCAGTAGTATGACTCTGCTGACGGGCCTGACTTCTGTTACCGAAGGGTTGGTTTATAACCTGTCACATTACGAAACATCTTTCAAAGACGAGTTAGAATTTAGCCATTTTGACAACTTCATGGAATGACTTACATTCTAAAGAGGAGGAAATGAAAACTTGGGAGAGTTAATTGACTTGTCCAAGTTCAAACATGTCCAAATCTAGAGCAGATGGAAATAACATTGATAATTATTTTAGAGACACTTAACGTCTATTTGGTAATATGTCTTCTCATCCAGAAATAAGATAACCTCTCCCCATCGATTAAAGTCTCCAGTTTTGCCCTCCATTTACTGGTTCAACAATTACAAACTAAGAGCCTGGTGTGTGCATCAGGCATGTTGGAATTTTGTTGTTATTATTTTGTTTTATGCCATTTATTTTATGCATATGTGTGTATGTGTTATAATTTTATGAAGTCTGCTTCTTAATTTTTTAAAAAGTGTTCCTGTTGTTTTAATGAGGCCCTGTTTGCATTATAATTCTCATTTATTATAGGTAGAGGGGAAAGCTGTCACCATTTCCACTTTAATTTTCTAACCAATCACCCAGTTGAACTCTCTAATGAGTTTTAACAGCCTTTAAGTTAGTTCTCGTATGCTTTTCCAGTAGACAACTATGCCATCTGAAAATAATAATACTACTAATTTAAATTTTTTTCTATATCCCTCCCCCTTACCTCTGTCTCTTTCTCTGCTCTAACTACCTTCCTTAAATGAACTGTCTCACATCACTAGAAATAAAATGCTCCCTTGTGTTGAAAAGAGAGTAGCTGAGGTTAAGAGAAAAATTCAACAGTTTCATATCTCAGTGGCTTCTAGGGGTGGAGGAAAGGCACAAAATCTGCTCTAGCCAAATTCTGAAAGATAAACTTAGAGGGTGAGGTCTTCCTGGGAGAGCTGGAGACAATGGTCTATGCTATGCAAGGTTCTGATGGAAAAGCAGCACTTCAGCTGTTGCTGCTCCTTCCAGAACCAGAGAACATCCATCCACTATGCAGACAAACTCTCAGAACCACCCTAGGAAGGACTGCCCAGCACCACACACACACAGACCATTTCTCCAGATGGCCGTATCAGCTGGCTTATCTCATCTGGGTTGATACACAGGATCAAGAGTGGCGCTGAGCTAGGGTAAGACATGACACTGTGGCATGATGGGCAGGCATGGGAGCTCTGGGCTTCCTCTGAATGGACTTGAATCCTGGCCCCACCACTTCCTGATTATGAGACCACTTGGGGAAATTACTCTTCTCTGCGCCTAATTTCTGTAGCTGTAAAATGATGTTAGTATTTGTACCTACTGCACAAAGCTTTAGGGAGGAATAAACTAGTAAATAGATAGAAAGTTCTAAGAGCAATGCCTGGCTTACATAATAGTATGTGCTCAATAAATCTTGGCTAGACTACTACTCTGCAAGTGAGCCTCATTAGACTAGGATTCTGGTGTCCTTTGGTGGTAAGACTTTGGGGAAGGTGCTTAAAATTTCCAATTAACCTTTCTGAGGCTCACTCCCTTCGCCTGTGGAGGTCAGAACACTTTCTTCCTTGAATCATTCGGAGAGTTACTTGAGAAAGTATATGTATCTAAAACAGCCAAAATGGTGATGAAATAAAGTTGGTTCTCTTCCTATTCAATGTCTTTATTGGATCATCAGTTCCATAAGTTCCTACGCCAAAGCCCATCAGGGGTCCAAACAGATCCAAAGTGAAAGCAAGATAATGGACTAAATAAGAAACTGTAAGATTAAATTTCATTCATCTTTCACTTGGCACAGAGTCCATTTTTTGGAAGTACATAGACTTGGGTCTTGGCAGTATTCCTTCAGTGGGATAATTGAAAAAGAGCCTGTTTACAAAGCTATAAGGAGATTTGAGGGGATCACCAGAACAGTTCAACAACAACAACACAAGGCTGGTAGCAGCGGTAGAACCGTTTTTATCCCTCAGCCTATAGACCCAAGGGGAGGGGTTGGTACCAGAAACCTGGAAAGAGAAAGTCTTCAAAAAAAAGTTTCTTTGCAAGGAGTAGTGAGCCAAGGAACAAAGCCAGTTCAAAGTGACCTCAAACACAGGGAGGCAGGAAGGTAACTATTTTGAACTCCCTGCCTATCTCCCATCAGTTTCCTACTGGAGCTCCTGGTGGTGGATCTCAGCCAGAACCCAGGTGGGATGAAAGTAAGGTTGCCAGATTAAGCCAGGACACCCCTGGCTGATGGCCCAGTGGATAAGGCACCGGACTGCGAACCCAAAGGTGCCTGGTTCGATTCCCAGCCAGAGCAACATAACCAGGTTGCAAGCCAGGTCTCCAGCCAGGTCCATAGCTGGAGGCAGGTGAAAGACAACCATACGTTGATGTCTTTATCCCTCTCTATCTTTCTCCCTTCCCCTCTCTCTGGAAATAATGAATAAAGTCTTTAAAAAAAAAAAAAAAAGATAGATAAAAGTGCAGGACACACAGGTAAACTCTAATTTCAGATAAACAGCAAATGAATGTTTAGTATAAGTAAATCCTAAAGATGTCATTGGACATATCTGCACTATAAATTAATTTGTTCTTTTTCTGACATTCAAAGTTTAACTCTGCACCCTGCATTTTGCCAAGCAATCCCGGATGAGAGATCGTCGGTGGATTCTATGTAGGTCAGTCTCCCGAAGCAGATGGAACATCCAAAAGAGGGGTGGGAAGTGGAGTTTGAGAGGCAAATGCCAAATAGCCTGACACACACGTTAGCTCACCTCTTTTGCCCCAACACATGCAGTATTTCTTGACGTCTAGAAAAGTTTGAAATTCCAACATGGGAATGCATGAGATCACAAGAGCTGTCACAGCATCACTGAGTGTTGTCAGTGAGGTCATGTCCCCTCTGAAACCACCTCCAGAACTGTGGGGGGAATTTCTGTTGTTTTAAAGCAACCCCAATGGACTCAGACAGCACCATTTTTCTTCTCTGTTCTTTGGTTCTAGGAAACTCCCCATGAAGCCATAATTGTGGGTTGAGGAGGAGACAGTGAGTTCTATTTTTAACTGAATCATTTATATGTGCATGCTTATAGTTAATACTTTAAAATTTCTATGTTGTATGTCTTATTTGCATTTATGCAAACAAGAAGGATGGATATAAAAAGAGATGCAAGGAGACAGAGAAGAAGGGAGGAAAATATGAAAAATATACTCCCAAAAATAAAATATGACTAGTCAATTAAACAAGTGGTTGCTTTCTGTATACTAATTAGTGGTGGAAAACAGTTACTCCTAGATATCAACTCTGAGAACAATGTTTCAGCTACCCAGTAAATCTCAACTTCCTAAACTTTAGAATGCAATTTCTAGTACCTGGATTGCAGAATTTTGGTGAGTTTAGAGGCAAATAATATATAAAAACTAACACATGTTTAAAACATAAAATAATTGCTTATTAGCAATACTCAGAGCATTCTTACCTAAAATGTGTCACACCACATGTGTTACTTTCAAACTGAGAAGCTTTAAAAGTCTGATGAATTTAATAGCACAACCATTCTTGATCTCCTGCTCATACAAACAAAAGATAAATTCTAAAATTGCCAGTCCCCAAGAATCATAAAATAGGAATTACAAGGGCAATGCTTGTCAGCATTTTGGTTTCAGTTTTAGAAGTTATGTCTACTTTTCACATGTGTGCTATTTTGATATCTTCCTCTAGGCATTAGTCATCATGCTTATAATTTTAGCAATGCTAATATTTATGTGTTTGGTGACTAGATAACACAATTCAGGCACCCACGCAGAAAAAGTTTTAAAAACTCCAATAGCACCAAAATGTAGTTATATTAATAAGAAAATGGGTACATGGAATACTCACATGGAAATATCTTTGTGGTGATACTTATGGAATTTAAAACTTTCCAACTACATAATTAACAAAGTAGATAGGGGTAGGTGGGTGAATAAATACATCAAAGACAGGAATAGAATCTTAGCACAAAAAGGATGCAGGTAGAATAGTAAAGAATGTCTCACTGAATGTCCTGAGTTGACCAAAAAGGAAACAGGCAGTGAAAGGATTTGTCACATAATATTTGCCATGCCATGATAATTATCTCTCAGCCAGCTCAACTCTACTCCCTATCTAGGACCTTTTACTCAAGAATGACAAGTGCTCTGATTTGTGAGGTTTTAATAATGCCAGAGGAAATGACTGCATGTGAAAATCAAACATTTAACCTTGCAACACTTGGAAATATGTACTTAAAACATGACACCAATAGAAAAAGCATTCATCTGTAAAGTGAAGGGTAGAAGATCCCTCTTGTTTTCCTGCTCTTGGTGTAATCACTGGGGTCAAGCTTGTATGGACAATTCAAGACAAGATGTGCCTACAGTAAATGCCTACACATGATACCAGCTGACCCATGCTAACATAACAGGTTATACCTAAGACTTGTGGCCAAAGTAAGTTTTAAAGCATGCAAATGAGTCAATGAATCAGACAATTACATGGCAGCACACACAGGCCCAATGAAATTGTGCGCCAGAAATGGACCAGAATCCAATTGTGGTTTTCTGGGAGGGGATAATAAAGTAGAAAAAGGACTGGAGCAATCCATACTGGAAGATACAGATATTTAGACTTATGTCAGCATTTTACTGGATTTCCAAGATTAAGTAAGCCACTTGATTTCCGTGAGAGTCAACTAGGGGAAAATAATGGTTGAAACAAGCTTGACATATAGTAAGAATTCAAAAATGTTACTTATAATAATTAGTATTTCATCATTATAATCTTCTAAGATTGCTGTGTTAAACAAAGTTGTACGTATAAAAAATTGTAAGCCACGTGCTCGCTTCGGCAGAACATATACTAAAATTGGAACGATACAGAGAAAATTAGCATGGCCCCTGCGCAAGGATGACATGCAAATTTGTGAAGCGTTCCATATTAAAAAAAAAAAAAAAAATTGTAAGCCATTATGTAAACATAAGGAACTATGTAACTTATTGTAGATGATAACAGTATCCAGCAATGCATTCAAAAATCAAGTGGGTTTCACCTCAGGGATGCAAGGATGGTACGTTCGCAAATCAATAAATACAACACACCACATCAACAAATTGAAAGACAAAAACCATATGATCATATCAATAGATGCTGAAAAAGCATTTGATAAAGTATAGCAACCATTTATGATAAAAACCCTCAGCAAAATGAGAATAGAGGGAGCATACCTCAACATCATAAAGGCCATATATGAGAAACCTGAAGCCAACATCATACTCAATGGGCAAAAACTAAAAGCTTTCCCCCATAAGATCAGGAATAAGACAAGGCTGTCCACTTTCTCCACTTCTGTTCAACATTGTTTTGGAAGTTCTAGCCATAGCTATCAGAGAAGAAAAAGGGATCACAGGTATCCAAATTGGAAAGAAGGAAGTCAAACTGTCATTATTTGCAGATGATATGATAGTGTACATAAAAAACCCAATAGACTCCACCAAAAACTTACTTGACCTAATAAGCAAATTTAGCAAAATAGCTGGATGGATATAAAGTCAATATCCAGAAATCAAAAGCATTTTTGTATACCAATAATGAAACATCAGAAATAGAAGTGAGAAAACAAATCCCATTTATCATAGCAAAAAAAAAAAAAAAAAAAAAAAAAAAAAAAAAAAAAAAAAAAAAAAAAAAAAAAAAAAAAAAAAAAAAAAAAAAAAAAAAAAAAAAAAAAAAAAAAAAAAAAAAAAAAAAAAAAAAAAAAAAAAAAGTACTTAAGAATAAACTTAACCAAGGAGGTAAAAGATCTATACTCAGAAAACTACAGAACATTGAAGAAAGAAATTAAGGAAGATACAAATAAATGGAAGCATATACCATGTTCATGGATGGGAAGAATTAACATCATTAAAATGTCCATACTTCCCAAAGCAATCTATAAATTCAATGCAATCCCAATTAAAATACCAATGACAGACTTCACAGAAATAGAAAAAATACTTCAAAAATTTATATGGAGCCAGAAACACCCACAAATAGCCACAGCAATCTTGAGAAAAGAGAACAAGGTAGGAAGAATCACAATACCAGACATCAAACTACTACAAGGCTACTGTCACCAAAACTGTCTGGTACTGGCATAAGAATAGACATATAGATCAATGGAACAGAACAGAGAGCCCAGAAATAAGCCCAGGACTCTGTGGTTAATTAATATTCAACAAAGGGGGAAGGAACATCAAATGGAGTAAAAACAGTCTCTTCAACAAGCGGTCTTGGGAGAACTGGATAGCAACATGCAAAAAAATAAAAGTAGATCACCAACTTACACCATGCACCAGAATAAATGCAAGATGAATAAAGGACTTAAACATGAGCAGTGCCACCATAAAGGTCCTGGAGAAAAATATAGGCAGCAAAATTTTAGATATCCTATGCAGAAATATGTTTACTGATACTTCACCAAAGGCAAAAGAAATAAAAGAATAAACAAACAAATGGGATTATATCAAATTGAAAAGTTTCTGTTCAGCTAAAGAAAACACTAGCAAAATTCAAAGGGAACCAACTCTATGGGAAAACATATTTGCCAATGATACCTTAGATGAGGGTTTGATATCCAAAATATATAAAGAACTTATGCAACTCAACACCAGAGAGACAGACAGCCCAATTTAAAAATGGGCAAAGGACCTGAACAGACAACTCACTGAGGAAGACATACAAAGGGCCCAAAGACATATGAAAGAATGCTCAACATCGCTAGCCATCAGAGAGATGCAAATTAAAACCACACTAAGATACCACCTTACCCCTGTCAGAATGGCAATCATCAACAAATCAACAAACAAGTGTTGGTGAGGATGTGGGGCAAAGGGAACCCTGGTGCACTGTTGGTGGGAACACAGGTTGGTGCAGCCACTGTGGAAAACAGGATGGAGTTTCCTTAAAAAACTAAAAATGGAACCGCCTTTTGATCCAGCAATTCCACTACTAGGATTATACCTGAAGAACCCTGAAACATCAATTCATAAGAACCTATATACCCCTATGTTCATAGTAGCATTATTTACAATAGCCAAGGGCTGGAAACAGCCTAAGCACCCATCAGTAGATGATTGGATCAAGAAACTTTGGTACATTTACACAATGGAATACTACACAGCAGAAAGAAAGAAGGAACTCCTACCCTTTGCAACAAAATGGATGGAACTAGAGAGTATTATGCTTAGTAAAATAAGCCAGTCAGTGAAGGAAATAAACCAATCAGTGTGATCTCACCCACCACAGGACAATAATGAACAAAACAAACAACAAGCAAAACAGAACCAGATATATGAATACAGTGAACAGACCTTCAGTGGGCAGAGGGGTGGGGAAAGAAAGAGGCAAAGAAGGGGAGCAGTTTAGTCAAGAAACTAGTATGGAAGAACCATGGACATGGACAACAAGTGAGATTGACTTTGTGGGGGAGTGGGTGGGTGGGGAAGGGGACAGAGGGGAGTAAAAAGGGGATGGATGTAATGCAACAACAATAAAATTAAATTTTAAAAAATTGTAAGCCATTATGTAAACATAAGAAACTATGTAACTTATTGAAGATGATAACAGTACCCTATCTTAGTTGTGTTACTTGAACCTTTAAAATTCAGGATGACAGCTATTGAGGGTAGGGGGAGGCCTAGGGGTGGAGGGGTTGAGCAAAAAGGGAAAATGGCTCATGGACATGGACAACAGTGCAGTGATTACTACAGGGGCAACCGGAGGGTATAGGGGGATTAAGTAGTAATGAAAAATGCAATTAAACATTTTTTTAAATAAATAAAATTCAGATGTTTGAAATCTTTTTCAGGGCATAACACTAAATGAAAACTTTAAAAATATACACAAAATTAGTTTTCTTGAGAATGATTGCAATTAGGGAAAAAAATCTACCTATGTATATGGATAAAGACTGAAAGGAAAAGTGAAAATAATTGTATTTGCTGGTGGTAGTAGAAATATGGGTTATTCTTTTTAATTTCTATGTATTTTAACCTGTTTTTTTCATATTAAAGTAGCTTTAATTTAAAAGTAATAAAATGCAGAAAGTTAAGCTAAGCATTGGGATTTCCCTCAGGGAACATGGATGTCCTTTATAAGACTAATAACAGCAGTCACAGTTAGTTCATTTTATTCAGCATTTGCCATGGGTTACGCATTATGCTGAGTACTTTACATACATAGAGCTGACTAATCTCCCCAACAATTCTGTTAACTATAGGATACAAAGGAGAAAACTAGGTCTCCTAGCTGGTAAGTGCAGAAATTACACAAGCGCTTTGCACATAACAGTTCAGGGTCAATATTGCTCCATTTAATCTGGGGAAAAATAGATGGGTGAGCTAG
The DNA here is from genome assembly GCA_004026585.1 of Noctilio leporinus. NCBI lineage: Eukaryota > Metazoa > Chordata > Mammalia > Chiroptera > Noctilionidae > Noctilio > Noctilio leporinus. The sequence continues at coordinate 512,672 of PVIW01000209.1, forward strand.
TACCAGCTTTTTTGGTGGTATTGGGAACATTAAAGAAAAAGTTAAGTCTATGATCTATAAGTATTTTTACTTAGGTCTCATTCACTCTTGCACCTGTGTGAATGGCACCAACTTCCCATCCCTTCATGCTTGCTGGTATCCTCCCCCAGTTGCCTGTACATGCGTGTAGCATGTATCAGGACTATTCACACAGCAGCCTACAGATGAGGAGTAAGGCCCAGAGAGACATGGAGGAGTTCACCATGTTTGGCAGGGAGAAAAGAACTGAAATGACCATGGAGGCACCCAGGAGCCTACATCAGCTACTGAAAAGAAGGAAAACTCAGGTAAAGCAACGATTCTAATTTTAGCCATGGGGCCCACCATGGGTTCATAGCAGCACCGCCACATTCCCAGGGAAGAAGGAGGAGGCTGCTGCTTCCCAAGAACCTGTTTCTCAAGGTAGGGGGAAGGGAAAGGTGTGCAGAAAGTTCCCTCCTTAAAAGGTATAGAAAGCCTGGGGAACCCCAGCTGCACCCCATCTTTGACATTGCTCAGCTGGATGTGAAGTTGGTTCTAAAGTTCCTTTCTTGCTCTGTGCATTGAATTTTCAAATACCTACAACAACAACAACAACAACAAAGTACTTTTCTACAATTTGGGGATCAAAAATAAAATGTTTATTGTTTTTTGTAAAGGATTTGACAATGTTTAACCGAAGGTGATAGTAAGCATTGCTAACTATTCAGTGACGTTGTCTGTTGTGACTGGAACTGTTCATTACAAGTAGGTACATTATCATGACTTTCTTCAGCAAGTTGTTTTGTTTATTTGTATTTTATTATTATTTTCTTACAATTGTCCCAATTTTTCCCCCTTTGCCCTCCTCCCCTCATCCCAATCCCTGCTCCCACAGTTAATAAGAAAGGGGAGCAGCTTAGACAAGAACCTAGTATAAAGGAACCATGGACATGGACAACAGGTAGGATTGACTTTGGGGGGAATGGGTGGGAGGGGAGGGAGACAGAGGGGAGCAAAAAGGGGATGGATGTAATACAACAACAATAAAATCAAAAAAAAAAAAAGAAACCAACAATAAAATAAATAAGTAATTTTTTTTTTTAAAGAAATCCTTCCTTTCTGCTCCATAGTTTTCCATTGTATGCCCATCAGTAAATGAGTGGCAAGTCATTTTTGAGTGCAAACCCTGCACCAAAGACTGGGCCAACCATCAGGGCTATAGATAATAATTCGACATAATCCCTGCCTAGTCTAGAGAGTGAACACTGTATTATGATAAATGCTTCATTGAAGTGGGATAAATGTTTTGGTAGATCAATGCACACAACAGGGATGCACAAAAAGAACTAATTTTTGTAGGGAGCCGGAGGACAGCAGGGGTTTATAAAATAAACAGAAGGCAAAGATCCCTCCAAAAAACAAAATGGGACTATATCCTTGAAAGCTATAGGCATCTGTTTTTGAGAGGCACTATAAGATCAGTACTGGGGACAAGGGCTTTGGAATCAGGGTTCCAAGCCTGGGTCTGATAGTGACTGACTGTGCTTGGTTTTAGAAAGCAGCCCAATTTTTTCCCACTGCCCTTCATAATGTGCATTGGCAGCTTCTCCAGAGATAGAATCGTTTCTTTATCCATGGCACCTGGCTTTGGCGTGTGACTTGTTTTGTGACATAAGCAGGAGTTTGACACATGCTTGAGCATTGTGGCTCATGCTTTCTTTGGGTTCCAGCAGTGCTGTGACCATCAGGCACATAGCCTGATAGCCTGATTGTTGGGTAGTCTATGAGAGCTGGCAGATGACCTCAGTCCTGTGAGTAAGGTGAGGGAGACTCGGAGTGGACCTGCCCAGGTGAGCTCACCCCAGCAGCTTACAGACATAAAGAGGAAGAGCAATTGCTGTCCTAGGCCCTGTTTGGGGATGGCTTGTTATAGAACAAAATCTAATGGGTACACTCAGTGGCTTTTGTTCATGGACTTCACCTCTTTAAACTTGGGTCTCCTCATCAATTACATAAAAATAGGGGTAGTAATTACTGAGAGTATTACATAAGATCATGCATGGAAAATATTTCTAGTGCCTAGCACTAGAGAGTGACTAAGAGCATCATTGCATGCTTATGCCCAGAATTTAATTTTTTCCAAAAATCAGGAGTGGCCCTATGGGATGCTGCCTGCTCTATAGCCCTGAGAGCCATTATGTTCCTGGGACTTGTTATAAAAGTAAACAATGGGGAGTTTTTCCAATGTTTCATATATTAGTTACTGGATATTAAAATGCTACTTGGTGAAGTGCTATATTTCTGTGGGTTTTCTTTTTCCTAAACTCAACTGTTTCTTCCTTTCTTTCTTTTCTTTTTTTCTTTTTTTTTTTTTAACCATTGCCTCTGCACAACCAAGTCAGAGCAGCTGAATTTTCTGTTTTCTGTGACTTCAGTGGAACATAATGTCTTCCTGATTCATCTCCCATGGGGAAGCATGGGGAGGAAAATAATGCTTGACTACATCACAGGAAGGATATGTGGGCTTGCTAATGGCCTTCTGAAAAAATTAAGTGCTAAGTGTTTCGATTCTTTCCACTTCTCTATCTTAAATATCAAAGCTAACAGAATTAATTTCCTAAAAATTAAAATTCTGTCCTAATAGAACACAATTAGGAAACCATGTGAGCACGCCCTTTTCAATAATGGAGATTTAATTTCTTTTAAGTAACTTCAAGTAAGATCTAATAGACATGAGTATTTATATTCCAACCAAAGTCATAAATTGATGTAAATTTAAAGTAGCTGCAAATGATTAATACTTACACTTTAAAATTTTTTAATTAGCTATCTGCTAATATTGTAAACCTATGAGCTGGGCTCCACCTGACCCTCAATGTTCCCTTTGATTGTAGTAATCCTGAAATGCAAAACCTTGCCCAAAATATCACATTTACCCTCCAAACAGAATTATCGAAGGAACCTTCAATAATGCATTTACAAATAGCAGTTTCCTGGTAGGCAATAGCATTATTATATCCTTTGGTTAAGTTCCATCTGAACCTAAACATGAATGCTTGTAAGAACCTATACATAAAGGCTGCAAAAACCAGATGCCCAGCCACAAAGACAATGCGGGAGCTTTCAATAAGAGTATTGTTCATGTCCAGAGCATCAATTCTTCCATTTGCTTGAACTGATTTATACAATAGATTCTAATTATATGTGCCTATAAGTAAAAAGTACATAAGTCACAAAAATAATTCTGAATTGTCTACTTGCATTTTGAATCCTAGTAGAATGCTCAATTTGGTGGTAGTATAAATAACATACAACAGGATGACTCTGTCATCAGAATGTCTTCACTTAATAGCTCTATGCTCTTGAGCAAGCTGTGTCACCTCTCTGGGCCACAGGTTCCTCCTCTGCAGAGTATAATATTATCCTCCAGACTTAAGAGAGATGATGCACATAAAATTACTTGAAACATGGCTGGCACAATACTCAGCTTGTTGAAATTGGGTAGTGCCTGTGGACCCTTGCCGAAAGTGGCCTGTGATTGAGATGGATGGCTCAGCCCACTGTTTATGGACAGGTGACACACCTGTCATGGTTCTGTGTAGCAGAACCATCATCCAATACAGAAGTTGACAGAACTAGAGATCTTATGTCAAGTTGTCTGGGACCAAATACTATTATATACCACATATAGTCTGGGGTTGTGTGATATGAAATCAGGGGGAAAAAAGAAAAATAGTCCCAGAAAGAAAAAGAGGAGCTAAGTTGAATTGCATCCTGGATTTGAGTACAATTACCCCAGGGAAATGTGATTAATTCATGTGCCTGAACATATCTACAGGAGGCAACATGCAAGCATCTATCTAAAGTGATGTCCTTTGCATAGGTCAACCCCAGGTCTAATTATCAATCAAACAATGATGAAAGAAACACTGCAAATGTGGGAATTAGAGTGCAGCAGTGTCTATATCAGAAATGGTATAAGATTATGAGTAGAGAAACCAGCAAGTCACAGACTATCTAAATCACTGGTTGTTTCTATTCCTACCTAGCAGCCTAGTCTGTTTTTAATGATCCTAGTCAGAGTTTACTCATTACAGTCCAGAGCACATTGAAATAAAATGGAAATAAAGAAATAAGTCATTCAATCCCCAAATAGGTAAGATTCAACAAAATTTTAAATTAGAAGAGGTGATGCAGCAATTTTAAACCATTTTAGGAAGAATTGTTGGGAGGTTGTAACAACATTTAGAAGAATGGAACCGAAGAATAGGTCAAAATATAATGCTTCTATAGTCAGCAATTATGCCAGGTTGAGAGATGGTTACAAAACAGGAAAAAAACCTTGGCTAATCCATACTTTATGAGGTTTAGGATGGGGAATTGTAATAGGAGATATTGTTATTCTACCAGTGTACTGTCGAAATGATGAGGTAATATTAGATGTGTGTTTAATAAGGGAGAACTAACACTTTTGGAGAAAAAATAATTTATAAAAACACATATAAGACATGAGAGAATATTCAATGGAAACTATTCATCAGAAAGAGTGGAATCAAAAAGGAGAGAAAAGCATTAAGGAATTCCATTAAAACATTCTGGAAAAACTACAGCAAGTTGCTGTCATTGCTGTTTATGGTCACAGAGATGTTTAAACAATGGAGTCATCTCTTAGTGTGTGTTAGTTTCATGCTACTAACCTGTTATAATTTCCAACGAGTGAGGTTTATAAATTACCCTCCTTTTCTACGACCTTAGTCAAATATTCCTCATATATGAAATGCTTCTTTCATATTGCACATCATTTTTCACGATGTTTTTGGTATGAGAGTACTTTTCTCTCATTGATTTTTCACAATGGTACTCTTTCTAAGGGTTTTCTTTATAGAAAAGAGGAACAAGCACATAATCCTCCCTGGCACATGCCTCCAGACAACCTTCCTGGCACCGCATGTGCTGAAGAAGTGCAGGAGGGTTTAGTGTCCTTCTATCAGGTGCTGTGATGGAAACAACTTTGGGTTTGTCATTGTTTGTGGCCAGTGATTGTTTTCTAATCAGCTTGATTTCCCAAATTTGGGAATCATGACTTAGTCCACAAGTATAAGGATGCTCAACAAAAATAACTTTAATTTTAAATTTTCCATTAAAAGTTTGTTTCTAATAGAAGTTAAATCACCTGAAGGTGCTCCACTTTATTAGTCATCAGGGAAATGCCAACAAAGCCAGGAATATAAAATTAGAAATCATGCCGTACCATGTTGGAGAAAACAAGTGGCAGCCATAACTCATGCTTGTGCATTAGCACCAAAGGTCATGAGCACTGGTAATGAGAAGCAAAAAATGAGAACAACCTAAGAGTCCATTAATGTACAATTGCAGATTCACACTGTCAAATTCTATACAGCAATGACAGATAATATGCTCAATAACATGGGTCTTCAACCATTTTAAATGATCTTTGCATATTTTACTCCTTTTTAATTTATTTTCTATTATTGTTCAATAAGTTGTTTCAATTTCTTCCACCCCTACTCTCTTGTTCTCCACAGCCCTGCCCATCCTCCTACCCGCCCCACTCCCACAGTGAATCCCCACCCTGTTGTCCATGGCCATGGGCCATTTTGCATATTTTACTTTTAAATGTAGTTTTTAAAAATCAAACTGTGTTCCTGAAATAAGTTAGAAAGAGGAAATATGCTACAGCACAATGTTTTGTGCAACTTAAAACACTTATACACACAAATGAACTCCATGTATTTTCCATATATCCATACAAATGTCCATGCATATCTAAGGCTATATATATAATATTATATATCTAAATACATACATATATATATATATATATATATTTAAAAGATTATAGTTGGTGCCATTAAAGAAAGGAAATTTTGAGAGAGAATTGGGTTGTATTTGGGGCGATTAATAAAATGAATAAAAATGATAAACGGGAATTGAAAGAAATAATGATGACATTTCTAGATCCCTTTACTACCCTAAAGTAACACTAATAAAATACCCAAACACAGATAATATAAGCAGAAACATATGTACATCTTAAGATGCCCAGAATGACCTTCCTCTTCTCCTGCAAAACTGCTACCTACCTGTCAATATGAAATCTTCTCCTTTGGTGCATCTTCCCCTGGCTCTTTAGTAAAACTAGCTCTTTCCTCCTCTGCTCACTATGGCCCTCTCTTCAGTCTCATGGTCATTGTTTGTCCCTACATCTGCCTTCCTTGCTAAGTTGGAATTTCCTTTGGTTCAGGGAATCTGCATATATATCTCTACATACTGAGAACTAATAAGGTGTCTGGTACGTAGCAGGTCTTAGCAACTCTTGATAAATAAATCAGCAAATAAAATAAGGACTTTGTTTAGCTGGGATCTCTGTCTTATTTGGTAACGTCCTCAAATAGCTTAAGCTGAATAGCAACCCCGCACCACCACTACCACACAAGGGGTAGAACTCTAAGTCATGGTGACTCAATAAATGGTTACCTTAACGTATTGCTTGGTAGATTTGGGCATTGTGGTAGCTGGTTTCAGATGCAGCCAGCAACCACCTCTGGTCTCTCTGAAATCATGACCCCATCGATACTGTCTCCCACTGTACCAGGGTCTGATAACTTACCATTATTAACAGAATGATGATAGCTTATCATTATTAACAGAAGAGACAAAATTCCCATTTTCTGGCCAACTCCGCAGTAATAAAGACAGATGAACCAGGTATGTTTCCTAAGTCCAGACTTTATGCGTCAGTTTTTCTCAGCTATGGAGGGAAGAAAATGGCATCTGAGGCTGAAGGCCTGAGTCATCTTTTCCAGGCCACTTGTCAAGTGCCTGATGGATGGCTCAGTGCTGCCAACTAAGTTACGGAGCAGCACAGAGGGCTACAGAAGGCAGAAGGATAAAACAGTGACGTACCTCCTCCCTGGAAAACACTGTAAAGAGAATTGTTGAGATTCATGTGGCCCCAGCATGAATCTACGAGGTTTTGGAACACATTTATTTCAAAGTGCCAAACTTTCCAGATAGCAGGAGCTTGTACCCATTTTGGCTGAGTGCCTCTTCTCTTTTTTGAGTCAGTCCTACAACTCACTTCTATGGATGTCACTTAAGATATACAATGATTGTTCAGTTGAATGTTCAGAATCCTTTAAAAGGGATTGTAAATGTGCAAGAGACACATGTGTTTGAATTGTGGGACCCTCTATGAAGAATGGCTTCCTGCCTCTTAGGGAACCGGTGTCCTGCTGCCGCTGTGAAGATTCTGTAGGTCTGTGGGAGCTCTCTTCATGCTGGCCCTTTCTCTGTGACCCATTTAAACCTCCAGAAATTCGCATGATGCCTTTTTATTCTTGGCTCTGTTACTAACCAAAACTGTCTCTCCCAGGCTGACAGAGATCCAACTTTCCTGAACAGCCATTTGTGAAATTACCTAAAACTATCAAAGAACTTGTCCAGCTCCAGCCTTCCCCCCACCCTTCTTGTAAGCATTGTCTACATATCAGTAAAAGTTACAAAGGAAAGAGACCATGGTAAGAACCAAACCTGAACACGCCCTACACAAGCACATGTCTATGTCTGTATTGATGCTATATATTCTTCCCAAGATTCCTTCCCTAGAAAATTGGAGTCCCCTTTCCAAGTCCACTGGAACCTTCTTCCACATCCTTGCTACATGGTGGACCTCATCCTTTCCCTGCCTGTGCTCTCAGATCCTGCTGTGTAGGCTTCCAATACAGCAGTAGAATTTTACTGTCTACTTATATTGTGAGGAGTCTGAGGCTTAGAGTGCAAGGATGTGGGCTGGACTCTCCGCTCTGCACTTAGCATATCCCACTAGGGAAGGCATAAAGCTTCTCAGGCTTCCAGTGGCCTCATCTACAAAATGGGCCTAAGAAGATGCTGCCTTGCCAGGTTGACGTTTAAGAGAAGAGATAATGAGTTTTTCCATTGTTCTCTAACAGTTCCCAGCAAAAAGCATGAGCAGTACCCCGTAAATAAATTATGGTGCATCTATACAGAGGAAAACAGGATAATGTGCACTTTATTTATTTACTTGATCCTCATCTGAGAATATGTTTATTGATTTTAAAGAGAGGAAGGAACTGAGAGACAGAAACATCAATGTGAGAGAGAAACATCGATCAGTTGACTCCCATTTGCACCCCTCCTAGGGATTGAATCTGCAAGTAGGTATGTGCCTTAAACAGGAATCCAACCCACAATCTTTTGGTGTATAGGACAATATTCAACTGAGATACGTGGCCAGAGTGACACTTATATTTATTGACACAGAACTACCTCTATAAGATACTATTGAATGGGGAAAAAGTTATAAAACACCTAGTGGCCTGAGATCATTTCATGTAAATATGTTTATGTATATATGAGTATATTTAAAATATACTCATTTATGCATATGCTTCTAAAAGAAGGCTTACCAAAATGCTAGTAGCTCTTACCTAGAGGTTATGAAATTTGGGGAGATTTTTCATTTCTTTAGTATCCTTTTTGAATACTGCTTGAATAATGATAAAGCTGATCTCACCCATTACAGGACAATAATGAACAAAACCAACAACAAGCAAAACAGAACCAAATATATGAATACAGTGAATAGGCCTTCAGTGGTCAGGGGAAAAGGGGTTGGGGGGAGGGGGGAGGCAGAGGCAAGGAAGGGGAGCAGCTTAGACAAGAACCTAGTATGAAGGAACCATGGACATGGACAACAGGTGGGATTGACTTTGAGGGGAATGGGTGGGTGGGGAGGGGGACAGAGGGGAGCAAAAAGGGGATGGATGTAATTCAACAACAATAAAAATTTTTTTAAAATAAATAATAATAATAAAATTAAATAAAAATAATAATGATAAAGCTATCGTCTTGGAACAGAGTATATAGAATACTACGCATAAAGAATTTGAAAACTGAAAAAGAAACTTGTGCAGCTGGTAATTTGGCCACCTATTCCAAAGCTGAACAAAGCAACCACCATGGGGATTGCTGAGCAAGTAGATCAACGCTGGTTTACTTCCGGTCAAGATGGTGGAGGGGGAAGGCATGACTCACCTCCCCACACAGCCACAGCAAGTCCGAGACACGTAAGCTGTTATTATTTTCAGCAATCTCCTTGCCCAACCCTGTGCCCTTCTCATGCCTCATTACTGTAAGGACTCTGATGCATCAGAATTGAGGACCGTTCCTTCACCGAGACCCTCTCTCCTCCAGTCTTGCCAGTTCTCTCTCCCCTGGATGTTGGCATTAGGTTTTGTCTTCTCTTTCCCTGCTGGTCCTTTTGCACCCTTCATAGCACAGCTGTTAGTGAAACAGTCTTGATAATATCTTTTTATTTTTTTTTTAATTAAATGGCTCTAAAAGCTACCAGAGTCTGTAGAATAAAAGTCTGTTCTTTTATTCAGATTCGGAGCAAAGCAATGAGAGAAAGCTGAAAGCACGCTACAAGATCTGTCCCGAAAGTATTGGCCCCACAAACTGTTTTAATTATCTTGACATTAGCTCGATACTTTCAGGACAGGCCCCGAAGGCTCTTCTGTTGAGCAGTGTTACTACAAAAAGGCAGCTGCCTGTGTTCAGGAGGAAGGCTGTGTCCTTTTTGCAAATTAGTGAACAAATAAATGAGCCAGGAGTGGGAGCTTCCAGTTCAAGATTATGATGACAAATTTTTGCCCCCCCTCACACTGCTGCTGCCTTGATCCTTAACCAGCAACCAGTGAAATGGACCATGAAGCTACAAAGATCACAGGGTCCTGATACAAACTCCAGATTTAGGATAATTACTTGCAACTTGAACTCTTCTCAGGTTTCACCGGCCTACAGTAGACATGAAGCCATCTTCACCACCGTAGCTAAAATGTTAGTGCAGCTGCTAATGCAGGGCCCCCAGCCTCCTGTGAGGGCTGCCTCCAGGTTTAACTGGGAATCCTGAGGGGGCACCCCACCTGAGGTCATGAAAAAGTACAATTCTGCTCAGTGATGTCCATGCTCTGTCAGGTGTCCTCTGGGAATCACTTTCCTCGTCTATCATCCACTGACCTCTCGTACTTGAAAACATCAGTCCTCTTCACTGTCCTCTGGGCACCACTATCAATATATCAATGTCCCTTTAGTACCGGGTCAGGGCAGGCTTTCAGGACAACGTGAGAGGACTCTCATCCCTTCAGGACTTAGAATCAGCACGGCCATCCTGTCCCAAAGCAGCAGTGCGTGTGACCCAAACCCCAAGGCATACTGCTCCAGTATAGCACCATCCATCTCCGCCAGCAGCCCTCTCTGCACGGACTCAGCCAAAACAACCTCTGGTCCATTTCCACTCCTGTTCCCAGAGGTGAACTGTGAGCTTCATGTCCTTGTTACAGACCTTTTACCTTCATGCAAACCAATGAAGCCGTGACTCGAAGGTCCACGTCCTCTCAATCCAATAAAGATAAAACTCTTGCTCTCAAGGAGCTGGTGTAATGTTAAATCCTGCTGCTTTCTAGAAACATCCAGCATCTTTCTCTCATCAGTGTATGGAGAGCACTTGGAGTAACTAATGCCAAGGCTACAGTAAGACTCAGGGGTCTACAAGGTTGGTCTCCTTTCACCACCTGGTGAACTAACCTTGTGCCAGGGGCCAAGGGAACAAGATGAACATGACATGGTCCCTGCCCCACTATAGCTCATAACCCAGTGGGAGGACAGGCAGTTTGTCATTGATTACTTAGGACAGGTCGCCATGAGAACATGGTTTGGGAATTTAAATCAGACTAATGGGGTTAGGGATGGAGATTTCAGGAATAATAAATGTTTGGGAGATGGGTTTCAAAGAATAAGACATGTTAGCTGGATAACAAAACAGAGGTGGGATGGAAGGGAATTTACGTGAAACACATGAGCCAAGCCTTGACCAGTTTTGGAAACTACAGGTAGGTAGTTCCACAATTTCCTAAGAAAGGGAGCTATTATTTATCAGACCAAGGATTTCCATTTGTAGGACAGGGGTGAGGTGAGGAGGAAGGACATACTAGCATCCTTAAAATTTCCTTCAGGGGGACAACATTTAACTTTATTGGCTATTGTTTATACGAGCTAAGCATTTACTAAAATGAAGGGTGGCATCTCATAGCCTTGGAACCCAAGGATGAAAAATCTCTTGCAATTCACAATAAGCTTGCCTGTCAAGATTGGAATTGCCCCTAGCCCCTGGGGGTTTCACGTCCTCCAAAAACCCTTCTCTGGCCTCCCATTGGATCAAGTTTCATATCTGTACACACTTCTTAGAGGTCTGTACTCCCCTTTATCACAGTTTGTGAGAAATGTCTGTGTGCCTACGCTCGTGTGATTTAGTTAATCATTGTCTCACCAGGCTCTAAATCCAGAAGAACAGATTTAATCAATGTTTTCTCTCTGCTGTGGCCTTGGTTTCTAGCACAATGCCTGGTACAGAAGAGATGCTTGATAAAGATGGGGTGGATGCTGCTGCTCATACCACTGTGTGCTTTGTGTGCAATGGTTGTGACTTGGGCTGTTAGAATTGTGTCTCTGTTAACAATCAGGAATTGTGTTTTGAGGAAGAAAAAGCTGTGGCCAGTGGGTCAGCCATTCTGGCCTGGTCAAATGAAAGGCTCCAGGTCACTGTGGTATGTAGGGCACTCTGGGAGCCAAATGTCATCAAGAAAGAGGCTGTCAATCAGAACAGGATTTTTCAGTTGACATCCAGCATGGAAAATGTAATGGGTTCTTTCCAACAGACATGCGCAGGTATACAGGACCAGCTACATAATTCACAGGGTCCAGTGTGAAATATAAATGCAGGGCCCCTTGTTGAAAAATTATTAAAAATTTCAAGATAGCAGCAGAAGAGCACTAACCTTTTCAATGTGGCTTTTGGCTACTTGAGATAATTACGTAAAATTAATTTTAAAAATCCCCACAACTACTAACTAATCCCAACTAACCCCATCCCAGTGTATTATAAAGCAGTGTAATTTGATAGAGTATTTTTCAAATATCTTTTGTGATATATATATATATATATATATATATATATATATGTGTGTGTGTATATATATATATATATACATATCCCTCAGGATTGAAAGAGTTAAGCCACGAGCAGGACCCTGTGACAGGTTGCAAACCCCTAACGCTAGCCTTGCAAACCTTTAGTTAATAAAGGAACTGTGAACTTACTTTTACAATTTTCTGTTAGAGAATTAAGGAGGGAGTTTTGTATTCATTTTTTAAAAATTCTTTAAAGGATCCAGGTGTATTTCCTTCCCCTTGTAGAGGTTGTATTCTCAAAAACTACTGGATCCTCTGCCCTTTATCCAATGGGGCCATATCTGTGTTTCCAAAAGAGCTATTAAGACACAACCGTCCGGAACTCAACAGCCCTACAACATCTAGTTTCTCTACAGCTATGAAGATCTAAGCCTAGATCTGAAGCACCACAGCCTCCAAAAGCATGGGTTTTTAAAGCCAGAAATGGGTTCCAATTGTAGTCCTTCCATTTATAGTTCAGGGACTTAGCAAATTACTCAGCCTCCCTAAAACCTCAGTGGTCTCATTTATAAAATGGAAATGGTAGTACCTAGCCCAAGAGTGTGGTCCAGAGGAGTCTGTAGGATGAAAGGCATAAAGGGGTTAGCACATAAATGCACCAAGTGAGGACTCAGGTATGTTACATGTCTCTCTGCTTTAGTCCAAAGCTGAACAGGGGGGGACCCCGGCTTTGATTCCTGATCTCCGTCACTGAGCCCCATGAATAACTTAGCTAAGTCACTGCCTCCCGTGGAGCCGCTGTGGCTTAGGGGGAGGAATGAGGGAGTTGTTGCAGGTGGTTCCTCCTGGCTGCATCATGCACGGGTTTTCTATTCACTCGGGGTTTGGTCTCAATTTCCACCACCCCTTCTACAGGTTCACCCGGCCTGGTGCGTGCAGGCACGCCCAGCCCCCAGCGTTGGCGCTCTCGGCGGCCCCTGCCTGCCCTCACTACTCCGGCATTGGCCGCGGCCCCGCCCGGAGCCGCCTCCCCGCCTCCTGCTTCTCCCCATCGAGCCGCGGCGCCTGAGCCCGCTCGCCCGCTGCCGGGGGCGGTCACAACGGTCGGTCCGGTCGGCAGCGAGGTGGTGGCGGGCGCAGCGGGGCGGGGCGCGCTCTGCTCCGCCGCTGGAGTTCTGGAGACGTGGGCAGGGCGGGGCGGGGTGAGGCCGGCGGAGGGCTGGTGGGCGCCGCGGCGGGGATGGGACTCCCCGGGACCCGCCGCTGAGCGACCCCGCGCACTGCGGAGAGGGCGCACCGCGGGGAAGCGAGCCTGGCTGTTCCTCGGGGAGCCCAACACCGTTCCCCGCCGCCACGATGATCCCTCCAAGCTGCGCCCGTGGGGACAACGTGGACGGGCTGCCCGAGGAGGCAGCGAGCTCCGAGCACCCACCCTCTCCTGCGTCCACCGGCAGCCAGGAATCCAAGGTACCGCGCACACTTGCCCCAAGAGAACACGACTGACTCTCTCTCTCTCTCTCTCTCTCTCTCTCTCTCTCTCTCTCTCTCTCTCTGCACCTTTGTTTCCATTGAACTGGTGCTGGCACGGGAGGGGGCTGAAATGTGCCCCTCTGTCGGCTAGGGTTCAAGGACTGTTCCTTCCTTGGAACTTAAATATCTGGCTTGGGGGTGCTGGACCAAGTCCCCGTGAATGGACACATACCCAAGGCTTCGCTGGGCTTCTACCCTGTGAGCACTCGCAGTTCACCTGGACTGTGGGTTCAAAGATCAGTTGCTGTCTTGGGTGGTGGTAGCTTGGTTGTCATTTGCCTGTTTGTGCCCAGAAGTGTGTCGGGTTTATATACAGGATTTACGCGCCAGATAAGAGTCTCAGAGCCCCTTTGCTTAAAAGGGCTCATCCCTAACTTCAGACACCGCTTCTATCAGAAAAACTAGGCGGAGGGAAATGCCATGAGCGCGGGGAAGTGGGTGCCCCTCTGGGTGGAAGTGAATACTCCAAGAACTTTGATTTGCCTCAGTGAGAGATACTCCGAATGCACACACAAAACCGCAGCGCCTCACGGTTACTCTGAAACTCGTGGGTGCCAGGCGCGTGGCTGGAAATCTTGGAAGGGGATCAAGGAAAATGCCGCTGCTGGCAGTGAGACGTCATTTGAAGTGAAAATTGTAAGATGGAGTTTGTAGTTGTATGGATTTTTGAAAAATACAAGGTGCCTGGCTGTTTATACAGATCTCCCAGTGAGCTCTCCCAGCCTCGTTTGGGGGGAGTCCCTGCCTAAGAGTGAAGGAAGGAGGGGTGACAGTTTGGAGAGCAGGCAGTTGGGGCAAATAAAAGTCTCCTCCCTGTCTCCCTTCCCACAGACCCCTGGAAGTCACTGACACATCAGCAGGAGCAAAATCAAAGCTAAGTGCCTCCCAGTTTAAGTGACACTGAGCCCTGTATCTAGCCCAGCCTCCAGCAGGTAGATAGATGGTTATCCACACAGCGAGCTTTGCATTCTTTTACTTTTAATTTCTTTTTCCTGATAGATATTTGACTTAAAGCATGCGTGTCAACTTTTCTAAAACACAGTTGCAAATAGGGGTGAAAGCTGCATTTCCCAGTCATTGCGAGGATCACCTGAGGTGACCCAAAGTCACCACTGGTATGTCTCAGGAATGGATGTGGGTCCTTTACCTACCTGAGGAAAGGAGGTGGCATCTTACCCCAAATGATCTGCTCCAAAGCAGCCTCACACCCTACACACATGGACCACATAGACCACCTGGACCGCCTTTCCTCCTACAAGAAGTTTCCAGGTGTCTCTGCGGTCCATCCTTGACTGTCCGTCTCCTACGTGATGTTAGTGGCCATTTCAAAGTCCACCTGGAACGCTATCATATATGTGAATGCAGCCAAACTCAAGGGTGAAGCTGGTGTTAAACTTTCTGAACAGAGCTGTTGCTCTGTAGTAGGTGTGTCCTTCTGAAAAGGGCTTATTTAGCATTTGGATATACAGGGGCCTGACCCAACCATGCCACTTGGGTTTGCTGTTTGTAGAGAACCTAATGTAAATTATTTGGCAGAGCAAAAACTACCTATGCAATACCCCTCATTATCCACTCATTTATCTGGCTTATCCGTTCAGATTTGTGCCCATTCATTTTTCTCAAACACGCCTGAAGTGTGTCTATACATTCCTCAATTTGCTGTTGTGGCTTAGACACTTAATCAGCAGTGATGGGCTACACATTGTGTTTGTGTGTGGGGGGGGGGGGTGGCATGAACTCCAAGAAATCCAATACAAAATAATGTGCCTGAATGAATTCTTCTTGGCGTAGCATCCGTGATATTCTCCAAGCAGTCCGTGCAACCCCCACAGGCTAACTTCTGGGGTAGAGGAATATGTTGTAAGGAGGCAGGACGGTGAGAAAGGGGGAGGGGAGCCCACAGAGGAAGGCTCTATTCATTCTGCACCAGAAATACCACATTTGAAAGCTGATTGGCATTTACAAGAATCTTCCTACAGAGGAGAGCCTGGTGAGGAATGTGTGAGGGAGGCATTAGTAATGACCACCCCCCCCCCTCACTCCTCTGAAGTGGTCTGTTTGTCCACCTGCCATGTGGGACCAGCATGGGCATTCAACTTTCTCAAGAAATAATTTTAAAATACCTTTTTAATAACTTTTTTCTCTGATTATAATAACAAATACTTTTTGTAAAAATGTGAAAAGTCCAAAAAAAAAAAAAAAGAGAGAGAGAGAGAGAGAGAGAGAGAAATAATGGCCCATTGGTCACAATCCACAGGCAACTACTGCTAATATTGGACCTATATCTTAGGTCCAATCTTTTCCCATCTATTTTATATTTATATCACTGAGAGAACATAGCAAGCTTCTACTGAATGCTTGCTACATGTCAGGCACAACTTGACTCTTCACGATGACCCTACGGGGGCAACTGCACTGGTATTTCCACTTTATGGACAGGGGAATGGAGCCCAGAAAGGTTTGGTGACTTACCCAATAGCACATGTAGTTAGTTGAGTGACACAATGAGGACAGGGGCCCAGGTGGCGTTTTCTTGGAGTGTGAGTTCTCAACCACAGCCCAACTATTGCTCCTGCTTTCATACTATTTTACATCCCTTTTCACCTAACAGCCTAATCAAGTATTTTATGTGCCACTACAAGTTATTTATGATAGCCATTTTGGTCTTCTTAAGAAAAATTTGAAAATGAACTGAGCCACAGTATCACATGAAATAAAGACAAATTCTTGTCCAGCTTCTTTGCTTTAGGTTTTGCTGCCCTTTCCCTGAAAGTATATTTATGGAAGTAATTCAACAAAATATCACAGAATCATCTGGAAAAAGGTTTCCTCTTCTAATGAACCCTTTGATCCAGTGGGCTCATTAGAAGAGGAACAATGCTGGTTGAATGCCTCGAGCACATAAAATGTTTCCAGAAGTACATTTTTTTTTTTTTTTTTTTTTTTTTACAAATCCTTTGGAATGCTAAATCATGGAATATCAGGATTGGAAGCACTAAAGATCATCTTACTCCAGGTATTTTTAAATTTATAGATAATTTCTATTGTGTAAATTTATTTTATGGTGGAGAATTTCAACGTACGTAAAAGTAGAGAAAACAGTATGGAGAAACATCATGTGCTCAATCACCTGGCTTCATCAATTACCAATTCATGGACCATCAGGTTGCATTACCCCTCCCCACACACACTAGATCATGTTAAAGCAAATTCCAGACATCAAGTGATTTCATCCATAACTATCTCAGCTCACATTTCTAAGAGGTAAGGGAATATTTTGTAAACATGAGTACAATCCCATTATCACATATTCCAGGTGTTTAAATCAAGGATTAGTATATTCCTTAGAGATTCATGAATGGTCTTTGGAAGATCCATGAACAACCAAGACATTCAAAATTGTGCAAGTCCATGCATATGTGCATCAGTGCAGGGGTGTCAAATTCATATTCACAGGGGTCTACATCAGCCTCCTGGGTGCCTTCAAAGGGCCGAATATAATGTTAGGACTGTATAAATATAACCACTCCATTACAGTTAAGTGAGCTGGGTAGGGACAAGGTGCTGGGCCGGATAAAACAAGGTGGAGGGCTGGATTCGGCCTGCTGGCCTTGTGTTTGCCATCTGTGAAGGAATGGAGCATTAGCTTATACCAGAACGATAAGGTGTCCATAGCCTTCCATGTTTATTTTTTATTCTCTTTCTTGAGTAAATACAAGCCCTAAGGGAGGTGGTGGCTTGCCTAGGGTTACACAGCTAGTTTCTGGCAATACACTGTCTAAGAATCCTGTCTTGAACTTTGGATACCCCAGTTCAATTTCCTCAGAGTGAATTCCAATAAGCACAAGTAGTAGTGATTCATATGATTTCCTGTTTCATAATATTGATTGAGTTGAAAGAGCTTGAAAGCTATCGATGAACCTCAGGCCTCTATCTTTCTACTAGCTAATCCAGAAAATCCACAACCTAATGTATTTTCTAAGTGCTCGACAGATAATACTGAATACTAAGAAAATTCACATTTCAGCATCCCTTAATTCAATGAGTGTCTTTTCTCCTACTGACTTACTGACGACATAGAAATATCACTCGTGTCTAATAAGAAGTTTTGCTATGAATACCTTTCGCCAACACTTATATGACCCAAGGTCACATTATGGTAATATGAAGGGACTATAGGTTTGGAGGTCAAATAAACAGGACTTCAGATCTCTGTTCATCAGTGGGCACCTTTGTGACCATGGGCAAGTTGCCTAGCCTCTCTGAGACTCAGCTTCATAATCTCTAGAATAGGGATGTCAATGCCAAACTGGCATGACTTTTTGCAAGGCCTGAGAATATGTAAAGCAGCTAATATGTTATCAGCATGTGTAAACTTAAAACCTTATGTTCTCTTCCTGCTTCAAATTAGATAACTTCTAATTTGAACCAACCCTAAATGCATCATTGGAAGAATTTCAGTAATCAAAACTGGTATTTCAATAATATAACTGACATTTCAATAATATAACTGAATTTCCCTCTCTTTGGAATGTTACTTATGCTGTTGAGATGTAGTGAGATTTCACCTTAGCTATTTTGCATGCCCAAGAAGATAAGCCATAGACTCACCAACATGTGACTTCAATTTTGAAAGGGTGATGTAAGTCATCCAGTGTGCCATTGGAACCATGGACCACCATGCTCTCTCATTCCAGGTTGGTCCTCCCTGAACCTGGACCACTATTCAAGTTAGGGAGAAGTCCTTAACCATGAAGGCATGCCCTACATCTCCTAGAAAGGTTTCTGTGAATGCTATTTTGTGCCCAAGACATCCCCTCTGCTTGGGAGAGGTGAAATAAAACGTAACCTTGGTTTTTCATTCACATTACCTGGGGAGTCCAGGCCATAGGATAGACCCACTAAATAGAAATTGCTGAATGAGGGTCTCAGGCATAAGTATTTCTTTAAAACTTTCTTAGTTTGAGAAACACTAGCCTAGACCACAGGTGGCAAACACAAGGCCCACAGGCTGAATCCAGCCCTCCACCTGGTTTTATCCGGCCCAGCACCTTGTTTCCACCCAGCTTGCTTAACTGTTAAGGAGTAGTTACATTTATACAGTCCTAACATTACATTTGGCCCTTGAAGGCAACCACGAGGCTAATGTGGCCTCTGGTGGAAATGAGTTTCATACCGTGGTCTAGACTAAAGATGGCAGAATGTCACGGAAAGCAAGATCCTTTCCCTTGCAACCTAAGTACTTGAAGGAATCATTTCTATTTACTCTCTCTTCTTAATTTCCCATTTATATTTCTATCCAAAGAAATGGCTCTAGCAAATGTGACCTGCTCTTGTCCACATTGCCAAAGAATCTAAGGCATTACTTAGATGCAGTTGGATTTACAAGGATGGCTATGTCTTACTAAATTATCTTCATGATTATGAAAGTAATAAGTGCTTAATGTAGAAAACTGGAAAATACATTAAAATGTGAAGAAAAATGTATTTATTACACAACCACCAAACATGAAGGTGGTTACAATTTTTGTCATTTTTCCTTTGTGTACATTTCCACTTATACACATGCGCACACTTGTAACAGAATTAGAATAGTGTATACATAAATGCAGTGTGCTTTTTTTTTTTTTTTTTTTACCTAAGGTGATATATATAAGCAGTTTTCCTTACTCTTAAATAATGAATAACATGAATTTTAAAGATGGCATAATATGCTTTTTCATTATTATACTACATCTATTTCATCATTCTCTTTCAATTGCATGTTTAGGTTCTTTCTCAGCTGTCACACTTTGAAAAATATTAAAATGTACATTCAACATTTTTATGTATTTCTGCTTACTTTCATGGGAAGTAGAATTTCTAGGTCTGAATATAAATACCTCTAATATCTTTTATTCCCATTGACATGGTGCTCTCAAGAAAGATTCTACCATAGCTTTCTTTTCTTTGTAAACTATTTATTGAAGTATGACATCATACCAGAAATTGCATACATTATAGATTAGTTTAATGACTTTTTAAAAAGGAAACTCCTGCTGTGTATAACCACCACATGAATTAAGAAATAGAATGTCACCAATACCCCAGAATCTCCCTCATACCTCCTTCTGTCACTAAATTGCAAAGGTAACAACATCCTAGATTCTAGCAATACCAGTTAATTTTGCTTATTTTTGAGCTTTATAAAAATGAAATTATATAACATGTATACTTTTATGCCTGGCTTCTTTCACTTAGCATTATGTTGTGAGGTTCATCTACAACACTGCATGTAGCAATGGTTTTTATTTTCATCACTACATAGTATTCCACTGTATGAATAGACCAGAATTTGTTTATCTACTATACTGATGATAGTTGGATTTTTTAAATTGGTTTTGGCTGCTATAAGCAGTACTGCTGTGAACATTTTTGTACACACATATCCTTTGTGGTACATATGAAGCACTTCTGTTGGGTGTAAACCTCAGAGCAACATTGCTAGATTATAGGGTATACATACACTCAGCTTTAGTAGATACTGTCAACTTTCTGAAATAGCTGTATCAATTCATAGTCCCACCAGGAATGTATAAGAGTTCCATCTTCTCTTCATCCTGTCAACACTTAGCATTGTCTGTCTTTCTCATTTTAGCCAGTCTTAGAGGCGATTAGTGGTAGCACACCAAAGTTTTAATTTATAGTTCCCAATGACTAAGTCCAGTTTATGCTTATTAATAAGTGTTTATGCTTAGTATCATCTTAATATCCTCTTTTATGAAGTAGTTGTTCAAGTTGTTTGTCTTTTTCTATTATGTGATCTATTTTTCTTTTTCATTTGTAAGAATTCTTTACATATTCTGAAGACAGCTACTTTGAGAGGTAAATATATTGTAGATATCTTCTACTCTGTGGCTTACCTTTCTTCTTAACCTAAATTCTAATTTAATGTAGTCAGTTTAATAATGCCCTCCTTTACAGTTGTGCTTTGTGTTCTGCTTATAAAATATTTGCCTACCCCAAAGACATGAAGGTATTCTCCTACATTATTCCTTAGGAATGTTTTCATTTAACCTTTCACACATAGTTCTATAATCCATTTGGAATTGGTCTTTTGGTCAAGATTCATTATTGCACCACACCACCAACTTGGCCATAAATCAGGAGACTAGACATCCGATTTATATGGCAATTTCTAAGTATAATGCCTCATTGGTCTATTTGCCTATGCTTGTACCAATACAGCACTGCCTTAAATGGAAAGGCTTTATGAAAAAGTTTTGATCTCTGACAGATTAAATCTTTCAGTTTTGCTCTGCTTTTTCAAAACTATTATGGTTATTTTGGGCCCTTGGCATTTCTAAGTGCATTTTAGAATCAGCTCATCAATTTCCACAAAAAATACCTGCTAGGATTTTGATGGGTGTTGCAGTAAATCTATAAATCCATTTGGAGTGAATAGACAGGATTATACTATAAATTCTTCCAATAACATATTCCACTCCAGAGTGCTTTCTTCTGCCAAGTATCTCGTTAGCTGAGAACCTAATTTTGTTACTTTTTGCATTCAGGGGCTCCCCATATCAAAATTTGAGCTCCAAATATATGAGAAGGCAGGTCTGTGATTGTGAATTCCCAAGGGATAGATTTGTTTGTTTGTTTGTCCTTTTTCTACCTATGCTAAGATTTGTTTCTAGTTCATTCTTTCCCTCTTTTTCAGATCTCCACTCCATGTGGGCATCCAATCCCAATCCCCCTATATTTATTTTTATTTGTGGTATAATATACATAACATAAAACATGCTGTGTTAACCATTTTTTAAAAAGATTTCATTCATTATTTTTAGAGAGAAGGGCAGGGAGTGAGGAAGAAAGGGAGAGAAACATCAGTGAATGTTTGCCTTTCACCTGCCTCCAGCTATGGACCTGGCTGGAGACCTGGCTTACAACCTGGTGATGTGCCCTGACTGGGAATCGAACCAGCAACCCTTGGGTTTGCAGGCTGGTGTTCAATCCACTAAGCCATACCAGCCAGGGCCCCATGTTAACTATTTTTAAGTGCGCAATTCTGTGGCATTCAATACATTCACATTGCATGTAACCACTGTCCAGCTCCAGAACCTCTTCCAGACTGACTCTCTGTACCCACTAACTATTCCTCCATCCCCCTCTCAGTCATCACCACCATTCTACTTTTAAAGCTGATAATATTGGATTGTATGTACTGATATATACCACCTTTTGTTTATCCATTCATCTGTCAATGGGCATTTGGGTTGCTTCCATCTTTTGGCTATTGTGAATGAATAATACTGCTATGAACTTAGGTGTACAAATATCTGTTCAAGTCTCTGCTTTCATTTTGCAGGGAGGGATTATATGGTAATTCTATGTTTGATTTTTTGAGGAATCATCATACTATTTTTCACAATGGTGGCCCGATTTTAGATTCCCACATTTCAAAAGTTTTCCAGTTTTGCTACATGCTCACCAACGCTTACTGTTTTCTAATTTTTAGATCCTAATGGGTGTGAATGATATGTCATTTAGATTTTGATTTGGATTTCCCTAATGATTAGTGATGTTAGGCATCATGTGTTTATTGGCCATTTGTATATCTTGCCCATTTTTTAATTGTTTTTTTGTTTTGTGTTCATTTTTTACTGTATTGAAGTATGATAGCCAGTTAAGCCAGCAAATTTGAAGGACAAAGATGTATAGAATTTTATTATTCTTTTAATTACACTTATTCACTGGAGAGAATTGGGGGTTTTTTTCACATTTTTCAAATTATTTGTCCTTTTTTTTTTTTTTTTACTTTTTTTTAAAGATTTTATTTATTATTTCCAGACAGAGGGGAAAGGAGAGCGAGAGAAAGATATCAATGTATGGTTGCTTTTCACATGCCTCCAGCCACAGACCTGGCTGGAGACCTGGCTTGCAACCTGGTTATGTGCCCTGGCTGGGGAATTGAACCAGTGACCTTTGGGTTCGTAGGCTGGTGCCTTATCCTCTGTGCTACCAGCCAGAGCTTCCTTTTTCTTTTTTTATTTATTTTTTAATTGTTGGCTTATTACAGTTGTCCCAATTTTTCCCCCATTGTTCTCCACTGCCCCATATGGGTCCTTTTTCTTTTGTGAATTATCTAGCAATGTCTTTGTACATTTCAGGAGAGCATTCATCCATTTCCTATTGATTTTATAGAATTCTTTATAAATATTAAAACCATGATCTTTAATCTGAAATTAAAATTGTTTTCAATTTTATTACAACATTGAAGATTTCTATTTTTATGTTGTTAAATGTCACAAATGTATTCGGCTATGGTTTCTTTTTCCATTTATATTTAAAAGGCCTTCCCCACCCTAGGAGTAGATTAAATATTAACCAATATGTTTTTATAGATCCTTAATATATATTTACTTTTATCACTTTAATCCATTTGGAATTTATGTTGCTATATGGTGTGAAAAAAACATATTTTTTTCCAAATGATTAATAAGCATTTCTAAAACCACTTGTTGAATAATTTATTCTTTTTTATCACTTATTTGAAATGTTACACTTATTATGTAATGATAATATGTACTAGGTTCTCTTTTAGAGTCATCTGTCATACTCAAATGATTTTACATTTATTCATATACTTTTACATTACTATTATAATTATTGTAGCTTTAAAAAAGACATAACTGATAATACAAGTACCTTCCTGGGAGTTTTATTATTTATTTATTTATTTAGCTGCACTCATCTTTTTGTTTCTCCATCAAGTTATGAAAATAATATTTTGAAAGTAGTTGCATTTAAGGTCATTTTAGTGACATCTTTACAAACAATGAGATTTTCTATCGAAGAACATAGTATCTAGCTTTTGTTACCAAAAGGTCTTTTTTTTTTTTTTTTCTCATTTATTTTATTTTATTGTTGTTCAATGACAGATGTCTCAATTTTTCTTCCATTGCTCTCCCTGGCCCTGACCAACCTGCCCCCATTCACCCCCACTCCCTCAGTCAATCTCTGCCCTGTTGTTCATGTCCATGGGCCCTTTATACTTGTTCCTTGATTGTTCCCCATTGTACCCCATTACTCTTCCCCCATCCCTTGAAATATCATTTATGCCATTCATAAATGCTTGAGAATTTTTAAAAAATAATTCCTGCCTAATTCTCTGTTAGCTCCTTCCTGGTTATTTTATATTCTGGGTTACTCTTAAGAACCATCTCTTGTATTTTCTAACTGGTTACAACTGACATAGGAAGTTTGCTTTATATTAATTTCGTAATCTAAGGTATTTTAGATTACATTTCTTATTCATTAGTAAAGAAATACAGTGTTGTTTTCTGGTTCAAAACACAGGTAAAGCCATATTTAAGTCCCACTTTGGGGTGCCACTTAACAAGTCCTTCACTTGACTGAGCATCATAGTTCTTTGGGTAAAGTGAGCATCATAATGCCTTCTTAAACATTGTCATTAGTGCTAAGTTCATTAGTTTGTGCTAAGTGCTTGCCATAGTACCTGGGACATAGTAAATAAATGTTAGCTATTAGATTAGATTATAAAATGTACAATAATAATTTGGCTTCTCTTAGTCTCTCCCTTTTAGGGGGTTTGTGGGGGAGGGATAGCATACGTAGGAACAAGAGTATATTATATTAGAGTTTCCAAAACATGGTTAAGTGTCAGTGGAGGTATTGAGCTAGTACCTGACTCAATTTAAATGCCACTGATGTTTTACTGCAGGTGTGCATTGTCTACAAGTGTCCATTGTACACTCCTGGTGCTAAGGAGCAGTCTCAGCTCTGTTATATTTCAAGCCACTTTGGAAAGCACTGCAGATTTAGACATTCAGCCTGAGAAACATAAGATGGTGCTTTAAAAATGTGACTTCAAGACAAATCCATTTCCAATGAAATCATTCGTCAAGCACCCCCGTTTACACAAAGTCCAGACTTCCTGCTCGTGCTACCATTAAACTGAGACAGTCAGTCCTTCTTGTGTGATGGTAGATGGGTAATGTTCTTAGCTTAATAAGAATTTCCATCAGGAATGGATGTGAAATTGTTTCCAATGACTTTTTGGCAAGTATTAAAGTCATCACATGATGGTGGGGTGCTTTGGCATCTTTATGTGATGGATTATATTAATAGCCTAATATTAAACTCTTCTTACATTCCTGGAAAAAGTCCTAGTTGGCCATGGGGATTTTCTTTTAATAAACTACTGGATTTTGATTGCCAATACTTGATTATTTTTGTATCTATATACATAAGGAGGTTGTTCTATAACTTTCTGTCCCTGGTCAGATTTTATTTTTAAGGATATGCCAAAAAAATGATTTGAGATAATTCCATGGATGTTTTTGGATTTTCTGTGGAACATTTTCTAGAACCCATATCTCTTCTTTGACTGTTTGGTGTGGGGGAGGGGATGCCAATAATAACTAAACCTAACACCTATTTTTAAATAAATTTTGAAATTTTTCCACATTTTTCTTCTGTTTTCTAAATTTGCAGAAGTCAGGTTGGCAAACTTGTATTTTGCCAAAAAAGTATCCATTGCATTTACCTCTTTTCAACCTCTCTGAGAGAGTCATTGAAGGAGGGCCCTGGGCCCTTCCTTCTACCTCATCTTACTGTCACTCTCTCTGGCTGGAGTCCTAGGTTCTTCTGTCCTGTGAACACCCTTCTATGTAGTTCTCTATGTTTGTACAGCATTACTTCTTTGGCTCTGGATTTGGAATCAGGAGAGTTAAACAGTGGTGCTTACATGTCCACTTAGAAGGGTGAGGATAAGAGGAGCCATTAAAGTTGTAAGAGTGAAGTGAGGAATGGATTGTCTGAGAGCCGAAAGGGAGGGAAACAATTCAGTCATAAGCAAATGACAGAGGGGAAGTGGGAGGGAAAAGGACAAGTGTACATGTGAGAGGACTTTCAAAGACAAGCTAAATTACCCGGTTCTTCCTCACAGAACCATCTTCACAGAGATTAAACAAGGAGTGGATGCTGGATTCCACCAGGGGCCCTTATCGGGCCAGAGATGGTACAATTAGAGCCAATGGCCAGAATAATTGAATAGTAAAATGAGAGCAACAAGGAAATCTCAAAGGGTGGGATAAGGTGGCAAGAGAGTATTAAGAGCCAATGGTAGCAGTAAAGAAAATAAGAAGCAGGAAGGAATGATGTAGAAACAAAGTCATCAAGAATTCAGATTGTGATCATCATGCTTTCCTGAAGCTGCCCTCTGCTATGTTGTTTTGTCCACGTAGGGTGTCAGACAACCAACCCATAGTTAGAAGGGTTGGTCCGGTTGGTCATTAGTCACAGCGATGTACATTTGTCTCTCCTCGTGTGGCAAGAAGGTAGCAACAGGGACCAGACTCATTTGACAAGAAAATACTTTGATTTTTGGCTTTCGTAAACATAAGCCGTCCCTCCACCAAATTTAGAGCCAGGTGAGAGTCAAGGGGAAAGACGGTGAATTGGAATAGTGTCCTTCAGTCAGGTAGTCTTTCTGGTAAATGATCATTATTATTTCTAAAGTAGAAAAACTCCCTGATCATCGTTTCGGCAGAGATCTATTTCCTCCTCCCCTGATTAAATTTTTTTCTAAAAGTACAATGGCAGTCCTCACCCTGGAGTTGAATAAGCTTAATGAGATTTTTTAACCGATTTCTTTAACTATATCTCTTCAGCAGACGCTGAACCGACATTTCATTAAGTGGACTATATATACCTTGGATATACATTCAAAATAGTCAATTCGTAATAATTGGATCTCTGTCCATTGAACAATATTTTTCTACTGAATTTCATGAAGACATTTGAAATGAAGTTCCTTGGAAAAATGGCAAAAAAAAAAAAATCACATGGTACAAATGCAATGAATCTTTTCAATGATATTCATCATTGAAAATTGCTAAAATGAATTTTCTGATAACACATTATTACTACTAGGCAAAGTTAGTTGCTACTTTTCATCCAAAAACATTTTCTTGGAGTTCCATATTTTGGGGGAAATGAGTTCTTTTCATCCAAAAAAAGTCCAGGGAAATGTCAGACAAGAAACCCAAGAAGAGTCATCCTGGGAAGTCTAGCCTTTCTGATAACAGAGAATGTGTCTTTTTAATGTTCCAAGCATTTATGTCCCTATTGGGAATTTTGCTTGCAAATTTTCTTATAATCTGGTTTCTATTTCCCTGCTTTTGGAATATGCCATACGGAATTTCATTCATATATAACAGAATTGCAAATGCTTTGTAAATTTCAAACCAATGATATTGTTTTGTAATTTCCTTTTCCTGATTACTCAGAATCAACCTTTTAAACACCAGTTACTGAACTTTTGGTGCAGTAGGTTTTCCCCTTGTACTGATGGCTTCATACGGCGGGATGGTTCCAACATTTTTCTAACTCTCCCTACACAAAGACCATCCCTCTCGGCAGGCTACTTTGAGATTTCTAATTTAGTCCTCGGATTTCGCTTTTGGATCGGAAAATACATCATCAAACTCATTGTAATTCCAGGTTCCTTAAAGCAAAATAGAAGCTGACTCTAATATCAGGGAAGTAAATAGAGGATTTTTAATTTTTTTAGTTTTTTTTTTCTGTTTCTGTTTTGATGTTTACTTAGTAATTTGTCTACTAGTGATTTATCAGACTTTCTGTTTGCCTTTCCTATTTCTTAGCTGCACTTATTTTTTTACAAGTCAGTAATTGAGTCTTCCCAGTAGGTTTGCTATGTCTTCATTCTTGTTTAAAAGGCAAATTGATTAATCTGAAGTTGCCGATTTCATTTGTTTCACTAATACATTTTTTCCTGGATGCTTAATAGGTTGATCAGTTTGCTGTCAGTGATGCCCAATGGCAATGACTTTCCAAGTGACATTTTAAAAGTTAAACTCCTGCCCATGGCTGATGTGGCTCAATGGATTGAGCACCAGCTTGCGAACCAAAGGGTCACCAGTTCGATTCCCAGCCAGGGCACATAACCAGGTTGCAAGCCAGGTCCCCAGCTGAAGGCAGGCGAAAGGCAACCATACATTGATGCTTCTCTTCCTATCTGCCTCCTTCCCTTCCCCCTCTCTAAAAATAATAAATAAACTCTTAAAAAATAAATAAATAATAAAAATTAAATGAACTTGAGGTTTCATTATTGTAAGTTTGTAGAGTGAATTTTTTCCTATCTCTTCTCCTTAGGTAGGTACCTGCACCCTGTAAGTAGCATGACCATGAATAAGTTGGACAATGCAATGAAGGGGGGTGTGCAAAAGGAAACAAACATCCCACTTATGAAATTAAAATATGCAGTTTATGGTGCTTCTGATGAATACAAGAAAGAATATGATGGAAAGCCAGAAGGCTTTCTATCAAACCAGTCAACTCACTGTGGCCTTTCAAATGAGCACATTCTTAATCACTATTAATGGCCATCCTCCAGAGGATTATCTTCAGCCTGGTTCTGGTAACCCAAGTACCCTAGAATTTGATGGCTTTTATGAACTTGTCTCAGAACACAACGCACGTTGTTTTTGTATGGTATTTGTTTGTTCCTGTGGTTAGGATTATTTTGGCAAAGTTCTTATTGTAGACAGCTGTTAAGGTGACTTTCGCTGACAACAGGAAGTCAACAAAACCCTAATACTCTAATTTGTAACATGCCTACATTTTGGAACCATAATGGCTGATGGAAACCAGTCTCTGTCTCCTCTGGAAACAAAGGTGAAGATGGCCAACAGAGGTCCATGAAGGAGGCAGGGCATGTTCCCAGCTATGCATTTCCTTGGGATTTCATATTCAAGGACACATGCTGGTCTGTGCACAGCATGGCCTACCTTTTCTAGCAGATTCCTAGAGATTTTCTTATGCTGGAAAAGAGCTCATTTCTTTTCAAGTCACTAACAAAAAGGCAGTCAGTTGCATCCCTTTGAAAACTTGGCAGAGAGCTTACCTGGAAGGACCTGGAGAGAAAAATAGCAAGTGTGCCATGTTAGAGCTATAGTTAGACCAGCTGCAGGAAACCCAAGGAAGCCTGCACTGGCTGCGTCAGGAACCCGGGTAGAAATGACGCAGGAGAGCTGCATCACAGGCGGCAGATGATTCCAGGTCCTGCCTTCAGGCACCTGAGAACCTCCTTCCTCCCTGCCTCCTGAAAGCGCAGAAAAATGGATTCTCCCATGCACTCTCTCACAGTAAGCAAAGTCAGCTACATAATTTATGGGCTGTAGTGCAAAATTAAAATAGAAGCTCCTTGTGTAAACATCAAGAAGTTCAAGACAGCAATGGCAGAGAATTAAACCAAACGCAGGACCTTTCTCAGGGCAGGGTCCTATGTGAGCACATGCAGGTCCTGCACCAGTGAATTGGCCCTGCATTGTGATCCCCATGGCAGAATTGAGCAGAGCAAGAGAAAGGGACATGAAAGGGGACAGGTCCCTAGGACTCGCTGTGCCAGGTGATCTGTGCACATCATTCCATCCTCTTTTTACAGATGAGGCGACTGCAGAGATTGGAATCAGGAAACTGAAGGCTCATTTGGAAGCACGTGGCCAATAGGGGCCTACACTGAAGTTCATTTCCATGCCTGGCTCTAAGTCCCTGTTGCTTGGTTGGTTGGTTGGTTTTGCCTTGTCCAAATCCACATTCCTAAAACAGTGACAGCTTTGGAGGGAAGCACTTTCACCTGTTTTTAAATTGTATTCTGTGCAAACCCAAAGAAAGAGTAAACATTTCATAAAGCTTTTTAAAACTTTATTTTAAGATTTTTAAATTATTTTTAGAGAGAGGGAGAGAGATATCCATGTATGGTTCCCTTTCACCTGCCTCCAGCTATAGATCTGGCTGAAGACCTGGCTTGCAACCTGGTTATGTGCCCTGGCTGGGAATCGAACCAGCGACCTTTAGGTCCGCAGGCTGGCACCTTATCCACTGTGCCACCAACCAGAGCTTCATAAAATTTTTAATGAATAAAAAGGATCCATAAATGGCTCAGATCCTGGGTAACTAAGAACAACAATAAGAGGAATAACAATAGCAGAAACACAAGAAAAAGGGAAAGGAGGGAGGGAGAGACAGAGTGACTTAAACAGGGAGAAGGTGTGTGGGAGGCAGAAGGAAAGCTAGTATGGACGACCAGTCACTACATACCATTTCCCATGCTTTCTTTAATTTAATTCTCATAACCACCTTGTTATGAGATCCCAAGCAGATGTGGTTTTAATGCCCACTTTACAGAAGAGGAGCCGGAAGCTCCAGGCAGTTGTGCAACATGCCTGCCTCCTCACCTTTCCTCAGTCTGTGCCCAGGTGCAGCTGGGAGCTGCAGGTTGCTGCCCTGGGCCCTCTGTGAGGAAACAGTGCAGGCTCAGTGTCCCATGCAAGGTGCGTCTCACAGCCCTTCAGCAGCATCTGTAGTATTTCCCTCCAGTGAGGCACAGTGAAATCACTGTAGTGCAAATAGTAATAGCAGGTGCCGCTTACTGAGTCCCTTTTTACTGATAGCCACCTATAGACACTTAAAATCCCATTTCTAATCCTTCCAGCAGTCCCTGAGTGATAGGTTAATATTCGATCCAAATAACAGCCAAGTAAACGGAGACTGAGAAGAGAATGTATCCAGGTAAACCCTCTTAAACATCATTCAAGACTCATCATTCCGAATCCAGGCCAGGTATGGGTATTTAATTGTCTTTCCACACAAAACCTGTTGCTCTCATGGAAAATATATGATAAAAGATGACGGCAATAACAGAGTGGAGAAGCAATACTGAGTGAAGAAACTAGGGGAGATCTGAAGCAGAGAGCATTGAGGAAATGGAGAAACCAGATGACAGAAGCCCGTGGTCTGTTGCCCAGAGAAGATTCTGGAGCCATCAGCTGCAGACACAAGGGCAGATGGTCTGAACAGAGCTCCAGAGACCGCGACTGCCCGGCTAAGAGTCAGCAGATGCAAGCAAGGGTGGTCTCCAGTTACCCAGATGAGTAATTAAGAGCTTCTCACAGTACAGAAGTCCTGTGGTTCCTCCTCATTCCCCAGGGATATGAAGAGCTAGAAGCACAGTCTTTGGCCTGACGCTAACACCTCCAGGTTTCTGCCTCACACATCGTAGCGGGTCACCCGGACTGGATTCAGGGGCCGGAGCCCAAGGTAATTCCAGACTTCAAAAACCATCACTGAAGGAAAATAATAAACAGAAGGCAGCTCTATCCAGGAATAAAATGCATGATAGCATTCAAGTCTCCATGTAGAACTCTAAACATTGGCATGTGTGGGGTCTCCTTTCTGTCTGCATGACCCCCACCAAATTATGTCCCAAAGCAAAGGCTGCCTTGTCAGCCTTCTCAGTGCAGATGGATTCAGGCAGTGCTCCACTCCGAGTTGTATGTCACTGCAGAGAAAACACACCCCAGCACCTACAGCACCAAACTAATGCTTCGCACAGAACTATCCACAGACAATTAAAGCATAAATGGGAAGGACCCGTGTTCACAAACCAAATAACTAAACCCAGAGAAAAGGAAGATTACACAAGGATTATGAATAGCTTTTAAAACTTTCTAATTGGTATCTTCAGGAAGACCCAAGAAGTGTAGTGATCATATCAAAAACTTGTTTCTTTTTTTTTTTTTTTGAAGAAGGGATAATCGATGTATAGGAATGACTTCTTGGAAAAAATAAGAAGCCTCAAGTTCCTCATCCATATTACTTTTGTCAACGGAAGAATGTCAAAACCTGCAGAGCATTTTATGAGCTTGTTTGAGTCAACCTGATGAAGTGTTGAGAAGCAAGACCTCACATGCGTTGGAGAATGCCAGTTTCACAGTTTCTCTTTATAATCTGGAATCTAGGAGGGAACAAGAAGGTGGGAGAAAGCAAGGTAGGGACATCTCTAGGATTGGATTATAAACCAGTTAACAAGATTATGTGCTCCCTGGAGGGTGGTGACACCTCCAGGGGATCCAGAAAAGAGGATTATTTCTGGCATTTCACAGGTGTGTTAACCTACAAGGCACAGAGGGGATAAAGCTTGCTTAAGGTAAAGATAAATCTTTTATGGACCCAGGGACTGATTGCCCACCAGGGCCTGCCCAGTTAGGATTTTATAATCAGATCACCCTGGAAGGTCACTTTGGATCACTGAACTTGGACATAGCCCCCTTTTTGTTCACACTTTCTCTTCAGGGTATAGCAAGCATTGAATGAGAAAGCATAGCATAGATGGATTGCTATCACAGTACCTGGTATTAACTATATTTTCACTTACATGAGAGCCAATGGGTTTATTTAAAAAGTTATATGACATTTTAAGGCTGGAGAAGACTGCAATACTACTTTCCTATTTGAGTAGGGTAGATGTTAGTATGCTTGCTTAGGTTAAAAAAAATTTTTTTAAGTCCTGCCACAAATAGATAGCTGGCCTTAGGTGCTGCATAAATGTGATAGGCTGTCTAGATGGTCTCAGAGGTATATGCTTTATGTATCTGGTCCAAATTAATTAATTGGAGCAAGCTAGATTCCATAAATGAAAAGTGTCATAATTGGAGCTGACAATTAATATGTCATTGCTATTCAGAATACCATTTCATTAGCAGGTACCACTGTACTGTGGGCCAACCCCAAAAGACCATCTCTAGGACAAGATTTCCAGAGGAGACAGTCTCTGCACATTCAATGGGGCATCTACTTCCTTTATACAAGCAACCTAATTAATGCTATTACATTTAGTTAAGGTAACACTAGCTGCCATGATTCACCAGAGCTGAATGTCTTGACACAAAGAATAAGCGAATCTCCCACTCATCCCCTAGTCCACAGTAGGTGTATTAGTTTCTATTGCTGCTCTCAAGTAAGAATTTTTAAAAAATAGTTTAGTTGGCTTATAATACTAAGAGCAATTCACCTGTTTCTACACAGTGACTATGACCTGAGAGGTATCTTGTACCCACTCAATTCATTCACGTGCATCTGGAGGAAGAAATCAAGCAGGCAAGTCATACATTAAATTGTCAAGGTAAAATACTCCACGTAAAAGACTCTCTAAAGCCAACCAGAATGAACATTCAACGGGCAGAATCAAGAGGAATCTGTCAGCCTTACATGGTTATTTTATATAAATCCAACAAAATCCAACAAACAGATGAGGCAAAAATAGGGCATTTTGCAAAATGTGAGAGATTTATTCATACCACTGAACTACATTGCTTGGGATAGATTATCAGTAAGTCTCCAAAAAGAATGGACTTTTATTTTCTTTTAAGGTATATGGAAATGAGAATTAAAACTAAAGATCATCTGCGTGGTCTATTTTCAGAGGAAGGGATTTACTAAGAGTGTTTGTCATTCATTCAGGAGGACAACCAGCCGTGAACCATGGCAGGCATCTGTAGTAACAGCCAGCTCATGGAAGAAGAAGAAAATAATTTTTCCATTCTTGAAAAGCATTAGAAAGGAATGTTAGGAAGTCAAAGGCAGGCAAGACAGGCAGTGAGGGAATGAGAAGTTTTAAGGCATTTGCTAGAACATATGTGTACATGGACCATGTAGATGGTAGCTTCATTATAGTGTGCTTACCAGTGCACACCAGTGTGTATAAAGATCTAGGGTCAGTGGTTATGCATGTCTGTACTGCATGCTTTTGTGAATTTAAGAAATAACAATTAATGTTTATTGGGTTGAAACTATGTCCCAGGCTTTGTGCCAAGAGCTTTATGGAGATTATCTGTTTGAATGATCTCAACAGCCTACGTTTTCCATTCATGAAGAGGTTAACAGAGCTATTAGGAATCAAAACCAGGATTCAAACTCAGGCAGCTTGACCATTTGGGGCAATCAGCTCCCCAGAGCCCTTTGCCATTGATTGTATTGCCATGCTGCATGACAACCATGCTTATGTGTATTTGTGTATTTTGTTTGTTTGTTTGTTTTGGAGAAAATCTTGAAGAGGAGCAATTCTTTCTATTGTCTGAATTAAAGTAGATTGGTACATGTCTCAGGCTGAGATAATTAACCAAACAAACAAGCATACTCCACATCTCAATAACATATTGATGTGTTCAGCAGCAAATTGAGATGAAAAGCTAGAGTTTCAGGGTGTTTTCAGTTTCTGATTGATCTTTGTCTTCATTGTCAAGTGTATCTCATAATTCACATGGTTCACCTCAGGGCCTTGCCATCTGGCTTCTGCCTTATAAACAAAAGTGGTGTTTGGGACTGTAGATTTAGACTATTTGAAGTCTCTACACCACACCTCCACATGGATATCTGAAGTCATCACAATATTAACCCATCTAAAGCAATTGCCCAATGTTCCCCCTCCTTCCGTCAAACAGACTTGTTCCCACTTTCCACCATCTCAGTAAATGACCACTTCTCCAATGGCCACCACTCAGACCAAAATCCTTGGTTACTCTCTTCCTACACTCTACATCCAATCCACTAGGGAATCTTATTGACTCTATTTCATAATTTGTCCACAACACCCCTCTTCTTACCAGTTGCGTTACCATGGCTCAGGCCATCATCTGTCTGTAGAATGCTGGTCCTTTCTCTACACATAAGCCAACAAGATCTTTTAGGGTGTGGCCTCTGAGCAGTAGTGGTAAGAGGTTCCCAAATCTTCATCAGGCCAAGGGATGTGACAGCATTCAGCAGGCACATACTCTGAGTTGGCACCATGAATAGGGCACAAGCATAAATTTTGGAATCTTAGCAGACTTGGATTTGATTCCCATCTGTATCACTTACTATCAGCATGACTATGGGCAGACACTTAGTGTCTCTGAGTCTCAGTCTCTTTTTATTTCAAAATTTTGCAGGAATTACTTCCCCGCACTAATGTTTTAGCTTTGGCAAAAAATCTGCACAGACCCACGGGAGTGCAGCATATCTGTGCTGTACCAGTCAGCTATCAGCTGTATGAGTTCAAAATAATTTTGACTAAAAGGAACCAAAAGGCAAGCTTACAGTAATTTGAACAAATATAGGTTTGTTGTTCTCCTACAGCAAGAGGTCCAGAGGTGAAAAATTAGTGACCTTGGCTTAGCTCCTCAGCAAAGCCATTAGAATCTTCCCTTTCTCTCTTTGGGCACTGTGGCCTGCTGGCTTATGTCTTCTTGTTTATTGTCTTGAGTTGGCAAGGGAGCTGCTGTTGATGTAGAAGCCATGCATATGTTCAAAGAAAGAAGGAAAAAGAGAAAGGCAGGACCAACTGAGTCTTCTCTCTTTGACCAGGGAATTCACACTCTGGAGACAGCTACACTGCATGCACGTTTCACTGGCCAGAACTGTGGCCTACAGTCATTTTCAGCTGTACCACTCCAAACAAAATGGAGGTTTTGTAAGAAAAAGAGAAGTGGAGACTAAATACACAGCTAACAGAGTCTGCCATGGGAGAGGAAAGAAAAGAAAGAACAATGTGAATAATAGTCTTTGTTCCTAGAATATACCGTTTTGGCCACAGAGCATAATTATTTCAATACACCAATTTATTCAGTTTTCTAGTATTGTATTTAGAATGGTTTTCTCCATGGTCAGAAATGAAATTGGATTGTAGAATGTGGATGTTTACATCCTTTTGGGCACAATCTCTTCCTGGAGTTCATTGGTGTCTATTACAGCTTGAACAAAGGCATGAATTTGGAACATCACTCATTTGTATCTATACTATGGCACAATTTATGTATTACTTTTTTTTCAATTTTATGTATTATTTCTAAAGAGAGGGGAAGGGTGACAGGCAGAGAGGGGGAGAGACATCAATGTATGGTTGCCTTTCACCTGCCTCCAGCTACAGACCTGGCTGGAGACCTGGCTTGCAACCTGTTTGTTATATGGCCTGGCTGGGAATTGAACCAGCGACCTTTGGGTTCACAGGCCAGCACCTGTGCCACCAGCCAGGACTTTGTTCCTTAACTTTTGAGGGGAACTTGCCCCTTATACATTGGGTCCAGTCACCTTTTTGTAGATACTTATTTAAAAATAATTTCTCATTTTATAGTAATTGAGCTAATCAACTATCCTATTTCTAAATGAATCTCAACAACTTATATTTTCTTAGAAAATTATCCTTTCCAACCAAATTTTCAAGTGTATCAGTAAAGGATCTCAAATCACTTACATTTGTGATTATATCTCCTTGCTCATTCAAAATTTTGTATAGTTAGTGGAGATATTTTCATTCTTCTCTGTTAGACTAAGTTTTTTTTCTATTTTAATATTTTTTCAATAAACTAGTTCTTGGATTTATCTATTCTGTGATTTTCTTTAATTTCGGCTTTTATTTATAAGCCCTGCCTTCTGATTTCCTTGTATTTGCTTTATTATTCTTTTATAATTTTTTTAGTTATGTTCTTAATTCACCAACTTTCACTGTTATTTGTAACAATAAAAGCTTTTATGTCTTTGCAGTCACTCCTGAATACAACTGTGATTATATACCTAAACTTTTATGATTACTATTCCCATTATTATTTTCTGAGTGCTCTAAAACAGAAGCAAGTGCATGTGTGCAGCTAATGAAATGGCAGGGGTTAATTTCCAATCTGTTAGATGTTTTTATGTTAGTTGCCTTGTGGTTATTAAATTCTTGTTTTATAGCTCTGTGCTCATCACATGTAGCCCATCTAATCATCTGTTTCATGGAATTCATTGTGGGTTCCTTTGCAGCTCCCTATAAGGTAATTTTTGGTGGCTGTCTCACAGGCCCTTGAAAAGAATATTTATTTACCGAAGTGTATAGAGCTTGATAATCATGATTAAAAATACATTACAGATTTAACTCTTCAGCTAGTTTATACTTTCTTTTATGTTAGATTTATCATGGATTGAAGAATATTGGTTATTAAAGTATTTCATTACTGATTCATTTCTATTTCATTTTTACAGTTTAAAAGTTTTACCTTGTATGTTCTTACTGTCCTGTTATTTGGTGCATAACAGCTCACCACCGTTTAAATTCATTCTCATTGTACCTTTCGCCATTGACTGACTTCCCACTCTGCCCCACTAACTTCTTTTACCTAAAATTCCATTCTGTGTAATATTAACTCTGCAAAGCCCTCTCTTTGCCAGCATTCATCACTCTGCTTATTCTGTTATTTCATCCCTACAAATTATTTTAGTTTTAGCGGGAATCTTCTAAACTGTATTTAATTTTTTTAAAATTTAAATCCTAAGGTTTTTTTTTTTTAATATTTTGTTTATTATTTTTAGAGAGGGGAAAAGAGAGAGGCAGATAGGGAGAGAGACATCCATGTATGGTTGCCTTTCACCTGCCTCCAGCTACAGACCTGGCTGGAGACCTGGCTTGCAACCTGGTTATGTGCCCTGGCTGGGAATTGAATCAGCGACCTTTGGGTTCGCAGGCTGGCACCTTGTCCACTGTGCCACCAGCCAGGTCCTTAAAATTTTTTTAATGAGGAATATAAGCATTAACATTTATTGTTGTGTGTTTGATTTTTATCTGGCATTTTATTTCTGTTCTGGAGGGTCTTATGCTTCTTACTCTAACTTTTATTTATTTATTTTTAACTGTTCTTTGATATCTGAACTTTTTTCTCAATAAATTGAAGACAGTCCAATTCTTTTAATATATGGACACTTTATAAAATTTTACTAACATGTATTGCAGCGATGTGCTTCTAATTATTAATATTGAGAGTGGAATCACATCTATCCCTTCTTTTATCTTAAAATTGGGAGAATAATAATAGGATTCATCAGAGTGGATTGGAGGATTAAAAGATAGTACATTTAAAGTTCTCTACCATATGTAACACATATAAAGGACTCAAATGTCAGTTATAACTAACATTGTTGTTGTCCTTGTAACTTGGCCTCCATGCAAAATGAGGAAATTAGTATACCCTGACCTTTTCCTCCTCCTCTTCTATTCACCCACCATCTTCCACCCCTCCCACCTCCCACTCCCCACCCCCACCTCCACTGCTTGTGATTTGTTACTACAAATCATGGTATTTTTATTACTGTTAGAACACTTCTAAAGTATGTGTCATCTGTTTCATTAAGTATTTATAACAGGTGAATTTTCTTCGTGAACTGTTTATACCAGTCATTTTTACCTCAACCATGTTTAAATTATTTCAAGCCCAAGTCCTTTTATGCCTCATGTTTTCCATAGTTTCCAATCTTTTGTTTTCTCTGTTCGTGAATGGTAATTTGTCTGGGTTAAGAACACCTGGGTCATAACTTTGTCTCACATCGTTTCATGTTATAGAAGAGAAATCCGAAATGAGGCTAAGGTTTCTTTCTTTGCGTATGACCATCTTCCTGCCTGTGTGCTTGGATGTCCTTCACTTTTTTTTTTTTTTTAAGATTTTATTTATTACTTCCAGAGAGAGGGAAGGAAGAGAAGCAGAGAGGGAGAGAAACATCAATGTATGGTTGCCTTTCACCTGCCTCCAGCTACAGACCTGGCTGGAGACCTGGCTTGCAACCTGGTTATGTGCCCTGGCTGGGGAATTGAACCAGTGACCTTTGGTTTCGTAGGCTGGAGCCTTATCCACTGTGCTACCAGCCAGGGCTCCTTCTTCACTTTTGATACTATAAGTTTCTGACAGGAGACTTGAATGTGCTGGCAGAAAAAAAGATGTTTCTTTTCAC
The DNA here is from genome assembly GCA_004026585.1 of Noctilio leporinus. NCBI lineage: Eukaryota > Metazoa > Chordata > Mammalia > Chiroptera > Noctilionidae > Noctilio > Noctilio leporinus. The sequence continues at coordinate 550,814 of PVIW01000209.1, forward strand.
AGGCTGAGCAGACACATGGTGAGTCCCTCCTTGACAGATGGGTCTTCTTTCCTCATTTAGCCCAGGAACTCCCTTATCTTTGAATGTTTCTTCAGCACCTCTTTATAGCTTCTTTGATATTATCTTCTCTAATGAATTTTGGCTTGCAGTATTTTTACTTGGTATTCCAATACTTGGTATTCTGTGAGAGCTTCTCAAATATACCACTGAATAACAACCTTTCTGCAGAACTGGTTTTTCTTGCTTTTTCCTTTCCCTATTTTTTTTTTTAACTTTGTAGAAACTTTCTTCCTTCCCCTTTTTAAAATTTTTTATTGTATATTTTTTCCATTACCACCTTCTCCCTTATACCCTCTTCCACCTCCACCCCTCTTGAATTTTGCTAGTCTGTTACTGTTGTGCTACAAAGTCTTCCCTTCCTGGTCCCTCCCTTTCTAACCTCCTCATCATCTTGGCTTTCATATCTTACTTTATATTTATGTAGTTGTATAATAAAATGATATTTCTTCAGATGGCTGGAGAGCACAGAGTTGTATGTAAAATTTACTTTTTGTTTGAATAGGCAGTATTTTATAATTATGTTCTTCCTTGACTACCGGAGGTTCTAATCTCTCCTCATAGTATGTTTTAGAAGTTTTCACAGGCCTCGTGTTATTGGTGCATGTTTTATGTTCCTTCACTTCTAAACAAAAAGAGGATTTCAAGATCTGGAATGTGTGCCTAAATATAGCGAGGAAAGCCTCCTATGATCACCTTAGTATTCATATGGATGCGGTTAGAGTTGTTGTATTTTATCTTAAGCTAGATGGGAGGTTGGTGTAAGTTTATAAGAGTTGAGTGATACAGAGCTGAGGGATAGCATAGAATAAGCACATAGTAAATCCTCAATAAATGTTGGCCATTATGAGCAGCAGCATTGTTGATAAATTTGACTCAATAAAACTTTAAATCCATCCACTGTAACCATAGTCAGTGAATAAAGTCAAAGATGAATACAAACCAAGAAAAATATTTGTCACACAAATGGCAAAGCTTTTATAAATTTGTAAGTATTTACCTATCAATAGAAGGACCTATAACTTACTAGAAAAGCTGATTAAGTATTGAGCATTGAGTTTCTGCCCATCAGCCACAGAAATTGGCTTATAAACATATAAAAATACATGTGACCTTAGTAATTAAGCTCATGAAAGTTTTGAAAGTTTATAACTCACTTTTTTTTTTTTAACCTATTGCTAAAAATTAATTACAGGGTGAGGCAAAAGTAGGTTTACAGTTGTTAAATGGGAAACGATACAATAATTCATTTAGTTAAGGAACAAGTATAAATGACCCATGGACATGGATAACGGTGAGGACTGACTTTGGGAACGGGCAGTGGAGCAAGGCAGGGGAGAGCAATGGGGGGAAAGTGGGGACAATGTAATTGAATGACAATAAAATAAACAGTAGTTCATAAATAAAAATACAGGAATAAGCTCCTGTTTTGCATCCTCACAACTGTAAACCTGCTTTTGCCCCACCCTGTATAATAAATACTGCCCAACGTATAGAGAAAAAGCATTCTGTTAATACAAACCAGTGGGACTGAATTTTAAAATACTCATTTGGCCAAGAAAATTTATATCCAGCCCTATAACTCTTCTATATCTTTGCATATATACACAAAGATGTATGGGAAAAATGTGTTTGTTCTAGTATTATTTATAAAAGAAAATTAAAAAACTATACTGCTATTAAAAAGAAACCCAACAAATATTCAGAGACTCAAAAAATATGGACATTTACTTTTCTCTCATGTAGGTTTCTAGGCAAATGTTTAGGTTAGCAGTGCAGCTATACTCCCTGCGGACCCATTTCCTTCTAAGATATCAGTCTACCTCCCCCAAGGGCATCGTCATAATCACCGTGGTTGAAGGGCATCCACCCCACATCCATGACAGCGGGTGTGGAAGGGGAAGGGAGAATGGAGCGAGCACGCACACAGCCTTTGGCCTGGTTTCAGAAGTAGTACATTTTGTTTCATTATATTCCATTAGCGGCTATGCAGTCTCATTTCGGCATTTAGGGGCCAAAAGTTTTGGGAAATGTAATCTAACCATATACCCAGGAAGAAAATGAAAATGGATTTTGGTGAACAATTGCAGGTCCCTGCCTCAAGAAAAATCCCAGAAACAATCCAATGTCCATCCAAAGAGGAGCAATTATTCATCTGGCACCTCCATTTGGTGGAATATTAGACTGTAATTAAAGAACAAGTTAAATCTTTCATTCTGTTAGACACAGATAATAGAAAGATCCCAATATGGATTATTAAATTAAAGAGAAAGATTCAGAAAAATGTGCATAGCATGTTTGGGTTTTTATAAAGAGGATAGTCTCGGCACTTGGAGGCAGTTATATGCCCAGAGCATGTCTGGAAGAAGCTACTAATGGAGGTTTAACTCCGAGTTGACCTGGGGGTCTGGTGTGAGAAGCAAACTTACTTTTCCAAAAGTTCTCTTTTTATATCGTACGATTTTTTAAACCATATGTATGTACCATGACTAATATTATGAAATGTGAATATGTAAGTATGAATAAGTTCTTCCTTGATTGCTACCCATCAGCAATTACCTGTTTCTGTAGATAGTGTCCAGGCTTATTCACGTGTTTTTCAAACACTCTCCCTTTTAGGTTCCTATCTTCCTTGTCTACCCTCTTGTGCCTTGAACTTGAAGCTCCCTACCTGTGTTGTTCCTCATTTTCCTTCCTTTGCTCATAAGTAGTCTACCTGTCTCAAATACACCTCCAAAGACCTTGCTACCCAGTATTTTACTTACTTTAATTTATTTATTTGGAGGGAGTGGGGGTGTAGAGCTTTTAGAATGAGTTTAGTGCCATAAAATTAATACCATGGGTCTGTCCATGTGTTTCCCACGTGGGATGAAACCTAAGGACAGGGGGCATGTTGCTGCGCCTCTTCCTCCCTGGCAGAACGGATGACACATGGCAGGTAGTCCGTGAACATTGGTTGAAGTGCAAAGGCCCTCCCACCTACTTAATTTAAGCATTTATTAAGTGACTGCATCATACTTCTCTTAAGTAGCTTCTTCACTCCTCAGACTTTTCCAGTTTCTCTATTTTGGCCTATGTATTTACTCTCAACTAATTTCTGTCCCCTCCTGCTCTGCCGTAGCTTAAACGATACTAGCTTTCAGAGTCCAGCTATGCACATGACAACCAGAGAACGATGAAACATATTTTAACAAATAAGAGAGTATATTGGCATGAACTCATGTTTTTTAACAGTGACATATACATAGATTGATGCAAAAATAAATATGGATATGTGTGCATGAGTACACATTCATGTGTCCTGTACTGCTGTCCATTGAGGGAGCCTGAAGCCAATGGTGCCCAGTAGCCATGAGCACATCTAGTACCTGGACTGCAGTTCCTAAGTACCATTCCCCACTGAAGCCAACCAGGGCTCCCTGGGGAAATGGCTGGCTGCACGATGGGAACAGGGAAAATACAAGATAAGCCTGGAGAAGCCTGTACTGTTGGAAAGTAAGGAAGTGTTCGAATATAGTGGTGACATGTCGAAAAGGATACCTGTACTAACCTAAAGAAGATGCCAATGAGAAAAACTGGATAATTTGAAAAGCAATATAAATAATGATACTACTACATTATAACTTATGGAAAGCAAATAGCCAGCAGGACATACGAAAAGAAATGAATATTTGAATAATTGAATAAATAAATGAGTATTCTGTGGTAGAATGCTAATTAATCAATATAGAAGAAGAACTCTGGTTTTGTTCTTTTGTTTCCTCAGGATTATTTTGACTATTCAGGGTCTTTTATGATTTCATGTAAGTTTTAGGGTTTTTTGTCCTATTTCCATGAAAAAAGCCATTGAGATTTTGATAGGGATTATACTGAATCTATTGATTTTTAGGTGATATGGGCATTTTAACAATATTAATTTTTTCAATCAATGAGCACACAATATCTTTCCATATTTTGTGTCTTCTTTAACTTTTGTCAACAATATCTTATAGTTTCAGTGTACAGGTCTTTCACCTCTGTTGTTAGGTTTATTCCTATGTGTTTTATTCTTTTTGTTACCAGAGGTATAATAGTCCCCAATTTCAAACTATACTATAAAGCTTTAGTATTCAAAACAGTATGGTGCTGGCAGAAAAACAGATAAACAGATCAATGGAACAGAACTGAAAGCCCACACATATATGGAAAACTAATTTATGCCAATGAGCTAAAGAGAATGGACTGTTTCTTCAGTTAACGGTATTGGGGAAAACTAGGCAGCAAAATGCAGAAGGACGAACTAGGCCACTATCTTACATCATACACAAAAGTTAATTCGAAATGGATTAAAGATTTGAATATAAGACTGAAACCATGCAATACATAAAAGAAAACATAGGTACCAAGCTTCCAGATATCGATCTTGTTGATTTGACTCCAGTGGCAAGGGACACGAAAAGGGAAATAAATAGAGAAGGACTAATGGAAATGGAACATCACCATTAGGCAAACACAGGCAATAAGTTTTTCAGGCAAGAATCATCAATATATGCTGAAATTAGAGGTCAAATGTTTGATGACAAACAGGATATTTGCATAGTCTCATTCTTGCTCATTACAAAGAGAAAACTGTTAATTTTACAGTGGAACAACATGACAAATATCACCTAAACTCAGTGACCAAAGCTAATATTACCCAAAACGGGACATATTGACATCAGGTACTTCCTAATAGGCGGCATTGAGAATGCATCACTTTTATTCTACGCTTACCAAAAATATTTAACTACAACCTAACAGCAAGAAAACATCAGACAAACCCAAACTTTAAAACATTCTACAAAATACTGGTTAGTAGGGCTTCTAGTCAAGACAGGAGCATAAGTAAATGCAGTACTCAGAACCACCCATACCATACCAACATCACAGCTAAGTTACAGAACAACCATCCTGTAGAACTTCCTGAAATCTAGCTGAACAAAAATCCTACAATTAAGGATAGAAAGAACCACCTACGTAGAGACTGGTAGGCGAGGCAAAGAACCAGAACAGACTGATCCCATCCCCACAGTGGCAAATAAAAATTGAGAGAGCTATCTCAGTTGTGGAGGTTCACCCCTGAAGAGCCAGGGGTCCCAGGCCATGGTTCTCGGGCTAGGAAGAGAACTCCACATAATTTTTGACCGTGAAAACCAGCGGGATTGTGGCTGAGTGGGACAGAAGGCTTCTGGAGTCCCCAGCATTTCTCTCAAAGGGCTCGTGCGTGGACTTACCTGAGCTCACTTGCTCTAAGCTCCAGGGCTGGGCCAGCAGCTCGAGAGGCATCGGGGACATCCTGGGAGGAACCAAATCATCTGGCATCAGGATGAGGGCTGAAGGGGCAGCATTTTTCCAGACAGAAATGCTGCAGAGGTCATTGTTTCTTTGCTGAGCTCTCCCCACACAGAGCCCGCAGGCAGGCACCGTATCTGAGAACTCCAGCAACCAGGCTAATTCTGTTTGGCCCACCCTAGTGATTCCCTGAGACCCCACCCCACCCAATTTGTCTTTTCTAGTTGCTTTTCCTGACAAATGGCCTGTTTGAGCTCAAGCTTCAGAATTTCCGAGAATCTCGCTCAGAAATTCACAAATGCTAAATAAGTCCCACCTGTCCTTGGCATACATCTTATTAAGTGGTCCCAGCCTGGATTAAATGCGCCAATTAAAACACATATGGTGAATAAGTAACAGAACCCATATATATGCCTACAAGAGACTCGCTTTAGATTAAAACACGCACAGAGACTGAAAGTAAAGGGGTGGAAAAAGATATCTTATTAAAATGGAAACAAACAAAAAACCAGGGTAGCCATGTTTATCCCAGCCAAAATAAACTCTAAAACAAAGGCTATAACAGCAGACAAAGGACCCAGCAATCCCACTTCTGGGTACTTTATTTGAAGAAACCCAAACACTTAATCTAAAAGACATTACACATCTATATTTTCATTGCAGCATTATTTACCATAGCCAAGATACAGAAGCTACCTACATGTACATCAATAGATGAAAGAACAAAGAAGTAGGGGGTGTATATAATGCAATATGATTTGGCCATAAAAAGAACCAAATCTCAGAGTAATTCTTTAAACAAATGAATTAACACAGGCATTTTGAAATAATGAAAAGAAAACTTTGTATTAATATGACTTGAGAAGCTGACAGAAGGCAGTAATTAAATGGTGAGTTGTCTGGATGTGAAAGGGAAAAAAAGGTACTCATTGGTGGTTACAGAATAGAGAGGGGATGTGAAGAAGAATAAAGGAAAGGAGAAGCCAAAGAACTTATATGCATGACTCATGGACATGAACTAAGGGGGGCATCGCTGGAGAAAATGGGGTACTGGGTGGAGGGGAGCAAAGCGGGGGAGAAATTAGGACAACTGTAATAACAATATAAATAAAACATATTTTTAAAAATAATAATAAATAAGAACCAAATCTTGCCATTTGCAATAACTTAGAGGGTATTGTGCCAAGTGCAGTAAGTCAAGCAGGGAAAGGCAAATGTCAGATCATTTCACTTATATGTGGAATCTTAAAAAAAAAATTTTTAAATAACTGAACAAGCAGAATAGAAATAGGTTCATTAGATACAGGAAACATTTTGACAGTTGCCAGATAGAAGGGGATGGGGAGATGGATGGAAAAGGTAAAGGGATTAAGAAGTACAAATTACAGAATAATTGTGGGAATATAAAGTACAGGATTGGGAATATACAGTCAATAATATTATAATAACTATATATGGTGTCAGATGGGTACTAGATTTATCAGGGTAATCACTTTGTAAGTTATATAACTGTCTAATCATTGGGTTGTACACCTGAAACTAATATAATACTGTATGTCAACTATAATGTAAAAGTTTTAAAAATAATAAAAATCTGGCCCTGGCTTGTAGCACAGTAGAGAAGGTGCTGGCCTGCAAACCCAAAGGTTGCTGGTTCGATTCCCCAGCCAGGGCACATAACCAGGTTGCAAGCCAGGTCTCCAGCCAGTTCCTTGGCTGGAGGCAGGTGAAAGGCAACCATTCATTGACATTTCTCTCCCTCTCTGCCTCTCTCCCTTTCCCTCTCTCTCTGAAAATAATGAATAAAATCTTTAAAAATAATAATAATAATAATCTATGCAATAAAAAGAGAAAATACTTGCTAGTAGTCTTCAAAAAAAAAAAAGTTACAAAAGACAAAGAAAGACTGAGAAACTGATATAGATAGAAGGAAACATAGCTAGTTGTAATATGGAATCCTGGCCAAAAAAAAATTTTTAAGGCATATAGGACAATTGGCAAAATTCTGATAAAGTCTATAGATTAGTTAATAGTTTTATGTCAGTATTAATTTCCTGGTTGCAACTAATTTACTATGGTTATGTAAGATGTTAGCATTAGGGAAAAGTATATGGAAGGCATTTTGCAATTTTTCTGTGTAAAATTATATTAAAATGAAAATTTGGATAAAAGGAAATCAATCATGCAATTTATCACTGGGTTGCTTTTTCATAGGTAAATAATCCAGAGCCTACTAAATTGAAAGTTCAGAGTAATTCTCCAACACCTAATAGCTAATAGTGAAAACTGTGTATTTTGTTCCCCCTCATTTGGTATAATCTGACTCGGTTTGTTTTCTTAACTATCTAGAAGAAGCAAAGTTTTTGTTGTCTTTTTGGCAAAGAAAACTGCCCTTATCTTATCTTTAGCTAGCTAGATAGTTGAAACCATAGCAAGGCCTGATGAGGCCCTAAACAGGGTTGGGATCCTACTCTGCTCTGATTCTCCAAGCGACCTTTAAAGCTACAAACTGTATAATGGAAAACTGTTTACTAGGTTTCTGTTGAGCTTTAGAGGTGCTCTGTGGTGCTGTGAAAATGAAAAGTCAAGGACCATACACCGGGCAAGAGAAACATAAAGGATTCAGCATAAACATTGACCTTGTTAGCCACTTTTTTCAAAACATAAAAGGTCTGTCCCGAAAGTATCAGCAGTGCAAACTATTTTAATTATATTGACATTTGCTCAACACCTTGGGACAGACCTTGTATTATAAGTTACTCCCATAGCCTGGTTCAGATAATACAAAATATCCGAACCAGGCTATGGGAAAGGTCTCCAGAAGTGAACTCAAAGTTTGGATCCAAAACTTGGACCCAAGTTCTGCTCCTGCCACTGATCATCTAATGTATATGAGAAGAATTCTTAAGCAGAGATAAGAAAACCAGTTGTTTAAGGGCCTGAACTCTGTGTGGCGCCCCCAGCTACCAGCCCTATTTTTCTCCTCTCACACTCTTCTAGCGTGATTGGTTAGCATTTTGTTCATGGCTTCTTAGCAACAGTGTGCGCACACGTCATAGCTTTCATTACGAATCATAAGGATCTCCTTTTCAGTATGAAAAGTTCAGTTCATCTGGAGCAAAATGTTAGCTTGACAGTTAAGTCATTGCTGTTCCCCTCGTCCCCACCACCAACCTTCTTGCCTTGATCCACAGACACCCCAACTCAGGCCTATCCTTTGGTTTGAGAACTTGCACTGGAATCAAGCATTTTCCGGGTACATTGACTCCCAGGCAGAACAAAGGCATCGAAGGCCTTTGAAAATAATTGAAAATCTGGGGGCCGCTCTTATGTCTGTATGCCGGGGGGAAGGAGGGGGTAGCTGGACATGATGGTGGGCACATGAGTACCTCCACCCATCAGGAAGGGTTTGTACCCCCCACAGTAAGGAGCTAGGATAACCTAGAAGTGAAGGGGCCATCGAAGCACTTTAAGAGGTGAATTCTATGTTTTAGGGTTGATTCTTCTTTCAAGGTTTGAAAGACTGTCTCCAACTCTTCCAGCCTCCATTGACAGTTCCCTTTTCTGACATACTAGATCAAGCAGCAATCAAAACACTCCACCTATCACTTGGTAACACAAATACAGGGTCTTTTGTCATCTTTAGATATGTCTCCAGAATTAGAGCTTCAGCTTCCTAGAAGTAGAGTCTGTTGGATGTGTTTTGTATTCCCTCACGAATTGCCAGAGCTGTAAGGGAACTTATCCACTAAGGTCACCCTTTCTATGAACTGATCAAACCTGAGACAAGGAGCTTGAGGGACCTGCCCGAGCCACAGAGCTTGTTGGTGGCAGAACAGGCAATTGGTCGTATTCACTAACTGTTGCTTTAGCAGAATATTCATTCATGGTTTTTGTAGCTTGTTGGGACCGAGCCGGCAGATGCAAGAAGATGACCACTGATGTGAAGTCTCCATCCAAACTAAGTAAAATCAGAACCTGGACTATATTGTGGTGGCCTTAAAGGAAATGAGGCTGCGGATGGGTAAAAACATGAGTAAGAAAAGTTAGCTCTCATCAGTCGTTCTATTTCTAAAAACTCCCATACCCAGTCTTTGCTTATAAAGCCATGAGTAAAACATTCGGAGAGTGGAAAGAACGCCAAAACCCAGAGCATAATTGGGATAGAAGAAGGGAATCTGCATGGCTGATGCGATGTGACAGGAGCTGAGCTTCAGAGGCAAGTCAACCAGGACTGTTCATGCTCGCTACAGCATGACAAATAGCCTGGTTCCTGGCCATCGATTGATTTAATAACACCCTTTCAGGAAAACAAAGAAAAGAACGAGCATTTCCGTAGAAGGCATCACCCTATTTTAGAACCTCTTAAATGTGAGAAAGAGAAAAAATGCACACACTGACATCAAAGCTGTAGATCACATAATGGGCATGCGGGATGGGATATTTGGATGCTTGCTCATGGAATGTTCTCTGGTGACCTTGTTTCAATTCAGAAGTAAACCAGGGCATTGCTGGTATGGTCTTTAATTACGAAGGAAACCTCCTTAGAGGCGACTTCATGGTTAAATGTCAACAGGCAAGAGACTGAACTGACATGGTGATGGTGCCTCCTGACTTATGCCTGTGGAGGAAGAGACTGCTTTGCTCCCAAGCCTCCCCCCATGCCCACATAGTGCAGATTTCAGATCCTGGCTATAATGATCTAGTGCGTGCTGGCTAATTAACTTTATGGGCCACTGCAGAACAGACTGGTAAATCAATAGGCATGCCTCTCCAGTCACCTGCAGGCAGTAATTCTCTGTGTTCCATGGCTCTAATGATGCCTGATTTCTGCTCTCCCCCAATTAATTGCCCTAGAAGTGCTTCTCAACATGGTAACCGCGTGGATTCGTGTTCAAATTCCAGCTGGCACCACAGCACACTAAGCAGAGGAATTTTACGAAGAAGAGGGTCAGGATGGAAAACCTTCTGCTGCAAGTCCATCTGGCTTAAGGGGTTTGGGGGTTTGAGAGACCTGTATGTAGGTCGTCATTCTGCCCCTTACTAGCCTCTGAACTGGATTTCAGTTGTCTTGCCTATAAAATGAGGTGATAACCTGAAATGGACCCTCAGGGCCTCCCTCCCATCCTTCCACTGGGCTATGCTCTAGTCTGTTCTCTCTCTGCCCTCTGGAACAGCCCTCTGGATCTTTTCTCCCAACTTCCAGCATCTCCTCCCTCCGCCTACCCTTTCTGCTCCCACAGGCGACAAGCCTGTTTCTGTTTCCATTGATAAAAGCAGAAGCAATCAGAAGACAAGATCCAACCAGCATGCAGTCTCCTTGGGCATCTCTTTCCTTACGGTATACTGCTGAGTTCCAGTTTCAAGTCCACCCTTCCTCCCATGCTCTACACCTCGTCGCTGCTCATCTACTCAAAGACATCACTCCAGCACTTCCCCCCTGCTCTCTGGAATCCTAAAAACATGCTGAAATATCTTCCATCTTTAAACAATACAAAACAGAAAACCGTTCCTAATGCTGCATCCCCTACTAGGACTGCTCTTTACTCACCCTGTGTAGCAAAACTGCCCTAGCACTACGCATTTCCCCTCCAGCCATTCCTTCTTGAAATCTTGCCAGTCCAGTTTTCACCCCCTACACACACACACACACACACACACACACACACACACTTCACTGAATGCATCTGAACGAAGGTCCTGTTAAGGATACTACCAAGGTCTCCCAGAGACATTCCCTTTGCCAAATGTAACTCACACCACCTATGACTTGGCATCCACCTCTATTTGATGCTGCTTATGTTGTTCTTTCCTTCTTGAATCATTTTTTCCCCTTAGATTCTAAACATCCTCCCTTTTGTCCTTCTTCTTCACCAGCGCCTCCTTCCCAGATTTCTTTCTTTGTCCTTAATCTTCTTGACATCTACATTGTTTGTTCTTAATCTTCCGGTGTCCTGAGCTCTGACCTCGGAGCACTCCTCTTCAATGGCCGCATGCTGTAGGTTTGCAATCTCACCCAGTCCCGTGACTGCAAATACCATCTATATGCTTGTGATGCTCACATGTTTTTCTGCACCTGGGACCTGTCCTCGGAACCCTAGAATTATATATTTAGGCTAGTTGGCAACAACTCTTGAAGCCAAAGTAAACATTTCAAACTTAACTTATCCAAAACTCTATGCTGATCCCAACCCTTCTCCTACACCAACTTACTTCTTCTCCAGGGTCCTGCCTTTGGTAAAGTCCCCCATTCACCCAGTTGCACAAGCCAGAACTCTTGAAATCATTATCGACTGCCCTCTTTTCCTCATATTCCACATCTAGCTCAACAAACCCAATTGGTTCTGCTGTCAAATTGTACCCCAGATTCAACCTCGCCTTACTGCATCTGGAAGGACAAGCCACAATTATGTCACACCAGGATAACTGCAAGAATCTCCCAAATGGTCTCCCTGCTCCCATCATGCCCTCTTATAGTCAATTTTCCACACAGCAGCCAGAATAACATTTGTAAAGTAAGGGTCAGACTCTGTCATTTCTCTGCTCCAAGCCGTCACTCTCAGGATAAATCCCAAAGCCTTGCCCTGACCTGCAAGTTCCTAGCATGACGCTGAACCTACCAACCTCTTAGAGTTCCTCAACCACACCCATCTTGCCCTCTTGTAAGGGCTTTTGCCCTTGATTTTCCCTACTTCCCAGAACACTCTTCTCCAAATTAGCTCGTACATTCACTTCCTTCATGTCACTGCTCCATTGTCAGTTGTCAGAGAAGATCTGCTTGTCACCTTCTAAAGCCTGGCTCTGGCCCTTACGCCTACCCAAATTTATATTATTATGTATCTTTGATTATTTGCTTATTTTCTGTCGTTACCTACTATGTCTGACTCATAATAGTAGTTCAATCTATATTTATTAAATGAATTGTTTTAATAAATGAATGAGTGAATGATCCTCTAGTCATAGAGTTGCTGGGGTGAATACATGAAATTAAGTATATCTAGAGCAGTTTCTAGCACATGGTGGAGTACTCATGACTCGGTTCCTTTTACCATGATCACTATAAATAGAACGGATGGGCTGTGGCAATGGTGTATGGAAGCTCATCATTTGGTGGCATCTGCTATTATCAGAGTTTGCTTCTATTTCTGTATCTCATATGTTCCCATCTGGCCTCTGCTCTTATAGGGATAATTGGAGAAAGCATGTTCCTTTGAGCTCACTGCTCAGAGTTTGTTTAGCTTGTAGGCATTTCTCTTCAGCTGTCCACTTGAATAAAAAAACGTCACATGGGCTCCCAAGGCAAATTCTCCAGCTCTAGAGGCAAGCAGGCTCTGAAGGTCTGACAGGATTTCCAGCTACATCTCCCAGAGCAAGAAAAATGCTCCAGGTATCTTGGCATTGTCCTAAACTTCTGAGGGACACGGAAAGCCACAGGTGGTGGAATGGTTTGAAGGGAGAAAAGAAGCACACGAGCACAGGAGGGAGGCCACGCCGCCCATAGGGAGGTGGGACCCACAGATAGAAACATTAGGAAAATCTCCACTCTACTTTAAAAAATTATGTCCACATCACCATCCCTGTATTGGCAGCAGAAGACCCTACAGGGGTGTCTGATGCTCTGCTGTGATCAATACTTGCCCTTTATTATTTTCAAGAAATTTGAAATAGTATATAAAATAAAGGAAGTAGCTCCCAAAAAGCAGACAACGGTTACTTTATCCATATGCTTCAGATTTGCTTTTCCCCTCTACATCCCTTCCACACTCATGGACCACCAGTACTTCCATCCCCCTAGTGGTGGTGAGGCGTAGCTCCCCTCCATGCCCCCACCTCCCCATCTACCTTAGGCAACTCACCAGCATGGGGTTTAGGGGAAGGCAGCCTTAGGTCTTTACTTACCTAAGCTGTGTGACCTTGAACAAGTTTCATAACCACTCTCAGCCTCCATTTCTGTAGGGAAAAATAACAAAGTCTTCACTGAATGGCTGGGAAGATGAAGTGGCCATCACCTGGCGAGGCACCTGGGCTAACTCCAACACCCTGGGCCCCAGCTTCCCCTGCCTGTCCACCCCCCTCCTTCCGTTTGTATCATGCAGAATTCTCAGCTCTCTCAAAGACAAATACCATATGATTTCACTTACAAGTGGAATCTAAAGAGCAAAATAAACAAACAAAATAGAAACAGGTTCAGAGACACAGAGAGAACACTCGGATGGTGGCCAGAGGGGAGAAGGATTGAGGGGGCTGGGTGAAAAGGGGGAAGGGGTTGAGAAGTACAGATTGGTAGTCATAAAATAGCCACCGGGAGGTGAAGTACAGCGTAGGGAAGAGAGTCACTAATACTGTAATAACTATGTATGGTAACTGGAAATATAGGGGGAAATACTTTATAAAGCATATGATAGTCTAACCACTCTGATGTACACCTGTAACCAATACAAAGTAATATTTAATATAAGTTGGAATTGAAAAATGAAATTAAAATAAGCATTAACAAAAAGAATTTTCAGCTCTCTCAAAGGTTCTCTTCCACCTTCACAACTGTGCATGGATATAATCAGGGTAGGAGTTATGTTCTAGTTTTGGGACAAGGGCAGTCAGTTTATTGAACCATCTGAACTGCAAGGGGGGAAACAGAACTGGCATTATTTTGCTGTGTGATGGCATTTGCTTTGCTGAACCACCCTCTCCTGGGTTTGCACAGCCCATGACAAAATCTTGGCAGATTTCCTTAACTTCCTGGTGGCTTACATTTTTCAAATCTGTCTAACATAAAACTCTTATCTCACGGCCTATTTAAGTCCACCTTCCTCCAACACCGGGCCAGCATATAGCTGGAAGGACTTGAAGTGTAGAAGGTCTGTTCTGCAACTTTGCTGCTTCTAGGTCCTCACTTGGGTGTGGCTCAGTCCCAAAGAGTGACCATCTCACACTTCCTTCTCACTTACCTTTGCTGCAGATGGAGGGTCTGCTTTCCAGTAAGTGCTGTGCCCCCTGGGGCTCATGGCTCCACTTTCCTACATCCTTCAGGATATGCTAGGTTATGGTCGTAACAAACTCCAGAATAACTCAGGAGCACCTCTTCCTGCTTCTTCAACAGCCACAACAACCATGGCATGTTTGGGCTATGGGGCGGAAGGAAAGGGACAAGAGAAAAGTCTTGGCTGGCCCACTGTTTCCGACCTTCCTAGGTACGATGTTGCTGCTTCTCTGGCTGATGATGCCCCATTGCTGGCCCCAGCGGGGCTTCCGTGGGGGTCCTGCAGGGCCTCCCCTCGGAATGTCTACCCAAAGGGGAGAGTTGGCCTCACATGGCCACCGGCAGCTTCAAATGAACAACCCAAGTATAGTCCCTCCACATGTCAGGAAACTGGGGAGAACAGCACTGCGTTGTGTCCACATAATAGATGGGTTAAAAGACTAGCCATCTCTTTAGCTGACAGTTCCGTGGATTGATCATTTGAGGGGGACTCAGCTGTCTCACCTTGACTTTATTCCTTGCCGGGAAGCAGGTGGCTCTCCTTTTGGGTCCCACTTGAATGATAGAAAGTCACTGACCATGTGCCTCACATCACCCTCCAGGCTAAGTTGAGTTTGTTCATATGGCAGTTTGGCACATTTCCAGGAGGGATGACAGAAGCACGTGAGGCATCTTGAAGTCTGGGCTTGGAACTGGCGTAAAATCGCTTCTGCCACTTGGTATTGGTCAGATTCCCCAAAGCAACAAGATTCAGGGAGTGGGAAAATACACTCCACCTTGGGTGAGAGGAGCTGTAAATTCACATTGCAAAGGAGAGCAGGAAAGGGAAAAGTAGAGAATTGTGGCATTATCGAAGCCTACGCCCCAGCATTAAAGATCGTCACATCTTTCTGATCATCATCTTAGAAGTTTTGGTGGGGGGTGGGGGTGATGCAGAGGTAGGTAGGCTTGGCAGGGCCAGATCAACCTCCTTAAATGTCCTCTCAGGGGGCTTGACCACACTTGATGCCACCTTTATTAGAATAATGTGCTTAGCTTCTTTTTGTTTGCCGGTTTAGGCCAGGGACATTTATTCCAGGCAGTAGGCCAAGTTCCCATGGTTATTCATTTACAAAAGGAACTACCTTAAAGGCAAAGTGACTTACAGCAGGTCAGACAGCTACTAAGTAGTTTATTTCTTTTAGCTGGGCAGAGGGAAAACTCTGTACTAAGGGCTGGTGATAAAAATGCATAGATAAAACCAGAAACTTTTAAAAGGCCACTGTGGCCCTGGCTGGTGGCTCAGTGGATCAGGTGCCAGCCCTCGAACCCAAAGGTCACTGGTTCGATTCCCAGCCAGGACACAGAATCAGGTTGCAAGCCAGGTCTCCTGCCAGGTCCATAGCTAGAGTAAGGTGAAAAAGGTATTGATGTATGTCTCCCTCTCTGCCTCCCTCCCTTCCCTGCTCTCTCTAAAAATAATAAATAAAATCTTTTAAAAAATAAATAAAAGAATGAAAAAAAAAAAAAAAAGTGCGACTGTGTCTGGGAGGGACAGAGTAAGGTAAATAGCAGTATAAGCTATCATTGGGATCCAGGACCTGCCAGTGGCTGGAACTCATGATGACACACATTTCTTTACATTTGAGAACAAAGGAAACTGGAACTCATGATGACACACTTTTCTTTACATTTGAGAACAAAGGAAACTGGAACTCATGTCACACTTTTCTTTACATTTGAAAACAAAGGGAACTTCATGAAGGATTTTAAACGCATGCTCACATCTGTGTTTCCCAGAAGTGTTTTCTAGCTCCAACGTGAGAACTGGACTGGGGGTTCAGACTGGACCACACCCAGACTTTTGAAAATTAGAACTTTTCCAAGCCTCTTCATGAGTCCCAAAGGCAAAGGAGGGTTGGTCTAGTTTGCCAAATGGACAAAAACCAAAACCAGCAGCAGGGCAAGGGGAAGAGCAGAGAATGTCAAGTAGCTATTCCACATCATGTCCTCACACACAGGCACACACAAGTACACACACACACACACCCCGCTGGCATGCACAATGGCTACTCTCAAGCAGGCCTGGATAGTTTAGCCAGATTGATTCTGATTCTCAGTTTGACAGTAGCCTCTCCTGCTTTGCTGTGTGAAGAGACAAATGGCTGTGAAGTGACCATAAGCCAGAAAGGCCAACAGAGGCCCCGGCATTACAGACCCAGCCTTTGAGCCCAACAGTCTGTAGATGTAATATTTCCAGAATTTAAATTCAAAGGGCAAGTGGTGTCAAAACCCAGTGTCATGAGCTATTTTGACAGCACATTGGTGGGACCTCAGGAGGCAGGGAGGTGGGACAGGGGCAGAAGCTAAGGCAACACGGAGTCTCCCTCTGTAGTCTGGTTTGGCAGGGGTGGGCTGTTGAATTCCCTGTAGGCACTGGCATCACCCCACCCACACAGGGACATCTCTGAGCCTCCTGGGGCTGAGGGTGTCAGTGGGAACAGCACAGTGCATGGTACGGGTGCCACCCCCACACATGAGTCTGCATGATTGATCTTAAGAGAGTCCGTTCTGTCATTGCATTGCAGCTCCAGAAACTAAAACGATCACTTTCTTTCAAGACCAAGAGTCTACGGAGCAAAAGTGCTGACAACTTCTTCCAGCAAACCCACAGCGATGTGAAGCTGCAAGGGGACATGTTGGCTGGGGTCAGCCCCAGCTCCAGCCCGCTCGCAGCCCCCGCAAGCTTGACGTCCACGCCCACCAGGGCCGGCCTGTACCCGGGCAGCGGCAAGGCCCATGCCTTTCAGGAACACATCTTCAAGAAGCCCACTTTCTGTGACGTCTGCAACCACATGATCGTGGGTAAGGCCTCCCCTGTGCCTTCCTCCAGGGAAGCTGAGGGAGGGTGGTGTGGCATTGGGTCCACATCCCCACAGACACACTCTAATCCTCAGAGATGTACCTGTAGGAGGATTGTTTGGGAGGGTTTGGGGGGCCGTATTTATGAAAAGGTACAGGAAACAGGACTGGCTAGGCAATGGTAGAAGTCACGTAGTGATACAGTTGGAGCTCTAACCCTTCATAGCCCAACTTGCATTGAGTTGGGAGGTCTGGGACTTTGTACCCCTGCAAGGGACATAATTTTGAACACAGCAACTCTTTTTAGCCAAGGGGAATTAGCAGAGGAGGAATTAGTAGGAAGCAATCAAAATGGCATTTGAGCATGCTGTAGTTTTGCAGGAAGGCCCAGTGAGCATCTAAGCATCCACTGCCGTGTGTATGGGATGTCTTTCTAAAGCAGCCTGAAGAGGGGGTTATTGCTTGATGAGTTACAGGTGAATGACAGGGGTTGGGAGGATGATTCTGGGGCTATGGGACCTTGGGGAGGTGTTGAACCAGGCAGCGAATATGGTTCAGCCACCATTACAACTCTGGACCCAGGGAGAACTCACTCATGGTCCCTCAGAGAAATGGTGATAGCCCAAGAGTCTCAGGGGTTGTACCCAGATGAGGAGAATGATGGATACATGTCCCAACTGGATACATGTACCAATTGGGGCCACAGGTACAGAGATTCCTCACTCCTTACTCTTCTGTATCCCCCATGTCATAAATCCGGAGACCAAACAGGTGGAGGCAAACAAAGGGAATGCAGGTGGGAACGCAGTGACTTTAAACCAGGGGTTTCAAGAACAGCGGTATATCCTGGAAATGGACCAATGACCACAGCTGAAGAGAAAACAGGGAAGGAGACCAATGCATGTATGCTCTCAGGGCATGTGGGGATGGACACCCTGCCAATAACTCCCCACTAGGGAGAGTGAAAGGTTAGAGGTAGTCTATCCTGGCCTGAGATTGCTCATTCCCAGGGATCCCTCCCAATTTTTATCCATCACATGTGAATGTGGGATCATCCATTGTCACAGCCACTTGTCTAAGCCTCACTGCCTCTCCATCCCACCCCTGAGACTCTGCGCGTCCTACCCATCTGGATGAATGTGGTTCCTTTAAATCCTCGGTTGTCTAACTTCCAAAGAGCTCAATTTTCTGACAGTTCTGCTTGTTATTTGTTTTGGAGATCTGGTTGTAATTCTTTCTATGGTTGCATGAGGAGGCAACCATACCTACACCTACCTACATCTACCTACACCTCCATCTTGAGCGGAAGTCTGATGAGTCTCTATTTTAAATTTCATTATGACCAGTGTGAAAAGACACCCAGAACACATGTTCTAAAATGCGTAAGGGAAACGAGTTCATCTCTGAGGACTGTCACAATCATTACTCTACAGAGAATTCTAGGTACACCTCAAGTACAGCAACAATTTTGCAAGACTTTATTTTGAAGAATCATTAAAAAAAAAAAAAAAAAAAACAGCCCTATGCCAAAGAGAATTGTACTATACAGTGCTTTTATCAGAATTAAATTTCTATTGTAGCTGTCTTTTTTATCTTAAGAAAGAAGAAAAGAATAGTCAGCAAGGCACCCTGCTCTTTTCAAAGATGAAAACAAAATAAACCAAATAGTAGGTGCTTTGTAGGAAAGAAGAAGGGGGATGAGAGAGGCAGGAAGGAAAGAGGAGAGAGAAAAGGCAGGAGGAAGGAGGTGAGGAGAGGAAAAGAAGGGAGGTGAAGTAGAGGCTGATAACTCCTTGAGACCACACCCAGGCCTTTGTAATCTATGATAATGGAGCACAGTGGCTTTGTCCTTTATCTCTTTCTTTACTCTTCAAACCTGGCCTCCTGTCTCTACATATACCCCCCAAAGATTCGTTTTTCTCAAGTCACAGGTCATCTTCATATTCTAAATTCTAGGGAAGGACCACCTGCTGTTCTCCTCTTAGAGCAACATTTTAGAAACTATATTAAAGCAGATACTGTTTTTTCCTTTCAGCAAGAACTGAAGGTTATATAATGATGGCCAAGAACAATCAAATCTCATTTCTGCAGTTTCTGGATGAAGGATATTTGTTTTAAAATAAAAGGAATCTGGCCCTGGCGAGTGTGGCTTAGTTGGTTGGAATCTTGTCCCACAACTGAAAGGTTGAGGGTTTTGATTTCCAGTCAGGGCACATACCTAGGTGGTGGGTTGGCTCCCCAGTCTGGGCACATGTGGGAGGCAGCCAATCAATGTTTTTCTCTTGCATTAATTTTTTTTCTCTCTCCTTTCCTCTGTCTCAATAAACAATGAAAAAAAAAATGTCCTTGGGTGATAAATAACTGAAAGAAAGAAGGAAGGAAGGAAGGAAGGAAGGAAGGAAGGAAGGAAGGAAGGAAGGAAGGAAGGAAGGAAGGAATCTGGCATTCTCACTGTCTAGGATTGCTAAGTTGGAATGGACACTCAGTGTTGGATTCACAAAGCCTCACATTGGGTCTTGCCTGACTACCTGTGCCTTAAAGCTGGAAAGGCTACACATTTGCCACAAAAAAAGCAACCAAGGAAAGGGAACCCATCCCCAGGCTCTGTCCATCTGTTTATAAGTTCCTTAGCTCCTTCACGCTGTAAACTCATTCCCTAAGGCCAACTTTGCCCTTGGACTTGACACCTGAGGCTGTTGCTCCCCAAATGGCCTGGCTCCCATGTTTCTTGGACTAAGCAGACACTGTGGCATACCCGCTTGCTAATTGAATCTTGCCTTCGGAACATCGCTGCCCTTCAAGATCTCCTTAGACTATCCCCTTCCAGAAAATTTGGTCACCTATGCAAGCCAAAGGTGATCAACCCATGCTTTCTTGGAGACCCGAGAGAAATAGGCAGGCAGGTGTACTTGTCTATCCTGATACTGGATGTCCGAGTCTTTGAGTCACCAGGACTCAAGACTCAAGTCTTAAACTAGGAGAATCCTCTTGTCTTGGCTAGATGAATATATGTCCTCCACCAAGTACATCTACTCTTACCATCCTTAGGCCTTGGCAATGAGAATTCGTAGTGGGAGACTCATCTTCGTTATACATCAACTTAATGTATTCCATCTATGGCACTCTGTCTTTATAATGAATTTGCTATCTACCATGATTCATTTCAAGAGAGTATAGGGATATCCTTGGGGTAATCTGCATTACATTGAAATTTCAAGACTGGAACAAGTCAACATGTACTATTAACAGAACTCAATGCATGAGGCTACTCCATAAATTAAGGTTTTTTGAAGGAACTCCAACTGATACCTTGTTTTCAAAACTATTTTTAAATTAACTAAATATTTTTAGTGGGTGCTCAATTAGAAATCACAGCATATTAAATGAGCTCATGTTTTCTATACAAATATTTAGCAAAATGGCTGGCTTTCATTGCCTAAAATGTTAACCTTCCTTATACAGTCAATGCAGAGTCCAAGAATCATTCACTTTCAAACTAGCTAAGTGACAGCCACAGGGGAAAGTAATAATGGCTTTGTCTTAGGTAAACATCATTAAAGCAGGGCCTGAGATAGAGGTTCTTACCATGGTTTGTTGTGGGGGTGCCCCCAGGAGAAGGCGAGTCAGAGGAGCTGGAGAATCAGGCGAAAGAACTAAGCAAAGATGGGGTTCAGCTAGACTTGGCTTCAGACTGGTCCCACCTATGGGCAACTCAAAAACACAAACTCTGTCACCTATTGGTGCCATAGGGGCTTCTGGCCTTTGTATATTTCTGTCACTCAGCCATTGGCCATAGCTGTCTTCAGGAAACAGAGGGAACATGATACCCCAGGCAAGGAAGACCTCATTTGGATGAGAGCAATCCTCTGGGGGGGGGGGGGGAGGCCCTGTCTGGTGACACAGTGGATAAGGAACTGGCCTACCACCCCAAAGGTCACTGGTTCGATTCCCAGCCAGAACACATAACTAGGTTGCAAGCCAGGTCTCCAGCTAGGTCCTTAGCTGGAAGCAGGTGAAAGGCAATTATACATTGATGTTTCTCTCCCTCTTTGCCTCTCTCCCTTCCTCTCTCTCTAAAAATAATAAATAAAATCTTTTTTTAAAAAAGGCCATCCATGAGCCATTAGCAGCCGTCACTCAAAGCATCAACATGAGAAATAAGATCTGGACAAGTTACCAACAGCATCACTAATGTAAACATACTCTAATGCTACAAGATGCAATATAAAAACATCCTCCACTAGGAATGAATTTAAAAAGCAACACTTGGCATTATTGTAGCTATAACATTGTGTTACCATTATAATAAATAATATAACATGAGGGAATAGTACATCACACTGAGTCCAGGACCTTTCTGCTGTGCTCTTGTTTGACCATTACTTTAATTGTTTTCTAACCTATTCTGATCTTGTGCGATTACTCAAAAAAGCCAGATCAACCAAACCTAGAATGGAAAAAATAAACACACGCACACCCATAAAAAGACAAAGCAGTATTCACTCACCAATTAAGTTATCTCTTAACAGGAAAGGCCAAACAGAAATCAAGAGAAATATTGAAAAGCAAAGGTCAAATCTGTGTATTCTCAGATGGAATTAAAACTCAGAGGTGCCATCAATCATCCAACTGGACAGTTGTTTTAATAAGAAAACACAAATGCTCTCTAGCAACACTTCCTTTCATTTCAAATATACTTTTCTTTAAGCCATGGTGTGTGTCCATCTTAACATGCAGTGCCCAGACCTCAGTGGTTTGTCCATTGGGATTGTTATCTAGAAACTGGAAGAAGTGGGAGGGAGCTTCGGTCACTTTAAGCCGAGACCTGTTGCCCCCAACCCCATGACAGACTCTACAGTGTTCAGAGGACAAAGTGGATTTGACACACCTCATGATGCTCTCTCCCTGGCCTTTGTCCAAGGCCATCCCATCCCCTGCCCCCATCCAGGTAGGTGATCAGACTAGGATCCCTGAAGCCAGGGAACTGATGGGAGGATATCTGAACCCCATTTGGGGACCAGTTTGGGGAAGTCAGGAAGCCAAAGGAACTGGTTGAGTCTAGTCAGTCTCAATGTTGGTCATACTTCTGTTCCTATTTCTGTTTTCTCAATGTACATATGCTATTATTTGGAAGATCGGGACACTGCCCCTGTCCTCCACCCCATCATTAACACCTCATGACCGTTGAGAATAAGAAAGAGACCAAGCGATGAAGAGAGTCTTTATATGTGTACAACTTCCCAGAAAATAAAAATTTCCCAAGTTGCCAGACACCGCCGTTATCTTATCAATGTGAGAAAGAAAAGGCAGAACTTCATTCCTGTGAACTGTTTATTTTACTGGTAATTGAGTAATGACTTAAATGGTCAAGCTTGGGGAAAAAATCATTTTTAAATAGCCAGCTGAAGGAAAGAGATGGTCCCTCTTAAATGAGAGATGATGATGCTTACAAGTGCTTTAGTGATTTCCTGAATCACAGCATAGAGTGGATCTTTGGGGGCAAAAAATAGGGAATTTTTTGGTGTCCCAAAGAAGAACTTTGTACTTTAGGAGCCTTTTAAGACCACACCTTAGCAGAAAGAAATAACAGTACTGGAGAGTATTTTCACTCTATACATAACCAAACAGAGTGGAGATAATGAGAATTAAGATGATCTTTTGTTAAATGTTCAGTCATTCCCTATTGGTCACCAGCTAGATGCTATGTACTAGTATCATAGCAAATATATACTGAATACATATATTTCCATGCTCTTCTGACCTACTGTGCTTCGTATATTTTTCCCCTTGTCCCATCCACAAAGAAATAAAAATGGTGCCAGGACAGGCGGAAAGGAGAAGAAATCATTCAAGGTGGAGCTTAGGTAGACAGAGACACTCCTAGGAATGCTGAATACACTTTGAGAGTTTTCTAAACTTGAAGCTGTGAAGCCTTCTCATGACTGTACTATTACTGGCTCATGCCCTCCTGCTTGAGGGTCAGGCCGAGCCATGGCAGACAAATGTAGACAGGCTTTCAGCCCTTGGGCCTATGAGCAGTTCCATGTTTGGAAGCTCGGGGTCTAGGAGACTAGGCCAGCCCCTCTTATCAACACAGGGAGATAAAGACCTGTTGGAAAATCTGAATCCCGCACTGCCATTCAGCTGCCAGAACAAGGAGTGCTCCACTGACCTACTTTAGCATGGTCACCTTGGTTGTGCAGCCACAGCAGAGAGCACGTCATAAAATGACCGAACTAGGACTGTAGTAAAAACAGAACAACCTCTGTGTGTGTCTGAGGCTCAAAGCATCAGGCAGGTGTGTGTGTATGTGTGTGTGTGTGTGTGTGTGTCTATGGGAGACACCTGTACATTGTGACCCAGTCATTAAAGAGAAGTGGATGGGGGCAGGAGAAACATATGATTATTTCCAATAAAGCATTTTCCTTGCAACTTATCAAAATTGCCTGGTTGCACAACCAGAAAAACAAAGCATAGATTTTTTTTTTTTCACATGTTAAGCTTAAACGGAAAAAATGAAAGCCGATAGCTATCCCGCACTCCCCACCCCCAACAACGTGAGAAACATGTTCATGAGTGTGCACATTTATACATGTGTATCCATGTACACACCATACACACACTGTCACATGGCCTCCTTCCATTACACTGGAAATGTGTGTTTCCATTGACATAGCAAGATCATGTTTTAAAGAATTCACACCCACTGCAGCCTGTGCCTGAGCCCTGACAGTCTAAGATCCAAGCACCATCTTCACCCTGTTCCTAATGCCATAAAGAGAAGTAATAAGAATCACATATCAAGCCCTGGCTGGTGGCACAGCGGATAGGCGCTGGCCTGTGAATCCAAAGGTCGCTGGTTCAACTCCCAGCCAGGGCACAGAACCAGGTTGCAAGCTAGGTCTCCAGCCAGGTCCGTAGCTGGAGGCAGGTGAAAGGCAACCATACACTGATGTTTCTCTCCCTCTCTGCCTCTCTCCATTCCCCTCTCTCTAAATATAATAAATAAAATCTTTAAAAAAAAAGAGAGAGAGAGAGAGAGAGAGAGAATCGCTTATCATTAAAATTGAAGAGGAACAATGAATCAGCCTGACTTGGTTTGACCCAGAACCAAGATCAGCCTGATATCCCTGTTTAAAAAGGATAATTCAAGGAACTTTTTTTGAGCATCTGTTTTCTGATTTTTAAAAAAAGAAATGAAAAATACCTACCTGGTAGAGGTGGTAGAAAGACCACATACAACCAAAAGCAATAGGGTTCAGGTCCTAGTAACAGGGCTCTTGGCCTCTCCCTGTACTGCTGCTGGCCTGCCCTACTTTCTAAGGTCTAGTTTCCCACTTAAGCTGCCAAAGCCTTGCTGCCCAGATGCCTTGTCGATGCCAAAATACTTAAATGTGTCCACAGTGGAACAAAGCATCTTCTTCCCCTGTACAACCTGCCGCTTCACTGACACCCTCTTATACTGGATCACTTGGCACCTGCGTGCCCCCAGCTACCTGGCCAGAACCTCAAAGACACCTTGGACTCCTCCCTTCCCCCTCTGTCCAGAAAGCCCATCCACAAGCAAACTGTCACCCCGAATTCTATGAGTTCTCTGTGGTCAGACCCCTCCTCTCTTCCCCACTGTTCCTGCCCCAGTCCCAGTC
Source organism: Noctilio leporinus (assembly GCA_004026585.1). NCBI lineage: Eukaryota > Metazoa > Chordata > Mammalia > Chiroptera > Noctilionidae > Noctilio > Noctilio leporinus. The sequence goes on from PVIW01000209.1 coordinate 575,648, forward strand.
CAGGCTTCTACACATCTCACATGAGCTGTTTCAAGAACTTTTGAAATGCTGTCCATTCTGTCCATCTCTACCTCCTCATCCACTTTACACAAGCTGCCAAACCTCTTCCGAAATCAAACAGACATTGAATTACTGCTTTTCTCAGGAATGGTTGTACTGCCTTATTGCTGAAAGAATTGCCTGATGCTTATTCTGAAACCTACAGTTACTGACAAAGGTGAAGATGAAAGGGCTTTGTCCCATCTGGCTTGTAAAGGGGAAGCTTCAGTCACTACTCTTGGCATCCATCATCCATAGCACTGGTGAGCATCTGTAAGTGAATCATGGTTACAAACACACTCAAAATCCAGAGCTGCAAGAGAGAGGTGGGAGAGGGGCAGAATGGTGCAGGGGGTCATAAGTGGGTACTTGCATTCTGGTGTTGCACTTAGTAGATCAACTGACCTTGGGCAACCAATTAACCTTCTCTCGATCCCAGTGTCCTTCAAATGGTATTGAAAAATAGTACCTAATTCATGGAATTTCTGATGGATAGAGTGATATAAAGAATGGTCTTTGTGAACTACCAAACTTAAAAATGGTTCACTATTACTAAAGCTACCTTTATGCATGAAAGGTTGATATTAGCAGTGTGCCAATTTCCTAGGGAAGCATTTTGGGGATGGTGGGAAGGGGTAGTGCATAGATTGGCCAACCCATTCTTGGGAGACCTGAGGATAAAAACAAATCCTCAAGCCTGAAACTAGAAGAATAATTGTGAAGAAAGCCGATGAGACTGTGAACACTGCAGACCTTGCAGAAAAGAAGGCAGAACAGCAAAGATTATTAATACCAGGGTCAGGGGGTCCAGCTATTTCCCAGATGGTCATGAGAGAGTGATAATCCTTGAGGATGTCTCTTCTCAGAACTTGAAGCCAAATGCCCATAACAGAAGGGAAGCTTGGTGGCCATGATACTATAATGTGAACTGATGACCCAGAGGCTAAAGGCTATGGACTCCAAACTTAAAGCTCTGAGCCAACTCAACTCCTATTGCTATTTTTAAAGTTCAGTGCGGATGAGGGGCGGGGAAAGTTGGGAGAATTTTTCCACTAGTAGTCAGGAACCGAAATAGGAAAGATCAACAGAGGCATTTATAAACAATGAATGCCATTAATTTTTTCAAGCTAAAGAGGGGGTTGGAAAAGTTGTAGTGTAGGGAAGAAAGGAGAATGTAGGCAGAGAAGGATGGCCCTGGGGTCTTCATAATTTTTGATGGTTCTTTCTGTTGGCGTGGTGGCATTTCAAGTCACTAGTGAATTATTATGTCACTGAATTTCCCAGAAAGCTTGTTCAATTGAACTCATAGTAGGTAAAAGGCAGGATGGGTTGTTTTTAACCAAGGTCTCATGACTAGAGTTCAAGTGTGATATAAAATGTTGTTCCACCTCTCTCCCTTTCAGCAGACACTTTCTAACTATGGAGTGATAGCTAAAGTCTGGGAGACTTTAATCTGTGTTGCTGGAATTCCAAAGCTCCAGCTCTTTGTAGTGCACCACCACCTTGAGGACAGTGATGAGGAACCTGGGACTCCTTTCAGGATGGTGAGAAACGGGCCGTTGAAAACCCTGGTGTGAGCTGTATCCTCTTAACTTCCCAGCATGGGTCAATGAGGAGACCACTAACCCAAAAGGTGGACATAGCATTCTGGTATCAGCACTGCCATGAAGGAACAGTATCATGTTTGTCAAAGCACTTTGCTCCTTTGAGCCTCCGTTTCTTTATCTATAAAAATACCAAAAAAATGAGAGGGTTGGCTACTTATGGTTATCTTTTTATTATTTTTAATCTTTGTACATTTGATAGAAAAAAATGCATATCTTACTATTTTTATTTCCAGTTATTTGGTTACTAATTAAATCTGCCATTCATTGAAGGCTTAACTTTCAACTCCATTTCCTTTGTAAGTCCATCCATTTATGTCTTGGACCCTATATTTTTGGCTTATTCACCTTTTCCTTTTAATTTGTAAGAAATGCTCATAAATTTTTTATCATGCAGTATAATGCCCTTAATTTTATAAGGCAAACATTTTCCCCAATTTATCTGCCCTTCAGTTTTATACCAGTGGGTATATTTTTATGTAATCAAATTTACCAAACTTTTGTTTGTTTTCTTTTCTCATAAAATTTTTACTTAGAAAGACCCTCTCTAATCAAGAATAAATAATTTGGCATTTACATAGTCTTTAATTAATATAATGGTTTCAACTTTTATGTTAATTTCTTAACCCATCCAAACTTTTGTTCAGAATATGCTGTGATTTAAGTATTTAGTGTTTTCCCCAAATAATTTACCAGGTGACTCACTAATATCTGTTAAATAATTCCTCTTTTCACTGTTGATTTGAAAGTCACTTTTATCAAACATTAAATTCTTAAAGATGCTTAAGCATGTTTTTTGTTTAGCACCAGTAGTTCTCTGGTTGAATTATTGTTGTTTATTTTACAATGGCTCTTTTTCAAAAATATTTTGCTGTTCTCAAGCATTTATTCCTCAACATTAATTTTAGAATCATTTTGTAAAGTCCCCCACCCAAATCCCATTGAGATTTCAGCTAGAATTCTGCTCTATTTGCAGAACTATTTGGAGAAATTGGCATCCTTTCAATGCATTTTTTAAATTTAATAATAGCATGTTGAGTATTAGTAACATTAGGCATCTTTGTCTTCTTTCCAACTTAAATAGGAATCCATTCAGCAAATGTTTGTGGGGTATCTCCTCCGTGCCAGGTTTTGCTCTAAGCACTTACGTTACATACATCGGTGCACAAACCAGGATAATATCTTTGCCTTTGTAGAGCTGACATTGTATTTGGGGAGGTGATGGATGGATGGATGGATGGATGGATGGCATTTTTGAAGGTGATCAGTGATATGGAAAGAACAATATTAAGCAGGATGAGAAATATCTGAAGCCGTGAAGGAAGGGGCAGGTTGCTGTATCAGGGTAGATCAGATTTGAGCAAAACTTGAAGGTGAAATAACGTTACAGAAGGAGCATCCACGTGAAGGGAACAATTGCAGCAAAGCAGGAGCATGCTATGTTTAGGCACCAGTCAGGTAACCAGCATGGGGTGAAGCAGAGTTAACCAAGAGCAAAGAGTAAAGGAGGGCAGAGGTCCTGTGCAACTCTGATGGCCACAGTAAGGACTTCGGCTTTGACTCTGTTAAGTAACTACAGCTCTTTAATCTACGTAATTGCAATTGCCAAGAGCTGTTCTGGCTGCTATGTGAAGAACAGACTTTGCTGGGATGGGAGCAAGGACTGAAACAGAGAAAACAGGAGGCAACCACTACAGTAATTCAGGTGATAGATCAAGGTAGAGCGAAGAGAACTGAAAACTATCCAGATCCATGATATATTCTGAAAGAAGTGCCCTCAGGATTTTCTGCATGCGGGCTGCCTCAGGAAATGTGAATCAGGGATGCTTCCAAGGTTTCTGGCCCTCATAACTAGAAGAATCATTTGCCATCAACTGAGATGGGGAAATTGTAGGTTGAGTAGGTTCAATCCTAGGAAACCTTTTGTTAAGCTGAAATGGCATAAAGCGAAGAATATCTCATGCCTTCCAAAAGTTTGCTGCATGCCAGAAAGACATACATTAGTTGAGTAACTGGCTTTTTTGTAAAAGTGAAAATCCTCTTTGGATTCCTATTTTCATGTCTGTTTTCTTGCTACAACAGCAGAGTTAAGGAGATGCAATAGAAACCACGTGGCCTGCAAAACCTGAAGTATTTACTTTCTTGCCCTTCGCAGAGAAACTTTCCTGGTTCCTGCGAATCTAACTCTGCAGAAGGAGACCAACAAACAAACAAAACTGCCCAAATTCAGGTCCAAGCTTGACAAGTTTTCCTCTGGAGAGATCCTTCATTCTGCTGCCCAAATTTGCACATTCTTGGGTTGTAGGTGCTTTTCAGAAAAGGCATCAGGAGGTATCCGTTTTTCTCCTGGTAACTGTCTTCACTTGGTTATCCTGCAAACTGCATTTGGAAAAGATGATACTGAACAATGAGAAAGCATTTCCAATGCTGCGGTGAGTGTCACACTCAGTGACATACTCACCATAAGAGAGATGCGGACCAGAGTGAAGGACAGAAGAGGAATTCCGTCCTTGCCCCCTCTGGGGGCATAAACAGCAGAGGAGTGACCTCCATGGTCCTCCCTAGTCTTCAGCTTCCTTTTTCTCACCCTTTTCCTTAAAATAAAAACGGTCAATGAGGGCAAGAATGTCAGTAGAAGTGACATTCTCAGCTCTGACAGCGTCTGCACAATCCTTGCCAGAGCTTCCCCAGCCTAGTCTCATCTGACACCAGAAGTTTGATGTTTCAGCTGCCCATTTTTCTACAGTGGGAATGAGGGTGTGTACCCATTCATTTTTGTCTTGCTTTAAAAAAAAAAAAAAGTATTATTTTCTCACTCTCAACCCTATGCCAGTGTAGCTTCCTGAGGGAATCTCTTTGGAAGAAAGCCATGCCTTGCACTGTATACACATTGCTAGAAAGCTGAGGGATCAGTGTTTCGCACACTGACGGTTCACTCAGGATTTAGGACAGTGCCACTTCTCAATACTAATTCTCTTTGTTCAGTCATGCCTCTGAAAATGTATCATTTTGGCCTACCTCAGGTTGTTAGAGGCCCTTCACAGTCAATTTATCACATTCATACCTAAATAAAATATAATTATTACATATTATCATATAGAAATGTTTATTATTTAGCCCTGACTGGTAGCACAGTGGATAAGGCACCGGCCTGCAAACCCAAAGGTCGCAGGTTCAATTCCCCAGCCAGGGCACATAACAAGGTTGCAAACCAGGTCTCCAGTCAGGTCTGTGGCTGGAGGCAGGTGAAAAGCAACCATACATTGATGTCTCTCTCCCTCTCTGCCTCTCTCCCTTCCCCTCTTTCTAAAAATAATGAAATAAAATCTTTAAAAAAAAAATGTTTATTATTTAAATAACAAGGAATATAGTTGATAAATAGAAATCTTATTTGTGAAAGAACTATGGGGTACATTATTCTCTCGTATAAATGAAATCATTCCCTAATATTTTGTGCCATATTGGAGCTCAAAAGGCATTTGAAGTAATCTTTTACAAAACAAGGATCAACGTGCTTGTTTGTAAATTGAGTTAAAAGGAGGGATTTGGGTGTAGAACACACAGAATAGGATGGAGCTCAGATTGGGTCATGTCTGCTCCAGTCCTGAGTTTCAAATGTCCAGTTAAGCCTTAAGGGATCTGGAAATCCTGTCCTTGGGGCAATCACCATTCAGAAATGCAGATGATACCCCTTCCTTCCAGTCATGTCACAGATAACTTCTGCATGGTGAGCTATGCTTGCCAAAAAGAGGGCCCTTGATTTTCCCATTTTGTGCTCATCGCACCCTTTCTCAGATGGGAAGACTGAGGCTCAGAGATTGAGTACCTTGCCCAATGTCTCAGAGCTGAGGATTAATATCTAACCCTCCTGATGCCTGAGGCCTGACTTCTTCCACCCTGCCATGATATCTTCCTATATCATATATGCAAGTACAAGTACATATATCTAGGTATGAACATACAAATGTCATATGACTTATGTATGGAAGTTTTAATCAGTTATAAAACTGCTGCCCTGCTTTTTACTTTTGTATTCTTCCATTTGTACATCTCTGGCTCCACTCTTCCTTTTAAAAGAATCAACCAAGATGAGAACATTGTTTATTAAAGGCATTTATGACATCAATGACAGTTTCAAAACAAAAAACACGTCCCTGAAATAGAGTATATCAAGATAAGAAGCAGCAGTGGTACACTTAATGGCTCAAGCATTTGTGGCCTTGACTTCTAATGCATTATTGAGTGTGTGAGCACTCAGAGCTTAGACAGGCTGGACAGAGGACTGACGGGAAGAACTCTATTTTCTGCACTTTCCTTCTGCACGTTGGCAAGGGCCAGCACTGGGCTATGGCGCAGTGGGGCCTTGGGGCCTACAATCCTGCATCTTCCTATACCAAGGACTACATTATCCCGAGGGGTTGACTTGACCCAGTTTCCAGTAACTTTATTTATTGACTGTTTGTCATAGTAGTACCTGAGACTAGTTTAAATATTGTACTGATGGTACCCAAAATGCTTCAATGAAAACTCTTATCCTATAACCCAGACTGACTTCCAAAAGAGCAACCACATTCAACTTCTTATTTCAATATTTGTAAATACTGTGCTTCTACTACTATTGATTGGTTGATCAAACATTTATTGGCTTTCTGCAATAGAAGATGTGATTTCAGCTCCCACCCCTCCAACACTCTCTTGCTTGTTTCCTTCTTCTCTTTTCTGAGAGTTGCATCACAGTCTTTGCTCCCTTGCTCTTATCTTTCCAAGTGGTTTTACCACACTTTTGTGTTAACTAGATAGACAACTTATACATGATTTTGTCATCACATATTTTTTTAAAAAAAGATTTTATTATTAGTTTTAGAGAGGGGGGAAGGGAGAGGGGCAGAGAGGGAGAAATACATCAATGTATGGTTGCCTTTCACCTGCCTCCAGCTACGGACCTGGTTGGAGACCTGGCTTGCAACCTGGTTATGTGCCCTGGCTGGGAATCGAACCAGTGAGTTTGCAGGCTGGTGCCTTATCCACTGTGCTACCAGCCAGGGTCATTGCACACTTCTGATTCAAACATATTACTGTGAATATATTTCTTTCCTTACACAGGTTTTCTATTTCTCCAATTACTAGAAATTACCCTTTTTATTTTCTTGATTTTCATGTACCTATGATGACTGTTTTCATGCTCCATATATCTGTCAAATATCCTATCTATTATAATAGCCAAACCTCAAAAGCATTGATAAACATTAATATTCCATTTTCATCTGGTAGCACCTGTCTAGGGATATTGTAGAGTTTTCACATGGGCATATTATCTAATTCCCTATGTCAGATTTTCTGTTGTGCATTGGATCTGACAATTTCCTCTTCCTTGATTTAGTCCCTCATCTTTCTAAGGTACATTCTGCATTAGTTTTCTAAGAAAGGATATGTGGAAAGTTAATATTTTGAATCGCGGAAGATCCCAGGTATTTATTGTGTCTTCTTCCTTGTTGGTAATTTGTTGGATATAAAAATCTAGCTCAAAAATTACTGTCTCTCGGAATGTTGAAATTCCTCACATTTTGAAGGTCCTCGGTCTTCTGGTTTCCAAGTTGCTTTTCGGAAATTCAGTCTTCTTCTTTTCTGCTAAATGTATTACCATTCTTCTTATTGCTCTCTATCTTCCAACTACATATTGCATTCTCTTCTACTCTTGCTGCTTTTCCCAAAAACCTTCTTATTTGGGGTTATACAATTTTTTAAATTCTTGGACTGAAATTCCAGTTTTGGTATGAATAAGTGTGGAAAATCATGTGGTCAGTCTGTCAAAGTCCAGTGACATCTTTATGTGTCTGAGCGTGTCAACCCATACAATCCCCTTTGCATATATTTTGACCCTGTAACTATTACAAACCCTGAAGTAGTTAGTACTGTCCCCATTTGATGAAAAGACAGCTAAGGCTCTAGGAACTAGTAGTAGTCTTCTTACATTTAAAGAGCGTTAGACAAATTTGAGTTTAAATTCATGTTTTTCTCACTCTACTTGAGGCTTCAAGGTCACATTCAGCAATGTCTTTGTGGTGGAGGTCACCATATTAATAGCACATCTTGAACCGCAGCTTTCCCGTGGCTCACTGCTATAAACTAATACCACTGCCTGATATGAGTTATTCCTTTGAACTGTTCTCTGAACCACAGCATGCACAGTTTTCCTGCTCCATCATTCTTGTTATTCCAGAGTACAAATTGGAACACCTAAAACCAAATAATTGCTGATGGTCTGACTTGTACAAAACAGTAGATTCTGTTAGAACAAAGAAAACTAAAATTATGGTGTTCGGGTCTGAAGGAAAATCTTTAATATATAATGGTGCTCTTTCAGAGTCCAGCACACAAAGCAATAACTTTGTTCTTTGAAGCTTTTACTTATATTTTCACAAAGGGCACAAATAACATTCTCTAATCCAAAAGACAAAAAGAAAAAAAACGTGGTTGCTTTCGAAGTCCTGGATTTTGAAGGCATTGCAGTGTTTCAGCTAAGTTCTTCTCAAAAATGAAAAAAAAAGACTCTCCAGCTAGTTTTTATGAACAGGCCACATACCCAGTCATTTATGGTGTGTTTATATATCCCTTTGATTTTCTGTGGTTGTAACAGCAGACACGCTTTGTGTTAAATGAATTCTTCCTGAAAGAATTTTTCATGTATTACCTCCTGAAGGGTTTCTAGGTCTTTACCCAGTCCAAAGGTTCTCTCTTTTTTTTTTTTTTCTTTTTTCCAGCTGAATGTCAGGTTTGTGTAGCCATTATTTTATCATCTTATTATCCCCAAGTACATTTCCATGCACGTTAAGCAACCCAAGTAAAGGGAGGACATGTTCAGGTCAAGCAAGAAAAGAGTGAAACTAGGCAGGACCTTCTCTAACCTGAGGCAAACATTCTACTGCTTACACACTGGGACTGCTTATCTATAGAATAAAGTCATACATAAGTGATCTTCAAATCCTCTTTCAGCCCTTGAATACCATTTCTAAACATCAATGAGTCCATTTCAATTTATTATCTACATCAGGCAACACCGTTGAAAGAATTTGTTTAGCAACTTATTTAGCACATTGGCCATCTTATTCAGAACTAGTTAGAATGACAAATGAACTTAGTTTCATTGCATTCCTAGTCCAGAGAAAAAGGTCGACACAAACAAACTCTCTAATAAATGTGACTTAAAAAAAAAAAAAATACCATGATGAGAAAGAATAATAGGAAAAAGGTCATTTAGACAGTGGAAGGGGAAGGTTTCCAAGAATGTTTCATTGAATAAATGACAAGTGGTTCATTCAAAGGAGTTGGAGTAGTAAGAAAATGAAGAATGATAGAAACAGCATTCTAGGCATATAGGGCAGCATATGCCAACATCCTGAGGCATGAAAGAGCTCATGTGCTCAAGGCTGAAGAAGGTCATGTGGTTAAAGCATAGTGAACAAGAGGGGTTGGCCTGTGGTCAAGTTAGAAGTGGGCTCCCACCATGCCATATAAAGCCTCACCACCATGGTGAGCTTTTTATATAACATCAGAAGGCTGGGAGAACCTACTGAAAGAGGGTTAAGTAAGAGAAGGAGTTGATTCAATTGTATTTTTATAAGATTACTCTGGTCACTCTACACAGATTGGAGGAAGGCAAAAACAGATAAACCCAGTTCCACGGAGAATCGGTCCAGATAAGCGATAATGGTTTGGGTGAGGAGGAGCCAATGGTGGGGAAAGCGGTGAATTGTACATGTCTTGGGATATCCTCGTTTTGTATCTATAGTCCAGCTGGGATATACAGTGGGCTATCTGTTCCCCTAGATTGGTCATTTTTTCTGAGAGTTACCCAACAACTTAGAGTTGGTAATGGGAATTCAGGTAAAAATGCACAAAATTTCTGGACTCGCGCTACTTAGCAGTGCACACAGAAGGGCAGGAACAGGTGACCTCTTATGAAGAGCCAAAAAAGTGGAATCTGCTAGCTTGAATTGAGAGAACAATGAACATGGAGGCAGTTAAGATTTTCTGGAGGAATAAATAGAAAATAGTGGGAAAAACCAAGCCTGGCACCTTGGGTAGAAAGTGTGGGAGACGGTAAAAGACTCTACCATAATGTCTTGCCCCTTTTGGAAGGTTCACGCACAAGTCATGGGAGAGAAGAACTCGCTGGCTTAGGGAAATAATCCGTGTTCCAGTGAATTCAGGCTAGTCCCTGGCGCGGGGCAGGCTGCGTTCTAACCTAAGCTCACTGTGTGTCTGACAGGAACAAACGCTAAGCATGGACTACGCTGCAAAGCCTGTAAGATGAGCGTCCATCATAAGTGCTTGGATGGCCTGGCATCCCAGCGGTGCATGGGCAAGCTGGTAAGGGCTCGTCCCAGGAGTGAGCCCCGGGACGCCTGGCACAGGCACCTGCTTGCCCCTGTACGATCACCCTATTCACACTCCTCCCCTGCAGCCCCTTGAGAACCAGACACTAGAAAGGCAGCCCCAGAACCTGCTAGCTTGGCTTCCTACGTGGCAAAGTGATAGAGCAGAGGAGGACCTTTGTCAGCTTCAGGGGTGAATGCTCCATGTGGAAGAAGGACTTGGTGTCCTTAATAATAAGGTGACCGACTTGTCCCAGATTGGGACTTGCTCTGTTTTAGCATTGGAAGTCCCACATCCTGGGACTGCCCAGGTCATTTGCCCCAGACAAACTAAGGTAGTTGGTCTTAGTGTGGCTCACAGCTCAGTGGGTATCATGAATGGGACAGAGATCAGCCACCCTCCCAAATCGGAGAGAGTGATAAACATCTGTAGCCTTGTAACAGAATCATGGCAGCCAAACCAAAGGAGGTTAGCGAACCCTGGTCCTTTCTGGACTGATCATACCTCCTTGGGAGTGTGGCCTTCATTCATTCCTGGTGCCATACATAGTTAAAGAGCAACCTAGAGGATATTTCAAGAGGAGGGTGGCCAAAGAATTGCAGAAAGAACCAAGAATTTCTACCCTAGAGATCCTTAGAGCATGACAGCTGTCTTTACAAGAACAGTAACAATAAGATCTGCCACAAAAGGATTGTATTGACTGCTGTGGCTCCAGGAAAAAAAGACCTAGGATCAGTAGGCACCACGTCTTAACATCCAGAGATAAAGTCACCAACGACCTGCCTCCAGGGTTAGTGAGAGTCCCCCACCTCCTCCATCACTGACAATGTGTGAACAAAGGAGCAGACCAGCTCCAGGACCACTGTAGAAAATTGTGGAATTCCAATAGAGGCGGGGCCCTAAATTTCTTTCAACCCTGGGATAGAGTAAGTTGAGCTTCTCAGAGTGTTTATCAGCTCACTCTGGTTGACAATATCCTTTTCTCTAAAACCTTACCTCACCTGTTCCCTCCTCCTCCTCCAATGGTGATTCTCACCTGCCAAGGGCTTTAGGCTGACCTGCAAGGTCTGCTTTCCCATTCTCAGGCCTTTTATGGTTTTAACAAACCACAGTAATCAGCTGTGGTGAAGTAAAGCATCGAGGCCCATTTGTATCCTAGGAGATAATGAGAAGGCTGTGGGGAGGGGAGAAGCAGGAAGGGGAGGGCGGGGTGGGGGCCTGCTTTCTGGAGAGAGGGTGGCTTAGGGCAGGTCAGCATCTTAAAGGGAGACAAGCAGGTACCCCTAGAAAAACCAACTGGTTTCATTTTCAGAGTTCGTGCGTGGTTTTCTCCATTTCATCATCTCATCGGCGGCATTAAGTCCTTCTCTTTCTCATTCTCTCTCCAGCCAAAGGGTTTCCGGCGTTACTACAGCTCCCCCTTGCTCATTCATGAACAATTTGGATGCATTAAAGAAGTTATGCCCATTGGTGAGTTGGGGCCTTGGTGGGCTGAGCTGGGTTTGGAGCAGCAATGTCAGAGTTAACAGCTTCTGCTCCCCCAGGGTTGCAAAGCCTACGGGGTGCTGCCTGTGTGTGGGTTTGTTTGGTGGCTGGTGGGGTTAGGATTGCCTGCGGATTTTGCTGGCAGGGAGTCATAAGGTGGACCAAATGCTGCAGGAATGTTCACCCTCTCCCTGATGAATCTCAAACTATGCCCAAGTCCCAAAGGTGCTGATGTCCTACCCTACCCATCAGGATCACGGTGGAGCGGAAAGAGCATGGAGTAGGGCATCCCACAGACCTGGTTCAAAGCCCAGCTTCCCCGCTGACCAGTGGGTGTCTGAACAAGCTGTCCAACCCGTAGAACCCTGTAAGATGAGACCAGTCATGGCTGCTTTTCGTAACTGCTATAAAAAAATGAATACAAATTATAGACCAATGCTGGGAAGGAACTCGTTGAATATCAGTTACTCTTTAATAAGAACCAAAAAAAAAAAACAAAACAAAAAAGTGCCTTACATGTATAGGTATTTTTGGTTTGAATCTATTCTTTAACAATATCATTCGGTGTACTTCTATTTTTTTCCTCTCTCAAAATCGCTACATCGATGCTTGCTCTACGGTGGGGGCCAGGGGGCAAGTTTTAAACTAAAAATGTATAAGCAAGAAGGTTTTGCCTTAGAATTCATGAAGCCCAGGAATGTCAGATTCTTTCCAAAACATTGGCTTTTTACTGCAAACTTTGTGTCTCGAAGCTTCACACCTGGGAGAGCCAAGCCCTGCACTAGGGGAAGGAAAGCTGGTCCCTGGGAAGAACCTTGACACCGGAGTCCTAGGGATAAATAACAAAAGAGGAAAGTCAATCCATTAGGAAGTGCTTGGGAACAGAGGGTGCTGGGTGCAGTGAGGGACCTGGCAAATGGGCCTGTGTCATGAGGGGCGTATGTGTGAGGAAAGCATGACCACAGAAGCCCCATTCCCCCTGGGGCGAGTGGGCTCTGCTGCTCAGGTGCCTATGAGAGGTGGCACGTGATGCAACTCAGGCTATGGGACAGGTTGCATTCTGGACAGTGAGGTGAGGACACCTGTCGCTCAGATGAGCTTTCTCTTCCATTGCAGCCTGTGGCAATAAGGTGGACCCTGTCTACGAGACCCTCCGCTTTGGCACCTCCCTGGCTCAGAGGACAAAGAAGAGCAGCCCTGGCAGTGGCTCTGACTCACCTCACAGAACCTCTGTAATTGCCCTCTTCCTCCCTTGGTTCACCGTGGTCCTCTTGGGCAGAGTGGGGCTCAGGCACTGCCGTGTGATCTTGAATGACCCTGCATGGATCCTGAGGGCAGGTCTGTTGGGAGTCAGGCAGCCACCAAAAGGAAAAGCTCTCCATCACCCTCCCACCGGTGTTAGCTAACATGTCAGTCAACGCAGAAAGGTTACTCACACAACGGCAGAAGCAGGGCATCCCAGCTGTGTTTCTCCCTCCAGCCACATCCCGGTTCAACAGCCATTTCTCACATCTCAGTCCTTACTCTGTAAGGCAAGGTATAACCTTGGTTTCACACAAAAACTGCCCAGAGGCACTTGACCTGTGACTTAGGGGCGGGGGGGTTCTCTGCATGAGACAGTCAGCCCTCCCAAGCACCCCTCCTGTTTTTAACCCGACCTAAAATGAGTGCTCCGTGCACTTTATGACCTATACTATCATCATCCTTCTGACTGGATATCCCAAGCAGAATTTCTATAAATGCTCCAAGCTGCCGTACAATGCTACAGCTGAAGGCCACCATCTCTTCTGCAAAGAGACAAGGAACTTCCAGTTTACATTTCTGATTAAGATAGTTTGCACACGATTATCAGTTCCATGTGGCAGCCTTTGCTGAACTGGGGAATTTCAGGAAAGACACAGAGAAGTCTTCAAACGGTCTGCCCCACAGGAACCTCTTAGCATGCAGTAATTAGGGTGGGTTGTGGGAGGAGGGCAGGCTGACCCCTATAAGGGGTTGGCAGGGGCTGAGTTGCAACATCTCCTTCACTTGTTGTTGTCTGTGGTGGGTAAACTAGGATACCATGTGGCATTGTAGGTCTTGTGATCAATGCCACGTAGTATCCTAGAAGCCATCTTTAAACCTACAGAAAGCCCTTTTCTTCATATACACCACTAACTTCAACGAGGAAACAGAAATGATTCTTACTCTTTTTCCTTGCCAAACATAAAGTTGATATTAATTAGCTGTTTCTTTTACTACTCAGCAAAGATGAATTAAGTGCTTAAAATTACTAGCCATGTAAGGAACCAAAAAGAAGTGGAGGACAATTGGAGGGTTCTAATCAAGTTGGCAGTGTAGGTAAATGCAGTACTCAAACTTCTCACAACCATATTAAAGTTACCACTGAACTACAGAACAACTATCATTCAGAACCACCTGAAGTATGGCTGAACAGAGGTCCTATGACTAAAGATATAAAGAAGAAGCCAAGTCAAAACTGGTAGGAGGGACAGAGAGACAGAAAGAGCTGGTTTCATACCCACATGGGACTTTTAAAAATCAAGAGCAATATCTCAGATGCAGAGGTCCCACCTGAGAAGCCAGGGGTCCCAGCCCCACACAAGATCCCCCAGCCCAGGGTTTCAGGGCTGGGAAAAGAAGTCTCCATAACTTGTGGCTATGAAAACCAGCAGGACTGTGCTGAGACAGAGGGCTGCAGAAGTCCCAGGTGTTCCTCTTAAAAGGCCCACACATGGACTTACCTGAACCTACACACTCTGAGCTGCAACACTGGGGCAGTAGCTCAAAGGCACTAGGGACATCTAGGGAGGAACTGAATTGTCTGGCATCAGGACAAGGGCTGGAGGTGCAGCTTCCTCCCAGACAAAAGTGCTGGCAGTGGCCATTGTTCCTTTGCTGAGCCCTCCCACTCAGAGCTGGCAGGTGGGTACCACATTTGAGTGTCCATCAACCTGGGTAAAACAGTTAGCCCCACCCAACTATGGGCCCACCCAAGTCATTTACAGTGGCTTTTCTAAAAAAATGGCCTTTCTTGCTCAGCCTTTGAACCATCCTACAATCTCTCAAACAAACAGCACCTGACTTGGTGTGCCCTGTACCTCTTCCTAAGTGGCCCTTAGTCCAGCAATAGCAGCAGCTGAACTAATCACTTCCTGGGAGGCTCCCAAGCCAGTACACCCAGTGGACAGCTTCAGACCACATCAAAGCACCACCCAGCCACCTTCACAAGCAACACACTCAAGGGTTACACTTAGCAGGCACCAGAGCCCCACTAACATTAAGTTCTGCTCTGTAGGATGGGCCCCTGCATAGCTGATTCTTCACAATAGTGAGCAGCCAGTCCTCACAGTTGATGGGCCTGGGAATAAATCCCTCCTATTGATGTATTGGCAGCAATCAAGGCTCAACTACAGCAGGAGAGTGCTCACAAGCTCACATAGGGGCTGGCACACATCTGGGTGCCCAGCTTGGGTGATTAAGGAAGCCATGCCACTGGGCCTTACAGGACACCTACTACATAATGTCACTCTTCCAAGCTCAGGAGACATAGAAACAAACACAGAGAGGCTTCCAAAATAAGGAAAAAAATTTAAAAGCATGTCCCAAATGTAAGAACAGAACAAAGCTCCAGGAAGAAAAAAAAAAACTAAACAAATTGGAGATGAGCAATCAACCAAATGCACAGTTCAAAACACTGGTTGTAAGGATTTTCAATGAACTTAGGTGGAAAGTAGGTGAACTTAATGCGAACTTCAACAAAGAGATAGATAACATAAAAATGGAGATAGAAAACATAAAAAGGAACCAGTCATAAATGAAGAGTACATTAACTGAAATGAAGAATACATTGTAGGGAATCAACAGCCAACTAGATAAAGCAGAGGATCAAATCAGAGATTTGGAAGATAAAGAAGCAGAAAATACCCAATTAGAACAACAAAAAGAAAAAAGATTCAAAAAGTGATGATAGTAGAAGCTTCTTCAACAACTTTAAGCATACCAACATTTGCATCATGGGTTTATCAGATAGAGAAGAGAAAAAGCAAGGAATTGAAAATCTATGTGAAAAAAATAATGGAAATTTTTCCTACTTAGGTGAAGGAAATAGGTATACAAGTCCAGGAAGTGCAGAGAGTACCAAACAAGAAGAACCCAAAGAGTCCCACACCAAGATACATCATAACTAAAATGCCAAAGATTAAAGACAGAGAACCTTAAAAGCAGCAAGAGAAAAGCAATTTAGTTACTTGCAAGGGAGCTCCCATAAGACTGTCAACTTCCAAACAGAAACATTTCAGGACAGTAGGGACTGGCGAGAAATATTCAAAGTGATGAAAAGCAAGGATCTACAATCAAGATTACTCTAGAATAGAAGGACAGACAAATAGCTTCTCAAATAAGAAAAAGCTAAAGGAGTTTATTACCACCAAGCCAGTATTTCAAGAAGTGTTAAAGGGTCATTTTTAAGAAAAAGAAATGTGAGGATCAAAACTATGAATAATAAAATCTCAATAAATACATACCTACCAACAATTACTTTCAATGCAAAATGTTTAAATGCCCTAATCAAAAGACATATGGAGGCTGACTGGATAACAAAGTAAGACCATTACATATGTCTACAAGAGATTCACTTCAGATTAAAAGACACATACAGGCTGAAAGTGAAGGGATGAAAAAGGTATGTCATTGAAATGGAAACAAAAACACAGGTAGCAACACTTAAACCATACAAAATAGACTTTAAAACAAAGACTACGTAACAAGATACAAAGAAGGACCCAGCAAGTTCACTTCTGGGTATGTATCCAAAGAAACACAAAACACAAGTCAGAAAGACTTATACATCCATATGTTCATGGCAGCATTGTTTACAATAGCCAAGGTATGGAAACAACAACAGCGGTAAGTGTTCATCAATAGAATAAAAAATAAAGAAGTGGTTCATATACACATAGAATATGATTTGGCTATTTTAAAAAATGAACTCTTGCCATCTACAACAATCTGATGGACATAGAAGGTGTTGTGCTGAGTGAAATAAATCAGACAGAGGAAGACAAATGCCATAAGATTTCACTTATGTGTGGAATCTTAAACAAAAACAAAAACAAGTCAAGAAAGAGACTCACAGATACAGAGAACATTTTGACACTTGCCAGATGAGAGGGGAATGGGGAGGCAGGTGAAAACATTGAAGGGGTTGGGGAGTGGAAATTGGTAGTTACAAAATAGTCATGGGGATGTAAAGTACAGCATGAGGAATATGGTCAATAATATTGTGACTATGTATGGTGTCAGATGGGTGAGAGATTTACCAAAATGATCACTTAGTAAATTATATAAATTTCTAATCACTAATTGTACACCTGGAACTAATATAATATGAAATGTCAGCTGTAATTGCAAAATAAATAAAAGGAAGTAATCAGACAAAAAAGAAGTAAAAGACATGACTCTTTACCCTTAAAAATCACAACTTATTTCTGAAGAACAAACTGAGAGAAGAAAGCTGATAATGGTAGTTTATTTAGCTTTTTATATGTCTTATTCTATCTTCATTAGGAATTATAATATATCATGTATGTGTTAAGTGTATTATAATAACTATGTCATGGAAGTGCTAAAAGATTTCATGGTAAAGATGGAAAATATTTAGCTTCAGTAGACACTGCCTCAAAAGAATCAGGGTATAATTTATAACATTTTAAGATGCCTAATCCTGATGAACTCCCTAGGGAAGCTATAACTCAAATCGGCAGTCTCAATAATAATACCAATTTGTTTATTGAAAGGAGGATAGAAATGGTGCTAAGTGTAATGAAAACATACAGAGTGCATATGGATAGGATTTATACTATATATAAAGATACATTATGACTGTGTGGGTTGGATAACAACAATAGCCTAAGTAAAGTTTCTAGCACAGGGCCTGGCATAATTGGCACTCAGTAAGGGGAAGCTGCAGTTTTTTATTAAGTATCCAGGCCTTAGCTGAGTTTTCTCTGAACTAGACTTTGTAAGTGAAACATGGCTATAGTCTATTCAAAAGGTCATTATGTTCTCTAAGAGCATTTCCCAGGGCCACCTTTAATAAGACCTATTCTTAGCTTTGTAGGAAAGTCCTGTGTCACTCAAGGGTTTCATTCTGTTCTGCTCAGCCTGTCTCCTCTGTCCTGTCCTCCAGCCATTCCTGTGTTGGGGTGTCCCCAGGGGTCCGCCTTGGCTTGGGCTTTGTGTTCTACCTGCTTTTTCCGGTTACCTTTTTCACATTCTTCTTGTCCATCCACCATCCATCTCTAAGCTGATGCCTCCCTTATGTATTTCTTGTCCTAACCTCTTTTCCAAGTGCCAGACCAGTCCTACAGATCCCCCAAATCAGCACATCCACACAAAACTCATGCTCCACTGGCAAGCAACTCCTCTAATTCAGAACTCAGGATCCTTTCTCCCTATGCTCAAGTTTTGGACCCTGTCACCTCTTGCCTAGATTATTACAAAGGAACCCCCTTTCTTTTGTGGCTACTCTTAGCATTACCTCCAGATTCATCAAAACTTGGTACAATTAAAATACTCTACGGGCTCTCTGATGCCCTAAATCTTTAGCATGGCAAATGAAACCTGTCACTACTCTATAGATTCTCTTTCCTCTCAACTCACCAAGCTTTTTAGCATCTGCATACCTTAAAGTATGCTGTTCTTCCAACTTGAAATTCTTCAAGACCCAGCTTGGTTTTTACACAAACTGTGAAGAGCTCTCTGACCCCCCAAGCATGGTGAGTTGTTCCTTCCACAAGCCTCAAAACTTTCCTACAGCACCTAGAGCATTGCATTGTAATTACCTGCTGTTGCACCCTTTTCTGAACTAAATGCTGAGCCTCTAGATACATCAAGGCCCCATTCTTTGTTCATTTCATTACACCAGGGCCTGGCACTTACCGGGCACTTGAGAAATGCTTGATGAACAAGGGAGAATTCACAAGAAATCCTTAAAGCCTGACCTCAGAGCCTTCAGGGATTCACACAACACCTTCTGTCACCCTCTGGATAGCAGACTCTCTCCAGCCATTGAGCTGTGCCCAGCCCCTGTCTCTGTCTCTGTGCAGATAGCATCCCTCTTCTTGGTCTGGGCTGGATACCCCGTCCCTGGGTTCCCATAGCAACCAATTTATTAATGATAATGTTTTGCATGTTACTCAGAAATTTTCGCTTTTTGGTTTCATTTGTCTCTTTCTCTTGCGGCCCCTAGGCTGTTTAAATGCAAGGACTCTTAATTCACTTGTTTCCATTACTTTAGACCAGTAGGTATCAGAATTCACTGAAGAACTTGGTAAAACTATAAAGGCCAAGGCCATGTCCTACTTCAATAAGCCTGGACCTCTGAGTGCATTATTGGTTCTCCAGGTGATAGGTGATTCTGACATCCTCCAAAGTTGGAGAACCTGTGATCTACACAGTCTCTCGCTAAGTATATGTTGAATGAAGGAATGAATTAATGAATGAATGAACACCTCCTTAGATCACACTCTTAAAACTTCTAAGATGAACCTGAAGCCAGCAGTGAGTTAGTTCAGTGGTCTCAATGTATGGTGCCTGGATCAGCAGCAGCATTACCTGGGAACTTGTTAGAAAGGCAAAAAGGCATTTTCCTCTCTGGCCTACAGAATCAGGGAACCTGAGGGTGGAGCCCAATAATCTGTGTTTTAACAAACCCTCCAGGTGATTCTGACGCTAAAGGCTGAGAACTATTGATTTCCAAGAAACCAGCCCCTCCTCCTTCTACTTGCTGTTCTCTTGCGCTCACTCACACTTGTTCTTATTCCCTCTCTGTGCGAACAGCTCTTGAATTGCATATCCATGCTGGATCTGTAGCCTAGAGATTAAAAAATGCCAACCATGTCCCTAACGCCACGGACCACATTACATCTCCTCCCTCAGGAGACTGAGAAGGACCACTGCTGCCAACCTGTCATTTCCCTTGAAGCCACGTGGAGCTGGCCCTTGGCCTGCAGCCACCCCTTCTTTGCAAGTCAAGACTTCTTATAGATACGACCCAGCAATCCAAAGGATAAGCTCCAACAGTGCTGGCCAGAGCAGGGAGAGCTCTGTGCGCTCTGACCTGCACCCCGAACATTGGGGCTGGTGTGAGCCAGTGTAGATGCTTCCCTCTCCCAGCTCATGCCTTCCCTGTGCTCCCCGGAGGCCAGCACTGGGGGAAGGTAGGTGCGAAGCCAGGCAGGGAAGCAAGAGTGGAAAGGAGGCTTCCCTGGCCTCAGTTGGTGGCTCCCTCCCATGAGAGCTCTGTAAAACTGTAGAGGAGAAAACAGCCTCACAAGCCCCCATGGACCGTGTCAGCCTCCACATTTTGGGCACCAGCTGAGAAACAGCAAGACTGTCAGAGAGATTGCTTGTCCAGCGTGCCTTCATGTCTAAAATAACTTTGTTTCTAGCACTGTCTGGACCCTACAGGCCGATTTTATGGGCAACAAGCATAGTTTTCCGAATGTCAAGAAGGCGTCCATTTATCACCATCCACTTAGGCTTCCTGGCACTAGTTCCATCAATGCCAGTAAAAGTTTCTTGGCATTTTGCTCTGTGACAGCATTGTCCTGAGACCTGTGGGGAGACACGGACACATCAAATTGTGCTCAAATATCTACCACTTCACTCTTCTCCTCGGGTCCAACTTGCCTCGCTGGAAGACAGAAACAACCGATTGGTACCTTACAATGATCTTGTTTCCCTTCCACGGGGGCAAATGATAATGAACATCAGCCTCTTGCCATTCTTGCAGCACCATGTCCTGAAGCTAACATAGCCCTGCAGAGCCCACCTCAGTCCTGTGGGCTGGTTTTCTTCCAGGCCTGGGGAGGCATTTGCTTTACACTGTTGGAAAGGCACTGCCTGGCTCTTTCTAAATTGTTATGTTTCCTTTAATGGCCTTTCGAATGCTCTAGAATATAACAGGCTTCATGGCTTTGAGGAGGCCTGCTGAAACCAAATTCAAAAATCTTTCAAGGAATTGGTTAGCTAGTTTATGAATAATCTTCCATTTCATAAGATGAGATGAATATAATGGCAACTTTTGGTCAGAAATAGCGAGCATCAAAGGAGAAGAATGCAAATGACTTCGAGACCCTGTGACATTGATTGGTTTTCTTATTTCTGATGTATCATGAAACTAAGAACGGTTGAAAAAAAATCTTAAAAGTTTTTGTAATAAATATTAGTCTCTGGAGAGTGATGCCAAAGTGCCCTGGAGCTAAGAGAGGTAGGAAAGGACATTTGTTCTTCTCTGATAGGATATAATTAAAATGTTTTAAAATGTGACTCTCCTTTGGGGCCCCTTAAATGCCTCTTTTATGGGGCCAGGCAGATAGAAGGGAAGGTCCACCTGGCCTTTGGAGAGAGGCAATGTGAGATCAGTAATGAGCTAGTAAATGTTTCGCCCTCAGCTGGGGCTGGACTGTAAGGTGTAGCACTTGCCTGTTTCCATGGCGTAGATACTCCTACTGTGATCACATTCAAGCTCCCAATGGTGAAGACCCCGAAGGCTCTCACCGGCCCATGTGCATTGCTCCAGCACACCTCTGGGTGAAGCTGTGCTTAGGAGGGTAGGCCCTGGAGACAACCCCTGGGGTTTGAACCCCAGATGCACCACTTATCAGCTATAGGACCTCAAGTAGAGTTACTGATTCTCTTTGGGTTTCGACTACCTATCTGAAAAATAGGTCTATCATAAGATTATTGTGATGAATAAATGAGATGATACATATAAGGAACTTATATGATAAATGATCAAAACTAGTACTACTGAAAGTGCTGTTACTATTGTTGTTGCTCTATAACCTAAATGGCAGAATGACCACAACTTCTCTTATTTTAAAAAGGGCAAAACGATCGTTGCAAAAACAACTGATTTTTGCAGCAATGGAAACTGCTTTTAACTTGTACCGAAATAATACATCCCTCCGTGGTGCATCCCATTCTCAATAATTAATATGTAAAACTTGCCTATAAGAGAGATCTATAGTTCTATTGAACATTTCAATGGGTGGGATATAAGCAGGAATTCTGATGTCTCTCTGTTGAAGCCTAACTGTGATCTATTAGGCATGTCACCCAACCAACACTCATTGAACACCATGTTCCAGGTCCTGAGCCTGCCACCAACATCTGGAAAAAGGGACGGAGCTCATGAGGGGGGAAACACAGCCTCTCTGAAGATAGCCAACAAGACAAGACAATGGCGATTGGATTCCTAGGATGGTGTCATGCTAATTCTTAGTTGTCCTACTGACATGGAAATCTCTGTTCAGCCAACCTACTGATACGACATTGCTCATTCCATGCTCTTCCTTCTTTTCTCCAAGACTTCAGACCTGGTGGAGGTTCCTGAAGAAGCCGACGGGCCAGGAGATGGGTACGACCTACGGAAACGCAGCAACAGTGGTGAGTGAGGGGTCTGGGAACCAGGCCCCAGCACCAATGTGAACCACAGCAGTCCAAGCGGGCAGGGAGAGTAGATTTCCAGTCCCCTCGCTCCCTCTGCCAGCTCAGGAATTCAGTCTGGGCAAGGGCTCAGCACTCTGGAGGGAAAGTGGACATCATCACTGGCAGATTGAAGTGATTTGACTATAATAATCTCTGAGTTCTGTCGCCTGCGTTCTCATGCCTTACGGACTTAATTGTGACAGGGTTTAGGAGTCCCTTCCAGACCTTGCTGTTAATGCATCATTTCCCCCACTAACCTGCATTGAGATCAGTAAAGCCACAGACAACCTACTCGATGCTACACCTCCACCAGGTGGGTGGTGTTGTCAGGGAGGGCGGTAGCAGCCTATCGCAAGGCTCCTTCCCAGCAGAGGTAACTAAGTCTCCGGTATGTGCAATCTAGCCAAAAATTACTTATTAATAACATTTAACTTTCTAATAGCGTAGGCCCGGCTACAATAATTTCTAAAATAGTTATTAAGTACTAACTACATACACTTGCTGGCTGACATTAAGAACTGCCTTTCAACCCAGAGCTTAAGGAAATGTAACCAGCCTCTTGTCAATGCATCCTGCTGAGTCTTTATAACATGACCAACTTAATCCCCATGCGTTGATTCAAAAAAGAATTATGAAGCAGTTGCTATCCCCGGCAAAGGTACCTAGGTCACAAATGCTGTCTTCAGGTCACCTGTCACCTAGCAAGGCTGCATGTCCTGACTTGTGTCATTTACTGGGCTGAGGGTATCCCCGAGGCAGAGGTCGCCCCTCCGGACTCTCATGCCTGCATAAGAAGTGTGGAAATGTATCCACTGGGTAGGCAGGCTTCCCACTTGACCGTTTGCCCTGCCTTTTCCAGGCCGGAAGCAGTATCCCGTAGCTGCTTTGTCAGCAACTATCTTACAAAGCATCCCTTTCACTCCCTCAGTTCTAGGAACTTGTGTTTGCCTCTCTCTATTAGGGCTGTGCCTCCATGAGTCCCACAGGACAGCACGTGCGTGGTTTCTACACGACTCTCCCTGCTACATAAACATCAGCTTGCACAGGCCCCTTGCCACACCTGCACACATCTGCTAAAGCATGCCTCAGAGGGAAGGGAGGATTCTTCTGCATCACGTGGGGAAAACTGTACTTTAAGTCAATGCATACATGCACCGAGGACTCAGCAGTGCCATTAGAGGGACAAACTAAAGAGTGTCGATGGTCAGGGGACCCTCGCAATGAGCAGTAACACAGCAGGACCATCCCAGCCCATGTCTGTCCAGTATTGCAGGTCCAACCATGCTGGACATCTTTGGCCCATAGTCCCTCCTGGCTCTGTAGGCAAACTGCTGGACTCAGTGATCGTGTGGCCATGAAGCAGTGGCCTAGCCTCTCTCTGCCTCTGTCAACTCATCTGTAAAATGGGGACAATCAACACCAAATCCATAGGATGTTGTGATCTTTAAATGAGATAATGAATGAAAATACCATGTATACACTGATACCCTAAAACCCCATTTCTAAGACTAGGCTTTGTTACCTCCAGACACCTGCAGTCTACTAGGTATAGCCCTCTGAATGTGGGATAGGCATCTTTAACTTAACACTGGACTCCTGATTACTTCTCCCACCTACCTACCTGCACAGGCTTTTCCTGGGTTGTCCTTACTCAGTAAATAGGAACTTCATTCTACTAGTTGATCAGGCTAAAATGTTTGGCATTAGCCTTGACTTCCCCCTCTTCTCACACCTCACATCTAATCTGTCACAGATCTTATCTGCTGCTCTTCAAAGCCTTGCCTAGCCTATACCCTCTGCTTGTCTCCGCCATCCTGGTCCAGCTCTACCGAAATTGTGTTCATAGAATACAACTTCTATTAATTAACTACTATTCCTATAGTAGTTAAGGTCATTATTGGCCCTGGGGGTTTCCTTACTCAACAGGGGGCCTTCATAGGGTTTTATAATGTGAATGAATCATCATTTGTATGGGAATCAACAATATGAAACACAGTTGCTATTAATTAGTCATCATAAGGTCATAATGTGTCAGAGGTGCAGCTTAGAGTCTCACTACTCCAAGTGTGGCCCATGGACCAGCAGCCTGGGCACCACTTGAGAGCCTGTTAGAAATGCAGGATCTCAGACTGCTCTGGAACAAGAGCAAAATCAGAATTTATATATGCATCTGTGATAGGAATCTCATTTAAATTTGAGAAGTAGGATTAGGAATCATGTAGGATTAGGAGTCATGCAGCCAACCTCTTCCCCTCCAACACACACACACACACACACACACACACCATATTGTTAGGTAAGGAAATTAAGACACTGAGGAATAGAAAGACCCAAAGTTGATTGTTTGCCATCTCTTTTATGTTAAGAGACATTTTTACAGACATATTCAAAGAAATCAGTTAAAGGAACCTAGCCAGCAATAAACCTCTAAAAAACCTTGCAGATCTACAGCTATTCCTTTGATTAGCTGTAGCTTTCTTTATAATGCACCCTTGGAAGTGAGAGAGATTAATTATGCAGTAGTTTGCTTCAAAATATTTTCTTTGATTAGATTTAATCCCCTGCCCATGCAGTTTAAGAAACACAGAACACCCTGCTATGAAGCCCCAGTTCCCACTTGCCTTCTCACCATCACGCTGGGTTTTCAGAGACAGCACTTAGCTTCCGGTCTCAAGTAGCCCTGCGCTATGTTCTGAAACATGCTCAGTGCACACAAGCATTACTTCTGCCCACCAGGAGGGGTGTCATCCTGGAGGAATAGTTCGAAAGCCACCTTAGAAGAAGGTACAATTCATGCCCACTTCTTTACTGTTTAGAGTACTTTCTCTTTCTGGATGATCTTGGGTAGATCTGAGTATTTCTGGTTGTTGTTGTCCACACTATCCCTGTATGCATCAGAAATATAGATTGGGGACGTTGCTGGTCTCTACCTTTGCTTTTACTGCCAGACACTCCTCTGGAAGCAAGGTAGTGAGCAAAGGCAGAAGAAAAAATCTAGGTAGCCTATTTTAGCTTGAAATGCCAAATAAGGATGTTACTGGCTGCCCTCGATAATTGCATTTCAGTCTAATTGTACGGGATCATAACTTTCCTGAGAGAAAAGCAGAAGGAAAACAACATAAGCAAGATAGATTCCTAGAAATATTATTTTAAAAAGACTGGGTTAATCACATTCAGTTGAGGATATTACGCAGCCCAATAGAACCTTAGGTTGCACTCAAGCAAAGGAATTTTGCCCAGAAAGAAAAATGGTAAGCATATATTTATAAAATATACTTGCCTTTAGTATGCACTGGTCTATTTCTCAAATTTGGAGTTGTCACCAAATTTAAAAAAAAAATTAAATTTTTTAAAAATAGTTTGGTTTTTTTTTTTTAATAGATTTTATTATTGTCTTTAGAGAAAGGGGAAGGGAGGGCAACAGAAAGGAAGAGAAACATCAATGTATGGTTGCCTTTCACCTGTCTCTAGCTACAGAGCTGGCTGGAGACCTGGCTTTCAACCTGGCCATGTGTCCTGGCTGGGAATCGAACTGGCGACCTTTGGGTTCGCAGGCCTGCACCCTATCCACTGAGCCACCAGCCAGGGCAGGAAGCAAATATTTTAATGGCTCTTTTGGCAGATGCCCCTGGCTCTGGTCCCCCTCCAGTGGGCAATTCTCAGATTACAGATTCAAATATTATGGTGTGTGGCGCCCTGGCTGGTAGCACAGTGGATAAGGTGCCAGCCTGTGAACCCAAAGGTTTGATTCCCAGCCAGGGCACATAACCAGGTTGCAAGCCAGGTCTCCAGACAAGTCTGTGGCTGGAGGCAGGTGAAAGGCAACCATACATCAATTATTCTCTCCCTCTCTGCCTCTTTCCCTTCCTCTCTCTCTGGAAATAATGAATAAAATCTTTAAAAAATACATTATGGTGTGTTTTTGCAACACACAATTAATACCTAGGCCATTTGCAACAACATGGATGGGCCCATAGAGTATTATGCTAAGTGAAGTAAGTCAGACAGAGACACATATTAACTATCCAATTTCACCTATATGCGGAGTCTAAAACAAGCAAACAAACAAAACAGGAACAAATACATAGATACAGAAAACAAATTAATGGTTGCCAAGGTGAAAGTTTTAAGATGTTCCAATTGGTAGTTATAAAAGCAGTCACAGAATATAAAGTACTGCAGAAAAAATATAGTCATTAATATTATAATAACTATATATAGCACCAGGTGGGTACTAGACTTACCAGGTGATCACTTAGAAAGTTATATAAATGTCTAATCACTGTGTTTTACACTTGAAACTAACATAATAATGTATGTCAACCATAGTCGAAACATGATTTTAAAATATTTAAAGCAACTATAGGCAAATGTTAAAGAAAAGAAAAATTATATAGCTATATTAATGTGTGGGAAAAATGGACTTTAAGACCAAAAAAAAAAAAAGCATTACTAGAAAATAGCATCATTATATGGCCATGTTCATTTCACCAGAAGAAATAAATTCTAAACTTCCTTCTACCTAATACATGGTCTTTAAATAACAGAAACTCAAAGAGGAATTGATAGAACTATTAGGAAAACTGACATTCCCCTCCATACACAGTGAGGGATTTTACACGCCTTTCAGTCATTGGCAAGTTGGATAGAAAAAAAGATTCAGTTCAAACGTAGAGGAACCGAGGACCTATCTGACAATTCTAATTGACTTTAAAAGGATACTCCATATAACAAATGAACAATTCACATTCTTTTTAAGACCACTTGGAACAATTATAAAAATTGATCACCGGCTAGGCCACAGGCAAGATTCATAAGCTAATATTATATAAAACACATCTTTCTGACTACCACAGAAATTAATAGTCAAAAGATAAGTAAGAAAACCCATAATCTGGGAAATTAGATCACACTTTTAAAAAGCTTGTGTGTTTAAAAAGAAAGAAAGAAAGAAAAAAAGAACTTATAATGAATATTGGAATATATTTAAAACTAATAGGGACAGCCCTGGCTGGTGGTTCAGTGGATAAGGCACCAGCCTGCTAGCCCAAAAGTTGCTGGTTCAATTCCCCAGTCAGGGCACATAATGAGATTGCAAGCCAGGTATCCAGCCACGTTCGTAGTTGGAGGCTGGTGAAAAAGGCAGCCATACATTGATGTCTCTCTCCCTTCTCTGCTCTCTAAAAATAATAAAAAATCTAAAAAAAAAAAAAAAAACTAATAGGGAAAACACTACATATCAAAACTTGTGGAATTCCACTAAAGTTGGGACTAGAGTATTTAGCTTTAAAACTATTTTATTTAAAAAGCAAAAAATGCTAAAAAGTAACCTTCTAAGCATCATATGTAAGAACTTAGAAAAAAGAACTAAAATAAAGCCAGAGAAAGCAGCAGGATGGCCAATAAAGATAAGAGCACAGGTTGCAAACCAGGTCTCTAGACAGATCCATAGCTGGAGGCAGGTGGAAGGCAAGTATACATTCATGTCTCTCTCCCCCTCTGCCTCTCTCCCTTTCCCTCTCTCTAAAAATAATAAATAAAATATTTAAAAACATACACAAAAGAAAAGAAAAAAAAAAGGATAAGAACAGAAATGATTAAATTACAAACACAGGTCATAAACCCTGGGTGGTTCTTTAAATTTATAACATCTAACAATTTTAAGAATAAAGTAGAACTACAAAACTAAAAGCAATAATAAAAAGAATGAATATAACAGAGATCAATCAATTTTAAAACATTTTTTAAAATAGGCAGAGCAGGGAAGAGCCATGGGGAGAAAATTGGGACAACTGTAATTGAACAACAATAAAATTTAATTTAATTTAATTTAAAAAGGGCAGATACCAAAAAAAAATATCAATGACCAAACTCTGGATCAAGAAGTAATAGAAATAAAAAACCTGAATATGGCCCTAATCCTGATAGAAATGAAATCAGTATTTTCATGTTTTGCACAATGAAAAGACAAGGTCCAGTCAAGTTTGTAAATAAATGCTACTGAACATATAAGGACCAGAAATTTTCCATATTACGTAAGCTCTTTCTGGAAAACAAAATAATAGCAAGGAAGGACAGCAGGATTGTCTAACTTAGTTTCTGAGGCTAATATAATACTGATGTCAAAACTAAACAAAGAAGTGTGAGAGAGAAATCATGAGCTAGTTTCCCTCCTGAACATGGACACAGAAAGCTGAAACAAAAGCTTAGTAAGCTGGATCCAATCATGTATTTGTAAAAGGTAATGCATAATTACCAAGGTGGACTTATTTCAGGGATGTGAATTTGGGTCAATGTCAGATAAGCCCATTATGTAACCGGCTGCAGTATCAGATTAAAGATAAAAAAGTAATAATCACCTCATTAGAAAACACAGGGCTGGACATGGGCCTCATAGGACTGCAAAGCCAAAAAGAAAGAATATGGAAAAGGAACAGATGAAAATCTTTTGGGGAGGTGATAAAAACTAACGATTCATTTTGTCTCTGTAACATTAGCAAATATTGCTAAATGAAATAAGTCATATGGAAAAAGATAAGAACCGTATGATTTCACTCATAGGTGGGATATAAAACAGAAAGCAGCAGATGAATAAATAAACTCACAGACAGAGAGCAATATGGTGGTTACTTGAAGGGAAGGGGAAGGATGAGGAAGGTAAAGGGAGTCAAAAATATGATGGTGGAAGGAGGTTAGACTTTGGGTGGTAAGCACACAATGCAACATGCAGATGATGTGTTACAGAACTGGACACCTGAAACTTCTATAATGTTATTAACCAAGGTCACCCTGATACATTTAATTAAAAAAAGAAACTACCTCTACTGTATAAGGGACATATTTTTTTAATATTTGTCATGGATGAAATGAACAATCAAACTATTATTTTTTTTTAAGATTTTATTTATTATTATTTTTAGAGAGAGGGGAAGGGAGAGAGGCAGAGAGAGAGAGACATCAATGTATAGTTGCCTTTTTCACCTGCCTCCGGCCATGGACCTGGCTGGAGACCTGGCTTGTAACCTGGTTATGTGCCCTGGCTGGGAATCAAACCAGTGACCTTTGGGTTCACAAGCTGGTGCCTTATCCACTGAGCCACCAACCAGGGCTCAAATTATTATTATTATTTTTTAATTTTATTGTTGTTGTATTACATCCATCCCCTTCAAATTATTTCTAATAAAACAAATGTAAAGCACCAAATATAAAAGGTGTATGACATATATTTTTGGTAAAAGTTACCTTTCTGTATTCCTTTTTCCTCAAATCAAAGCCTTCGACTTGATTCTGGAGGAAATGGGCTTTAAAAAGCATTTTGACTCTGTTCAGTTCTGCTTGCAACCATACCGCTGAAAACACATTTGGGGTCACTTTGAATGATGTTTAATGTAACTCTCACAAATGATACACATTTTCAACCAGATGTTTAATGGCCATCCAATATAAAGCTATAATAATGTGAAATTACAAAATTGTAAACCCAGTTCAAACTGCTCATTGCATATGTGCTTTATGTGGTTCTCCTTTTTAGCTCCAATCAACAATTTTCTAGGAAGATTCTCTTTGTGTGTTTTCATTCAAATATCTAATATTCTTTTAGAAGTATCTAGTTTTCTACTTACAGAATCAAGTATTTCCATCAGGATTATAGGTAATCACATTATACCAGAGAAAAGCATTGCTACTACTCATTTTAAAACTAAGGAGTTGTCAAACATTGAGGCAGACAGGGCCATATGATTGAACTTTCATTTTCCACTTACCTACAAACCAGAGCTTCTCCAATGACTGCATATTGGTCTCCTACAGATAATGGTGTTGCAACCACAGGCTCTGGAATTGTAAACTGGAGAACAGACATTTACTAAGCATTGGCACATTTACAGGGGCTCTTGTTCTGAAGCACGTTTTCTACATACAGTTACTGAGTCCATTTTAAGGACAGTGGAGACTGTCAAGGCAGTGACCAAAATAGGTGACAGAGCTTCTCTTCCTCTACTGATGTTTCCTTGATAATCTAAAGAGGGACAAAAAAGCAGCAATGTGTGATTTTTAAGTGTCAAGTCGTCTAAATGCTAAGTTAATTTAGACACCGTACCTGTAGCCTATAAACCTGGAGACATTTGCCACGTTTGTGTTTAAGGGGGAAACACACAGTGAGAACGTGGCATTGGTCACCAGGGTAGACTTGGCTGATGAAACTCATGAAAGCAGAACCTACGTGCCCATCAGGAACTTCCCATTGCTGTGTGATGGACGGGAAATCTCCTGCCTGGTTTGAGGAGCCTTGTTCTTTATCAAAGTGGCTGTTGAAATGCAAAAGCAAGAAAGCTGTACAACCCAAGAATAATCTAAACAAGAAACCACGACTTCATTGTTTAATCCAAATCATTGCCTCAATGCATTGACCATAAGAGACCTATTATTAGGAAATTTAGAACTAAAGCTTTAATCTGCAAAGTAGAAGACAGATACCATTAAGCAACTAGCCTCAAGATATTGAAATAGATAAGAGAACCTGGTGTTTAGAAAACTTAATTTAAATATTAAGTAGGGCCATACATCACCCTCCTCCCCATAACAAATGATTTGCTACATTTCACAAAGACGAATGGTACGCTTTCAGTTCACGAGAAGGGTGCTGGCAAATGAGGCCAAGTTGAAAACACACAATGGCCATGCAATGGAGAGGACGTGTGCCCACTGGAGGCGGGTACGGGGTGTGAGTCCGCAGAGAAGGTGGTACCCAGGGCTGCGTGGGAGTCAGGGACACGCCACATGGAAGAGGGCTTGAAAGCCGCATCACTAGGAACAAGGAAAAGGAAGTGGGTCAAAGTAAAGTGCTACCGAGGCACAGAGAATAATAAAGCCACTGCTTTCAAGCACATTTTCAAAGCACGGTGACTGAATTCATAAGGCTCCTGCTTTCTCTTGTCTCCTTCAGTGTTTACGTATCCAGAAAATGGCGCTGACGATGTCAGAGAGCAAGCAAAGGACATAAACCACCAGGTATTTCTGCATGTCGCAGAGGCAGTTTTCGTTTCCACATGTATGTTACCTGCAATAGATATTCTCTCTATGTATAGTGTGTAAATTATATAATGGAACACACTATTGACTATATAGTATGTAAGCACATAGTCATTATATTTTTATGCTCATTTATATATAATTAGAAAAGAATTCCTAGAATAGAATAAATAGATAGAATCAATAGATGGTGATTCCATGGTATACACTAAATGTGTCTGATGTCAAAATCTGTGCTTTTTTCCAAAACATAAATGAACTGATTGCCATATCAATATACCTGGTTCCCTTTGATATTGTTGAAGCAAATTTTAGGCTAACCAGATCAGTTAGCCTAAATGGATCTGTTCATAAATTATATAAATATCTAACCACTATGCCGCACACCTGAAACTAATATAGTATTGAATGTCAACTGTAATTGAAAAAAAATTTTTTTAAGTCAACTTGAAAAAGTGCATGTCACTTTTTCCTCTTCTGTCACATGCTCCTCTTTCTATAGAGAGAATATTCTCATTTCTGGGGCCAAGCCTGTATCAGCTTTCATGAATGACTAAATACAAAATGTTACTTGAAGAAAATTGTCGTATTTCTGACAAAGACCTCCACATAACTGTTTTTAAATGGTTGGTAACAAAATAACTCTCATCTAAGAAATTAAAAATAAACCAGTGGTTGAAACCATCTTCAATAAATGGTTAAATATTTTAACATGTAAGAGCCACACACTTCTTTAACTTCACTATTTTTTTCTTGCTTTTTTTCCATTTCTTCCTCCTTCCGTCCCTAATTTTTCTTTTATTTTCTCTTAGGGACCTCTTTCCAAAGACCCATTACAGATGAACACCTACGTTGCCTTGTACAAATTTGTACCACAGGAGAATGAAGATTTGGAAATGAGGTAAAGCCATGTTTTAAAGGGGGGAAAAAAAGCAAGAATGAAGGAAAGTGTTGTAAAGGGTGATGCATGGCCCTATTTAATATTTAAATTAACTTTTCTAAACACCAGTTTCTCTTATCTATTTCAATATCTTGAGGCTAGTTGCTTAATAATATCTGTCTTCTATTTGGCAGATTAAAGCTTTAGTTTTGTTTTTTTAATTTTCTTTTGTTGAAGTAAATGTTTAAATTTATTAGACTTTTTTAAAAAATTAAAGGCATAAGAATAAAGAGATGGAAAAAAAATCAAATCAAATAGAAGTCCCAGAAATAAATAATAAAAATAGTCATTGAAATAAAACACATAGTATATATGTGAAAGATATGAAAAGGCTAATAAAACCAGATATACTTTTATGCACACCATAGTTAAAAACTACAGAGTACCAAAGGCAATGAGATTAAAAACATTACAAAATCAGATTACCAAGCCAGGAATGACTATTAGACTGACAGCTCAATTATTAATACTAATAGCATTTGGAGTAAAATGGAATTATTTCTTTAAAGTAACAAAACAAAATAATTACCAAAATTATATTCCCTATGTTATCTAAAGTATGTTACAGGTATGAGGGCTAAATAAAGACATTTTCCAACAAAGACTGAGCGAGCTACCACATGCAGACCCTTTCACGTAAACAAAAGCATTAAAGAATATACTTCCTAAAATAAGAAATTTAATCCAGATGGCAGAATGTGATACTAGAGCAACCGTAAACAAAGATAGTAGTAAATTTCGTAACTTTTACAATTAGTAAAATTGTGAACAAAGATATTAGTAATGACAAAGAAAAGAAGGAAGAGAACAATCAGCAGCAGAAGAGGAAGAGAAACAGAAGATTAAAAAAAGGAGGAAAGTACTCGAAGGTTGAAAAATAAGACTAAACCACTAGAAAACAGTAACATACTACTGAGGGAGCGTTAGGATTTAAGTGGTCTAACTTCTTGTTTTTTGTTGATGTTTATCTTTATTTATTATTTTTAATTGTGGTAAAATACTCGTAACCTAAAATTTGCCATCATAACCATTTCTAAGTTCAGGGACATTAACTACATTTACACTGCTGTGTAACTATCACCACCACCATCTCTAGAACTCTCATCATCTTGCAAACCAGAAGTTGTACCCATTAAACAAGTCCCTTATCCGCATCCACCCAGGGCCTGGCAGCCACCACTATACTTTCATTGAATTTGACTGCTCTAAGGAGCTCATGTAAGGACAATCATACAGTATTTGTCCTTTTATGTCTGGCTTATCCCACTTAGCATAATGTTTTCAAGGCTTAGCCATGTGCTGACATGTAAGAATTTCCTTCCTTTAGAGGCTGAGTAAATTGTATTTATCCATTTATCTGTTAACAGACACCTGCTTTGCTTATAGCCTTTGGCTACTGTAAATAATGCTGGTACTGAACATGGGTGTACAAATATCTTCCTGAGTCTTCACATCCATTCTGTGGATTACATACCCAGAAATGGAATCCTTTCTTTTTTATAAACAATAAATATTTATTTCTCCACAATTCCAGAGATCAGAAATCCAAGATCAAGGTGCTGGCAGGGTTGGTTTCATCGAGGCCTCTCTCTCCTTGGCTTGTCATTGGCTGTCTTCTCACTATTCCTTCGTATTGTTTTCCCATGTATCTGTGTCCTCATCACTTCTTCTTAAAAGGCATCAGTCATATTGGATGAAGGCACATCTGAACAACCACTTTTTGGCTTAATTACCTTCTTAAAAAGCCTTATATAGTCAAAATCTCAGGCCCTAGGGGAAAGTTTTAGTTTTTAATTTCATAATAATTGTTCCTTGATCTCTTATGGTCAATGCATTGAGGCAATGATTTGGGTTAAACTCCTGGAGCAGGATAGAAAGAGCTGCTTCTCTAGTCAGATGGGCCCTTGGAGACTCGCTCTCTCCAAGCCAGGAGAGACTGGAGAGAGCAATTCACACTGAAGGTGACTGCAGTGTCAGAGCAGTAGTGAAATGGCCTTCATCGGGGCAGGGATGGACACCTCTTGTGTGAATGCCACACAGGCTAAGTTTCAGGCACCAGTCATCCCCTCACAGTGGCTCCCAGAGGGGCCCAAGGGCTATGCGGGCTTCCCCACACCCTCAGACTCAAGTCATTTCCTGGACATAGTCACTCTCACACTTGCCTGAATAGTTTCCGCCTCAGTGAAATCTGCCTCTTCCCTCCCTCTTACTCCAATGCCCCTTCAAAAGAGATAGCTGCCTAAAAGTCTCCGTTGAGACCCTGCTTCCCTGGCTCC
Source organism: Noctilio leporinus (assembly GCA_004026585.1). NCBI lineage: Eukaryota > Metazoa > Chordata > Mammalia > Chiroptera > Noctilionidae > Noctilio > Noctilio leporinus. Next base: position 609,895 of record PVIW01000209.1, read on the forward strand.
ATATGCCATTGGGTCAACTTCCGCTGCCCCTTGGAATATGGCAATCTGCTGCACTCCACAGCAGGTGCATGTATCCTGCTGAGTCTCATAATGCCCCCTGGCTCATACCCAAGGTCGGCTTTGTTTCAGTATTCATGTGGCCTGCTTCCAAGTGATTCTTGAGCAGAGTGCAGGGCCTGGATCCCAGCTCCTGAGATTTCTGCTCTCCTTTAGGCTCTTACGCATTGAGTTTTCTCCATCACTGAGTAAGAAGTGCCAAGATGAAGTCACTGGCTAGAGTTGTAAGCTCTACTTGAACAGTCAGGCATTGGTCCAGCCAAAGGAGATGGCATTTGTCAGTGAAGTCCTATTCTATCAGAGACAGACCAAGCCCTGAAAGTGAGAGCCTGCCTAGGGTTCATCACCTGGGGAGGTGCCTACCCTTCAGCCAACAGTCCACAGTGGCCTTGTTGTGCTGAAGACAAAGCTGACGTGTTTTTACTTTTCAAGAAATACAATGCTCTTCGTTCTTCTTGAGATTGCCATTGGGGTAGCTAAAATTTTTAATTCAGCAACTTCCTATTGTGCAGGTTTCATCATTTTATATTAGAAAATTATCAGAAGTCATCAGGTAAAAAATAATAATTCCCAATAAATATAGAATATCACTGACGAATGACATCTAGCTGCCTGGTGGTGATCATAATGTTTGATGCTTTCCCCAGCTTCAGGCCATTAACAGTCAAATGGTCTGCTCACAAATCCAATATTTACAGTCTGCTTCGAGGCATGCGGTTCTCTCCCCAGAGCGAAATGTCTGCCTTATGCAGGCTGCAAGATTGGAGTGATAAATCATACATTTTTTCCCCCTTTTGCCAAAAGATTCTAGGTTCCCATTTTAAAAGCCAGGCACTTGATTTAAAATGTGCAAGGCAATGCTTGGGGAGTTGGTATAGTTCCGTGAATGAACTGGGGCTTAGTGAATTATTGTTTTCTCCTTAAACCTTAAAGTGGAAAAAAGATCCTTTTAACAAAATACTATTCTTATCTACGTGCATTCTGACTCAGGAGCATGCTGGGTATTGTCCTCAGGCAAGAGAGCAAAAGAGGTGAGAGTTCAGGGGATATTAGGAGTGTGAGCTTGGGAGCAAAGACAGCCCAACTGACAAAACCAACAGTCCTAGATCAGAGCAGATGAATCTTCACTTCAGCAGGCATTTGTCCTGTATCTGCTCAATATTAGGAAAGCTTTTCCTGCCAACAGCCAGCAAACAGTCCCGATCTCTCTACTGACTTCCATTGCACACCCAGACCTGCCTATCCTAAGAATGGATAGCACATAGCAGCTCCACCCTCCCTCCTTTGCACCTGCTCCGTAGGGTGAATGGCGTCACCATTTGTCCTGACTTCAAGCCAGCCACAGAGGCTTCCCTTACCTTGTGCCCAACTGATTAGTTCTAATCAGTCCTATTCATGCTGCAAAAGTAGATGCTTTCATGAGAAAAAGAGAATGGGTATATCAACATGGATTTACTAAGTGTTTAAGAATAAAAAGCATGGACATGTACTTGACATGGGTTTAAGTCCCACTTAAGCCACACATGAGTTGCGTGACCCCCACAAAGCCCAGAAAAGTTACACAAGCCATCAGAGCCTTTACTTCTTCACTCTTAAAAGAAGGTCATCATTATGCCTGCCTTAGGCCTGCTCACGACACGTATATTGTTGCTTAAAACTATCCAGTATTCTCCTATTTCCCTTTTGTGAAAACCAGAATATTTATAGGGACCTCTAGGACCTGTACAGCTCATCCCTGGTGACATCTCGGTTTTGTGTTCCCCTCATCTCTCTTCTCCACCCACAGTGAGCTTTTTCCCCTCCCCAGAAGGACCATGCTGCCAACTTGGATTTACATATTTCCAGAACTATTTGGTTAACCTCTACCTCCCTTGTAAACTTGATGAGAACAAATCCATAATTGCTGTCCTTTATACCCCCGTAGCATAGTACAATTCTTGAAATACAGTAGATGTTTAGTAAATGTGGAACAACCGAATGAATGTCATGGAAATTAAATGAACGAATGTTGTACTGACATCTACAATTAAATGAACTAATGTGGTACATCCAGTACATGATAATATAATGGAAAACTATGAAGGAGGAAGCAAACCAAGCTCTGAAGGGTCAGCCAGAACCTATTTCCTGGACAAGATGGCTTTGACCCCAGGATGAATACTGTTTGTCAAGAAAAAAGAAAAAAAAAACTATAGAAAGCAAGACCCAAAGGAGACCATGGTCCTATGCACAAGGAACAAAGCATTAAAGACATTTGGAAGAAGCCCTGCTAAGTCTTTACCAAGCATTTACACAGAAGAGAAGCCAGGTGCTGTCCCCTTACTCTTAGGGTAGCAAGTACTCCTCTTAGAAGAGCTGTCCCATCAATAGTCCCTAAATGCTGTCTAAAGACAGGCTTCATACAACCTGTTTTGCTACAGTCTCAGCACAACATAAACTTCCTTCCTCAATTCATCTACCATTACCTTCCCAAATCCCTGGAGCTCACACACCTTGATCACGCTCTATCTTTCCACCATCATGGGCAGAGTAGGAGAGGACAGGCACAGGACCACACAAAGGACTGCCTGGGAGTCACAGACGTAGACCCTGTCTACTATTTGACTTTCGTCCTCATTAGCTGCGTTGGTTTGCGCAAACTGTTCTCTTGGAGGCTCAGTTCTCCCTTTCCTGGGGCAAGTATTGAAAATAAAGCTAGGGTTTCATTCCCAGGACAGAGCAAGGTGTGTGATAGATTTTAGACACCTTCCATTTATGATTTGCTCCTTTCCACAGTATGTTTTGTTTCCTAGTCTTCTGAACAAGCTCATTAACACACTCCTAAGGATATATAGCACTAAAAAAAAAACAAAAACAAAAAAAACAGTCAATGACTCTCTCTGGCCATTGAGCACATGTGATTAGACTTAACCTAATGAGCCCAATGACAAGGAGGCTGTGCTACCCTGCCCCTCATCTTGGAGTAGGTTTTTTCAGTTGCTGATATGACATGAGCAATGTGATGCCATCATGCTTGAGATCTCCAGTTCATTGTTGATGACTTGTCATCTCTCTCATAACATTGAAGAGCCACCCAGATTCCTCCAAGTGGAATGAGGTTATACAGATAATATTCGGTAATTAAGGGTCTTAGATAATTTCTATCAATAACCTCTATTATCAAGTTTTTTTTAAAGAGCTGAGACTTACACCTTATGGGATATCAGCTTTAATTCCTAAGCAAAATTCTTCAAAATGTTACTTGAAATATAAACTAGAGAACCCCAGTATAATCAGTATTGACATACTGCCTCGTGCAGTCACATCAGCCACATGTCACATCATCCTGTTGGCCAAGTGAGTATGTGTGTGAAATATACTTACATATGCACATACATTTCCACACACGCACAGTCAGATCTGCACACAGTCACACACTCATGCAAATGCAAATGGACATTCATTGGCACATACTCATACACACATATTGTTAGCATGAGCTCAATAATCCATGCTTACCTTTTCCAAGAGAGTAAATCCTGGTTACAGCATTGTCCTTACTGCTTTTGGGTTCAGAAATCTACAAACAGAGTCTTAAAGCCATTGCTTATTATTCAAACCAACACATCTTTTAAAAATCAACCAGGATTACGTTTTTGGCTTTCCTGAGTTGGTATTATCCCTTAAGTAATCGGCAGATGTAAATAACCCCAAGTAAGCACAAACCCTTAAACATCTTAAGAATTCTGATATAGGCCCTGGCTGGTGGCACAGTGGATAAGGCGAACCCAAAGGTCACTGGTTCGATTCCCTAGCCAGGGCACATAACCAGGTTGCAAGCCAGGTCTCCAGCCAGGTCCGTAGCTAGAGGCAGGTGAAAGGCAATCATACATTGATGTTTCTTTCCCTCTCTGCCTCTCTCCCTACCCATCTCTCTAAAAATAATAAATAAAATCTTTAAAAAAAAAAAAAAGAATTCTGATATAAAGGATCCAGAGTAAATAAAAGACCTCGAGGTTCAAATGCATATTTTAGTGACCATATAACGCCTATTCCAAAGAATCCATTTTGGCTTCCCACATCAAATTCATTTTCATTTTTATTAGTCTCCAAAATAGATTTATATAATAATGGCCATGTTTCATAAGGGGAAAAAAATTAAAGAAAATGGGGGGAAAGTTTATGAGCCAAGAGAATGAAAGCAGAAACTGCTTTTCAATAAATTCTAAGAAAGACACACATTAATTGCCACTTCAATGTGTGTCAGGACATCTAAATTTGGGGGGCTCCAAAGAAATATCTATTTTCTTTTGTAACCCCAAATAAGGATTTACATTTTTGATTCACTAGACTCTTTACTGGAAGCAGGGAGCCTCAGATGTTCCCATGGGTGAGTCTGAATGAAACCAGGCAACTATTTGTCTCATGAGCTAATATATTCATTAAGAACCTCCGGAGATGGGGTGGCCTGAATTCATCTCGATCTGATTTTTTTCCCAAAACACCATGTAATCAAGTTAAAACTGAATTTAACCTTTGTGTGGCTGTGTTCCCGGATTTGGTTCATCTGTCCACTACTCACCACGTAGTGAGTGAGTGCTGACTCTCTGCTGGGGGAACCTTTCACAGGCCCTGTCTTCAAACAGCGCATGTGGGCATATGGGGTGGGGGGTGAAGGTCAGGCCAGAAGCATAGACAGGAAGGTGCACTTCAGCATGAGGCCTTTGTAGGTGGGGACGCAGTCCAGGGTGCGGCCACAGCGCCTCCAGGGGACAACATCCCAGCAGCCTCCAGAAGTCAAGGAAGGCTTTGCAAGGGGTGGCCATCATAGTTACCAGGGACTTCAAGAAAAGGAACATGGTGCCTCTGCAGCTTGGTTAGTGAACAGCCATTCTCTCCTTACAGTGAGGAAAGGATGAGAGAAGAGAGGTCAAATAGCAGAACAGGAGAATTACTGTAAGAGGCCCCAAACTGGGGGGAGAGAGGCAATGCAAACTCCATTATGAAAAGAGGTAGGGCATAAGCATTGCAGGAGCAGGGGCATATTTAGATAATTATATTCATTCCAGTCTTCATTCTAGAAAGGCTACCTTAAAATTCTGTAAAGCTTAGTGAATGGACAGTGAGCTGTTTAGTTCATAGTCAAATGAAACAATTTTCAGTTCTTTCCATTTGGGGGGATAAGGTGGAAGAACTAGGACCCAGAATTCACAGGCAGAAAATAGAGTTTGAGGCTGCAAACCAGGGAGAAAGACTGAGTCCACTTGTCTTTCCAGGCTTCCCATCCTGCATTGATGGTGGTAGGTTTCCTCTCTGATAAGGTTGACAATTATATTTAAATCAGGGTATTCAGGCAATGTATTAGCCCATGTTAGCCACTTACCTCACTTCTTAAAATTCTATCAGGGCTGTTTAGCTTGGGTAGAAGACCAGTAAGCTTGTGATCTACAGAATGTGTTCATGAAAAGTCACTCCTCTTCAAAGATAATTGTTTTTAATTAAGGCAAAATCATAACTCTTCTACAAATGTAAACATGTCAAAATTTGTACTCGACTCATTAATAAACAAGAGAATCAGTAATGTGTCACATCTGGTTCAAAAGAGAATGCAAGCATCACACATGTGTAGGCAATCAGAACTGTTGATGTGAATTTACAAATACATGCAACACTGGTTAGCATTCACAGGGAAATAATTGATTGCATTCCACCAGACACAATTCACTTTTATCTTTATGGGCAAGAATCATTTGCATTATCTTCAGTTTTCTACAACTTGCAGATATGAAAAATAATAGCTCACCCTAGTGGCAGAGTGGATAAGGCACCAGCTTGCGAACCCCAAGGTCGCTGGCTCAATTCCCAATCAGGGCACATAACCAGGTTGCAAGCCAGGTCTCTAGCCAGATCTGTGGCTGGAGGCAGGTGAAAGGCAACCACACATTGATGTTTCTCTCCCTCTCTGCCTCTCTCCCTTCCCCTCTCTCTGAAAAATAATAAATAAAATATTTTAAAATAACAATAATAATTATAATAGCTCATAAATTGAAAGGGGGAATGTCCTGGGTAGGTGGGCTAGGTACCCAGATCAGTAACCTTTTTCTCCCAGTTCGGTCTTTCACAATTTTCCCTGACATCCTTTCATGTTCTTTTAACAAACCTGCTGGGTTACCCAAACAAGTCATATTTTACTGAGGAGGAAACTATGGTTAGGATAGTTCTCAGTTGTTGATAAGCTAGAGAATTTCCTGGATAATATTAAAATAGAGATTCCCAGGCTCTACCCAAGCCTAAAGAGTCAAATCCCATTTGGAAATATGTATGTTGAACATTTCCCTAGATACTGATTATCTTCCAGATTTGAGAATAACTGTGACTTATCCAAAAATATAGCCAATCAGTGGCTGACCCAAAACCAGAATGCCAGTTTCCTGATTTTCCTCCCTGAGGCTCAGTGCACTGGTCTTCATCCAGTTTTTGGCCTGTAGCTGATGTGATGATGTCCTTCACTCTGTACAGCTTTATACACCTGCCATAACATAAGAAGGGGAGAGCCCTTGAGGCAGAGTAAGATAGAATAAGACTCCCTCGGTGCCTCGTTTCCATTCTCTAAGTACATTACTGCTTGGCAAATGCATCAAGTTAATTAAAACTAAATGTAATTCTAATGCACCAATTTGATTTAAAAATAATCTTCACAGTCACCAGGACATCAAAATGCAATTAAGGCTATTTGAGGAAAGTCTCTGATGCATATTATGTTCTGATGCTGCACTGTGTCAAGAAACCCAGATCTTCCCAAATGTCACTAATGTGTTTAGCAGCCTCCGCCTCCGCCTCCCTCAAATGCCTCTTTCAATTAGGTTCTGGAGAGCGTGATCCATGACAGCTCAGGAACATTCACCAAATCCCATCCAAATGGCCCTTTAACCAAGTGCCCTTTCTCTGAGCTGGTCTCTGAACTTGGGAAAGTACAGGCAGTCTTATGGATACCAGGCTTAAGGCAAAATCAAATAGCATCATTCTAGAATTCCTTGTTATCTACCTGTGTTCTTAGACTATAAAAGGCTCTGGCCTGGGATTGTGGAAATTAAAAAATAGTCTAGGGAAAAATTAAGCTGTAGATCTAGATTAATGGACCAGTTTCACAGGCTGCCAGTTTTTCTGGACATCTGTTTTTGGCTGAATGACTATGGTGGCTATAAGCTTTACTTGGAATCCTTTTTGCATCATGAATGGGAAAGATGTGAGAAATATTAAAGATGTCTCAAGGTACTTGCAGAGTAAAATGGGTGGTTCTCATGAGTTCTCACAGGCTTGTGTGGTTCAAGTGACAGCTTGATCTCCAGATGTTAGTAATGGGTTCAAAACCTGCCTGTAAATGGTGACATCTGTCTGAACCTTCTTTCTCACATGAAAATACATGTCATTTCCACTTCACTCAGTGAGCACGGCTGTCCCCTCCTGGCAACTTGACTGTCCTCAAAATCTTCAGCCTCTTTATTACAATTGGCCCCTGGGTGGTGGAATACCAGCTCCATCTCCCAGGCCTTACCATACCTTTGTGGTCACTGCCTGAAGTAGAGGGGCATGAGGTCTGGAGAATGGAAAAAGAGGGAAAAACGTTCCCAAAGCTCTGAATCACACCAAAGATTAGCATCTGTAGTCACTTAAGACAAGAGTCCAAAAGCTATTTCTTTAACCAACTGTCCCTGCCGAAAACCTCAGAGGACACTCAATTAAAAAGTAATGATCATTAGATCTTCCCATTTCCAAGCGAAAAATTATGAGGAAATTAGAGTTTATAAATCCTTACTGCATATCAGTGCTAAAGACTTCCACATATGCATTCTCTTTTAATCCAGACAGCAACTGCGCAAAGTAAAAATGGTCATTGCATAGTACGTAATTATATAAATATAACTGAAGTAGCTGAATCTTAAAAAGGCATATGAGGTGTGTCCTGAAAGTATCAAGCCATCATTAATATAATTAAAACAGTTTGCACAGCCGATACTTTCAGGACACACCTCATACATGTTTTGTTTTGGTTTGGTTTGGTATGGGGTTAATTTTGCATTTGTTGGTGCCCCCCAGCATAATTCTCATTCAGTGACCATTCCTGCTATAAATGACCAGTTTACAGGTCTTTCCCTTTTAAGATTACCAACACCTTAAAAGCAGTCACTATGTTTTAACAACAATATTAGCCACCATCTATTGCAAGCTTATCTAAATGTGCTTTATAAGTATTACCTCATTTAGTCCCCTAAAATACTGATGAGATAGGTAGTTATCATCTTCACCTTACAGATAAAAGAAAACAACAACACTGATGCTTAATAAAATCTTTTCATCTCAGTATACTCAGCACACACCCAAAATCAAACCTGTCATAAGCATTCAAGACATATTTGTCATATAATATCCCCATGACACCATAATTCTATAGTTGGCTTTTGTTACCTTATTTGTACTGTTGACAGTCCATGGTTCCCTCATCATTTTAAGACTTCCCATAAATCATGATAGAGCCAACCTGAAACTCTTCCTCCGGGCCGAAGTGCAAACAAAAGGAAGAGGCCAGCTCGGTGCTCTGATCTGTCTGCACCATGTAGAAAACTGATGCTTTCACTGTTTATGAATAATGTTATACTTTGTGTCATGCATTGGCAGTGTTCATGCTAGGAATGACCAGGGCAGGGAGAATTGTAGGCATTAGACTTCCACTCTTCTGGGAACAGTGGCAAGCCTCTCCTTTCATAGAGCAGGTGGCCAGAATGTTTGTATTTAGTTCTTTAATGGCAGGACAGAGCACCCCGACACCCCGGGAGGGAGAAGGGGACAAAGTTGAGACCTGGTCTGTGAAGAGAACGCCCAGGGGCAGGAAAGGGTTACGGCATGGGCCACATGGGCTTGCATCTGAGTCAGGTGAACAGCAAGCTAGAGCTGTTGGACATCTTAGGGAAGGCTGGGGTTAGCCACATTTGCCAGGCTCCCTGTGAATTGGTTCACTCGAACCTTTTCACAGGCTCCAAGGTGTAAAGGCTGTCTGTCTGTCCCTAGTTGTCTTGTACCTGGCATCCCGAGCTCAGGCAATTAAGGCTGGGGGTGGTGTGTAGTGGCTGGAGTCCGAGAGCCCAAAGGGAAGTGACTGGGGTACTGACTTGATTGGCACCTCCAAGGAAACTCTCCAGTCTCTAGCCAGAGTTTCAAAATTGGGTCAAGACACACTCAAACAATAAATAAATTTTAAAACATTGTATTACTGGAGGCAGCTGAAAGGCAATTATACATTGATTTCCCCTCCCTCTCTGCCTCTTTCCCTTCCCCTCTAAAAACAATAAATAAAATCTTAAAAAATAAAAAAACATTGTATTACTCAGAATGGTTTTATCTTGTAGTACCTACTCAGAGTCACCACCTGGAGCCCAGTGTGGACAGGATTCTGAGTACAGGCTCAGCAGGGAGCACGCTGAGAGCTGAGATGGATGGCCGGCGGGGGTATTTGGGACGGCACCATTCCCACCTCGGACCCACATGTTAGAGAGCTGCTGCCTTGGATTCAAGGGTTGCCCTAGAGCAAAATCCTCCCTCCAGTGAAAAAGAGGCATTAGCTGTCTCCACTGGGTGACTAGAGCATCCTCTTTATTTCCTTCGTTGCCCGGAGGACAATTTGCAATCATGTATACACAGAGCATGTTTATTAATTATATATTTATTAAGTCTTTTACTATCCATTCACTTATTATCTATCTTCTCATGAGAATATTTGCTCCAATAGGGACTTTATTCACTAATGTATAGCCAGGGCCTACAAATCTGGCTCTTTCAGAGTGAGCATTCTAGAGTACTTGTTAAATGAGTGGGTGAATTTAAAAAAGAAAAAAAGAGCCCTGGCTGGTGTGTCTCAGTTGGCTGGGCATCATCCAGCAGACCAAAAGGTTGCAGGGTAAATCCCGGGTCAGGGCACATACCTAGGTTGCAGGTCTTGTCCCTGATTGGGATACAAACAAGAGGCAACCAGTCAATGTTTCTCTCTCACATCCATGCTTCTCTCCCCATCTTCCTCCCTCCCTTCCCCTCTCTCTAAATGGCCTCAGGTGAGGATAAACACACACACACACACACAAAGAGTAAATGGATGAATGTAACTCTCCTCACTGCTCACTCACCAATTCTGATTCCAGTGGAATTCTTTTCTTAGGAAAAGACAGAATCCCCATCACAATGTCAGGAGTGTGTCTGGTATTTCTCATAAAATCATAGCTTGTATTCCAGGGAGTGCCTTATTTCTAATGGGTCGTGTGTGCAGGGATGGTCCCCTGGGTACAGTGAAGGATGAGTCTCTGCCCAGACCAGAAAGATAGAGGTTGGACTTAGGCAGCATCCTCTTACAGCCTTAGGAAAAGACACCTCCCCACAATCTCCAGTTTCATTTTCTACTTGCAATTTCTACCAGACTATCAGCAAAGTCTTTGTAGTTGATATTAGCACAAGGTTTCTTAGGTTATTAGGTTAAATAAAATCCACTGGAGCTAGAAAGATTTTTCTATGTCAACTTTCATCCTTGCTACTTAATTAAATCCCTCACCTGGGAAAAGAGTCATTTTCAGCCTCCTTGCTTTCTGTGGCATCGGCATGAAACTGTGACTGTTAAAATACCAAAATGCCAGTTGTGTTTAATGTTTCAGATGCAACAAGCCTGTTTTATTTGGAATCCCCTGCGAAGATAGATATTAACTGAGAATTGAAAATGACAGCAGAGGAGATTAAATCAGAAGAGCAAAAGGAGCACACAAATCTACTTCCCCTCTTACTACAATCTCTTAAAATGTCAGCAGATATATGTCTTTTAAAAGAATACATCCATAACAGTACTGGAAGACAATAAATGGTGCTATCAGAGACCCCAAAATCTTAGGAGTTTCCTGGTAGCCTAGGAAATAGAAATGAGTAAAGAATAATAAAGATGACCAGAGACCAAAGGATGCTCAGGAAAAAGAAACTTTAGATGTAGGAGCACAGAGAGCCACTGAACTCACAGCAAATTCACTGAACGACGTGAAGTGTCTATGGTGGCATGATTGCATTAATGACCTAAATTCTTCACCCCAACCTATATTCATGCCCTTTGCCATGAGGCTTTGCAATCCTGTTTGTGCTTTTTACCCCATCCCTTGAATCCGTAGTGGCTTCATGACTTGCTTTGCCCAATAAAATGAGGTAGAAATGACAATGTGGAGAAGGAATTAAAACACATATCCACACACTCCAACACACATGCAAACGTGAAAATCAAACAAGAAGTAGCAGATCACCACGTCAACAAAAACATGTAAGTCTTCAGTTAAACTCAAGTAATTCTTGATGAATGATGTAATACATATACACACACATGCAAGTCTAGGACAGAATTCCAAATTATACCAATATAAAAGATGGCAGGCCAGAAAAACAGAGCTAAGCAAAAGTATAATAGGTTTTAAGAAGGTACTGAGAAAATATAGATAATGATAACTATAATGACTAATTTTAGCTGTCAATAGTAAGCTAAAAGAAAATCAAAATACATATAAACATATGTATGCATATATCTGCATATAAACATAAGTGTATGGAGGAAACACAGGAAACCCTTGCCAGTGGCCACCTCTGGGCAATGACAGGAGGATTGTAGGGCAGAATATGAAGGACAATCTGTCTTTGAAATTTACTGATGTCCAAATTTTGGAGTCTTTTATGATGCAATATGATCACCTACGTATAAAAGTAAAGCTAAGAGTTATTTTTTAATCCAGCATAGAAATAGAAATTAAACTTGCTTTCAATATCCAATAATACTATTTTCAAGGTGGGAGGAACTGGGAAAAGTCATGTTTATTTTTTTTTTCTATTTATTTTAGGATTCTTTTTTTTTTTTTTTTTTAAGATTTATTATTTTTATAGAAAGGGGAAGGTAGAGAGGCAGAGAGGGAGAGAGATATCAATGTATGGTTGCCTTTCACCTGCCTCCAGTTACAGTGCTGCCTGGAGACCTGGCTTGAAACCTGGTAATGTGCCCTGGCTGGGAATCGAACCAGCAACCTTTGGATTCACAGACCAGCACCTTATCCACTGTGCCAACAGCCAGGACCTTAGGATTCTTTGTATAAATGAAACTGTTACCTCCAACTTCCACATATCAATTTTTTTTTTTTTTTTTTGGTGTTTTGTCCCTCTCCTCTTCTTCACTTAACTCATTCACTCTTTCTTTTAGACCAGGAGACATGATTACTCTTCTAGAAGACTCCAATGAAGACTGGTGGAAAGTAAGTATTTCTCTTTCTTTAAAAAGCAATCATTTGGTTACTATCATTACAGTGAATGCTATAATTGTGGATGCATGCCTCCTTTTGCCTTTTCAGGGAAAAATTCAAGACAGGATTGGCTTCTTTCCAGCCAACTTCGTTCAGAGAGTACAACAGAATGAGAAGATTTTTAGATGTGTTAGAACCTTCATTGGGTGTAAAGAACAGGGGCAGATCACACTGAAAGAGAATCAGGTGAGTAAAGCACACAAACATGTATCAAGTATGACCAAAATAGAGTAACAGTCATTTTAACACACAGCAACATCTATAAATCAGAATATTAGTGCAGTAGGATCTAAACATGCAAAATGTTAGGAAGCTTACTTGGTGGCATCAGTTCACAAGAGGAAATGTCCATCATGTCCTGGCAGGAAGGTGAGGACATCTGGTCCCTATGCTTTTCTCTGAGGGTCTCTGGTCTCTAATGTGGGCAGATGCTCTAGTATGAGCTCCATGCTGGTTTCCACTAACATGTGGGTCATTTTTCTTGGTCTCTTGGGAATACTTAGTTGTTACGTGCTGGCTGCTATGTCCATAGTTCACTGCATTTGCTTTCAATTACAGAGACCCCTCTTACATCTCCCTGTTCAGATGCCAAGCTTCTGTGCTCACTGGAAACTGTGAAACTCCACCAGTAGGGACTTTCCTAGGCCCAGGCCCTGGATACACCCCCTGTCACATCTAATCCAGAACTGTCTGGTGCCATCTGGCTCCGGCACCATATTGAATGAGAAGTGAGGCATGAATCCCCTGTTCCTACAGGCCTTCATCCTCCTTGCCTCATGCTCCCCCATCTCACTCCTGAGGTGTTGACAGAGACAAAGAAACAAGGCACACATACACAGCTTAGCTCTTCATCCAGTGGAGACAGGGTTTCCTCCCGCCCCTTCTTCTCTGACCACAACTCCCCTCATATCATGCCTGGTATCCTCACTAGAAGCCAAAATAATACGCTCAGACCTCCAGGTTTGCTCTTGATATATTTGGAGATCCTTTTGGAAATTGGACGTGGGAAATTTATCTTCTCTCTGAATAAAGTCTCATTGGAATCCAGACCCAAATCCTGCTCACCCCTCTCCCAAGGTAAACACAAAGGGGGAGGTGAAAATGGGGCCTGATGCAGTGTTTTTATTATTGGAAACAGTGGCCCAGATGGGGCCTAGGGACCTGAAGGTCCTCCTCATCTCAGCCCAGCACTACCAGCACTGCCATGCAGGCCTATCTGAATCTCAGGATCCTACAACACTAGCTGGCCCATAGGATAATGATGGATCAGGAAGATGTGAGATAAAACTGGCAAAGGAGGTAGATGGTCTGACGACCTCCCAGGAGGGGCCAGAAAGGAGAAGCCCTAACAGATGATGATAAGCCCCTGGGACCTTACCCATCTGACCTCCTCCTCCCTTTGCAGAAGTGAGGACAGACCTGAGAGAGAATAGAAATCTGCAACTATGGTGTCACCATCTTAAAAGATGGCTTTGTAAATAGTGGAGGAATAAGCTAAGTATTAGCAGTGAAAAATTATACAAACATAAGGGAAAAGAAAAAAAAAATAGGAATGTTTAAGGGCTTTTTTCTTTCCCTGTAAATTACTTCCATGATGTAAATTTTTAAAAACTAAATTTCAAAAGAAGCAAAGTTTAAAATACTCAGTCTTATCTTTTGAATCTAATCATGTAAAATGCACAGGGTTGCTGTGATTTTCCTGGGCCTCAATCTTGCATATATGCCCACACATGCACTCACACACACTCACGCAACACACCATCATGTCACACCACTACTGCATCTAATTGCAGTAGCTATTGCTTATAGAAGTGCAAGTACCCCCATCTAGTGATTTTTTATTATTACTGTCGATAATGTCCCTAGGAAATTGGGTCACTGGGCTCTATAATTTCACCCTGGTTTTACTTGAAATTGGCATTCTCCCCACTCATAAAAATTGCTTGCAAGGTATGCCCACTTTGGGACAGACTGTATTTTATAAATGATACAATCTCTTCTGCATCTGGTCCCTTGTGAACATAATATATTTTAAAGAGATCCAAAGCCATCCATGTGCCAGCATGAATACACCTTACTTAAACCTCCAGCTCCTTAATTTTCTGCCCAAAGTTGCTCAATCTCCCTGAAGCAAGTGTCTTTCCAACACATCACTTGCCCCCATGCTCCCTAGAAATAGCAGAAGTCATCATGTGCCCATAAGAGCAGTGGCATCTCCGAGATCCCCCCTCACAACAGTAGCCCCAGGCAGCCCCACCCTCTCCCCTGCCCCTGGCAGATTGCATTAACCACACTGCCTCCCATACCAGATCTGGAAAACTCACATGCTATTCCCTTTTGGATGAGAATAACCTGTTTTGGGGTCTGTTTCATAAGAGAGAGTCTTTGATCTCCAGTCTCTGGTTCATAGAGAAGAAAAGAACAGATTAATACTCTCCTAGACATTGTCACAATAACAATTGTTATAAGTATTGTCACCATTGTTAGTCATTATTTTTTAATGTCATACATATATTATATAATATTTATAAAGCTTATATGGACCTACAACATTTTGAGGTTCCACACATGCCCTGTGAATTTTACAGAGTAATGATTCACTATTTATATTTTATAAATGAAGAAACAAAGGCTCCGAAAGGTCACAAAAGGCTGGCAAGTAAGTGGTCAGGCCAGAACTTGAGCATAGTCTTCAGGCTCCATGTCAACACCTCCCACTGAGCCATATGATGGGGACAACGTGGGACAAACTGAAGAGTGAGGCATTATTTACCTAGTTTCACTCCCAGGGAAGGCAGGTGTCATACAAGCAAGTGTCCTAGGACTAGAGAGCCCCTTGAAAAGAAATCCCCGCTCATGCAAACAGCCTCCTGAGCCATTCTGGATTCCAGGCAATGGGCCATCCTCCTCAGGCTGAGGTGCTAAATGCCACAGGCACCCCACCAACCCAGCAAGCTGGGTTCCACGCCAGTGCTTCAAACTGCTCCCAGTTTACCCAGCTGTAGCTTTCCTGCCTCAAAAATGTGGAAAGTCTTTCGAAGGAAATAAACTCAGGAAGAATGTTCGTCTTTGTTGGCAAAGTGTTATTCAATCCTTTTGCTAGAAATGTTTGATGTTTTTTTTTTTTTTTTTTTTTCTCAGAATAATCTCATGCTTCCCCATTTAAGGTTAAACATTGTTTTCATGTTATTAATATACAAACTGGTAAAAACTAGAAGGGTAGTTAGCATGTGCTCAAGTTGATCAATTTCCAGAAGCAGAATACCTGCTCAGTGACTTGGACAAATCCTTGACCATATTCTCCCCACCCCTGAATATTCTCTGGGAATGGGCTCATACCTCCATCCTTCACTCTCATGTTCGAACTGGCAGTCATGTTTCCACTTAAATGTGTTTTAAATCACAACACAGGATTTCAGCCTCAACATGGAACCACATAGATCTGCCATAATGATTTAGAAAAGTGACAAAACCCCTGATATTTGTCCAGCCTGGAATTTCCTAACCATGTGGTCTTTGGACCACCTGAATCAGAACCCCCTGGGAGCAAGCAGACTCCTGACTCTACTCCAGACCTGATGAAGCAGAACCTTTCAGGGTAAAAGGCAGAGAACCAGTCTCATTTGCAATCTCCCCCAGTGTTGTGATCAAAAGTAAGGGTTGAGAATGACCTTCCTTTTCCTTACCTCACTCTGTTTCCTATAGTAATTCTGTAAGAACTGAAGGCATTTTTATTTGCGATTACATATTGGTCAACAAAAGCTGCTGAGGTCTCTTTACTACTACACACATGTTCTGTTTTCAATCTTTGCCAATGTGGCAACTGACTTCAACATCAGCCACTTAAAAGAAAACTTACATTTTAAAAATCTATCCCTGAGAAAAAAAATGTGTAATTTGTCTCCACTTTAGTATCCTGAATTATTTTAGGTATTAAATTTCAAAACATGCATGTTAATTGAAGGGAATATAATGTAGTAACAAGCACATGGGTTCTAGTGTCACACAGAAACGGGTCCATATCCTACCTGGTTTCGGCAACATCACCTGTGAACATCAACATTCACACCTGTAAAATGGGTAGAGTGGCATCTCCCTCCGGACTTGCAGGTGAGGGTTAAATGTTACCCCTGAGTAAAGCCCCAGTGCAGTGGCTGGCCATGAGGAAGCTTAACAAGGTTATTTCCCTTGCCACCACCATATTCAGAGGTAAGCCTAAATGGAGAATTCATCTGCAGTGGCCAATGCCACCTAAAGTTACCTACTAAGCATCGGATAATAGCCAGTATATTTATAACCCTAAAAGTATAAAGAGACAAATGGTCATTAGCAGGGAAAAAGAAGAAATTTGATTCTGAAAATAAATCCAATGCATCTCTAATTAGATCACATTTCTGTCTCCGGGGCAATTATGTTATTTTTTCATTGAACCCCTGTTTCCAGATGGAATTAAGTTACCCTTTTGTTGTGAGCCCAGCTAGAGTCCGTATTAACATGAGTGTATTTCCCCTATTTCTGAACTTTTTAAAATATCCTTATGACATCACCTTGAAACACCATAAAAGGAGTGTTAGTTCATGCCATAGTTGTCATCCCTATAAAACTGTTTTTGTTGATTCTTTGCATTCTATTAAGTTTTAAGGGGGAAAAAAATGCTTCAGATTATAAAACTAAACCACATTTACCGTGGAGAAAATTTGGAAAAGTTTCAATTCAGTCCATCTCACATGAATTTCAATTTAGTGATTGTTTTCTTACAGTGTTTTCTTCTCAACTAGCTCCCTTTCTTCTGCAGCATGTTGTTTTTACATCTCATTATGTCACTCTTAACCTGAAGAGATCCTCTCCTTAAAACATAAAAGCTAAGCTTTCTTTCAACCTACTACATTTAATACATCTGAAAGTTATTTTTTCAGACATATGAACATACTTTCTGCAATATTTTCTGTTTTACAGTAACAGCCTTGATCCATTTATCTTGTGGTAAGTAGAATAACAGCCTCATGTCTTAATCCCAAAGAATTTGATTATGTTACCTTAACATGGCAAGAAGGACTCCGCAGATGTGGTTAACTTTAGCACCTTGAAATGTGAGATTATCCAGGTGAGCCAAGTGTAATCACAAGAATCTTTATAAGAGGAAGACAGGAGGGTCAGAGTCAGATAAGTAGGTGTTATGATGGAAGCAGAGTTTGGAGAGAGAAATTTGAAGTTATGCTGGTTGGCCTTAAAGGTGAAGGACGAGGCCAGGAGCCAAGGAATATAGGCCTCTAAGAGCTGAAGGCAAAGAAAGAGATTCTAACAGCTTCCAGAAGAAATGCAGCCCTATTGACAAGTTGCTTTTAGGACTTCTGATCTATAGAACTGCAAGAAAATATATTTGTGTTGTATCAAGCCACTGAATTTGTGGTATTTTTTTATAGCAGCCATAGGAAACTAATGCTAAGAGTACTTTGCAGATAAAGGTCATGGATCCTATAATGGGAGATAGATTGTTTTGGTTAGCCAAATCTTATCACTTGCTCCCTTAACAGCAGTGAAATGTATCTGGCTGGAGTCAGAGAGGTTCAGAGAGGAGGGAAGAAGAGAGATGAGATCAGAGATTAAGTGTGAGAAGGACCCAACCCACCATTACTGGATTTGAAGATTGGGGAAGGAGCCACAAATCAGGGAATGCATGTGGTGTTTGAAGTTGAGGATGACCCCTGGCTAAGAGTCAGCAAGGAAACAGGCACCTCAGTCCTATAACCACAAGGAACTGAATTTGGCAGTAACCTAAATGAGCCTGAGTTGCATTCTCTCCTAGAGAAACAGAAAGGAGGGGAGGGGAGGGGAGGAGAGAAGGGGAAGGGAGGAGAGGAGAGGAGAGGAAAGGAAAGAATGGGGCCCCATTGACTTCTTGATTTGAGTCTTATAAAACCCAGAGCAGAAAAAACTAGCCAAAACCACCAGACGTTAGACTTACAAAACTGATGTAATCAATCATGTTATTTAAAGCCACTAAGTTTGTGGTAATTTGTTACAACAACAATAGCAAACTAAAACACATCTCAAGTTACAAAATTCAAATGGCATCAACCTCAAAAACGTTTTTTCATGTACTCCAGTTTAGAATGTTGGTGGGAAAACAAACTGATGTTCCCCAGGTGCAAAGATGAGTGGATCCGTGTGAATCCAGCTCAGGGTCCACTCAAGTGTATTCAGGTTCACTCAGTCAGAGGAGCAGGTAATTTTATGCATGACTCATACTAACTTCTGGGACCTATGAAGCATTTCTCCAATGTTGGTCTGCTGGGTTGAGTTAGGTTTTGTTTGTTTCACCATTGCTCTTTTTCTCCCTAACATTCTAAACTTTTGGAGTACATGAAAAACCGCTTTTGTTAGACTCTCGTAGTCTTTCTGTCTCCATTCTCACCCACTGTGTCTTATTTGTTGGGACCTCCACTCCCAGGAGACACTTGTACCACTCTAATTTTCCCTGCCTCCTGTCACTTCCTTTTCTAGGAAAACCAGATTCTAGTAAATGTAGAAAGGCATTGATTGGGAGGAGGTTCATATGGGAAGGAAAAAGTATGTTTTAGCTACATCAGAAAGCAGAGCCCATAGACATAGAGAAATAGCCACTCAGTTTTCAGCTCCAGAATCTGCTGCATCTCTGAGCCTGGGACAGACCTCAGAGGATGAGGTCTCCTTTAGGCTGGTAGATTTATCCTTGATACAGCAGCACGACTTGGTTCAGTCTTACAGAAATTCTGTTCAGCTTCTAAAATGGCCATCAGCCTTGGTAGTTAGTGTTATGACAGCTTTTCTCCATCTACCTCCAAACCTGTATTTTTCATAGATATTTTGAGGGGAAGACTTGGTCCAAGAGTGCTAGGCAAAAAAAAAAAAAAAAAATTAATAAAATGATTGCTCATCTAATATCAGTGGCAGCACATTTGAATGTTAATGAGTTTGGAGGTCATGCAGGGAACAACCTGAGATGATATGAGTATGTGTGCTCCCCGAAGTGGGTTATTAGAACTTTAGCCAGGTAGAACTAAAGGAGGCTGAGTCAATAGGGGCATTTGACCATCAAGTAGCAGAATTTGGGGTAACATAGGAGAAGAAGCAGAGGGCCATGGAGTGGTCAGCAAACAGATATCTATTAAAGACAGAGTATGGAAAACCCAGTGCATTCCCATGGTCCTAAAAAACTAGGAGAGGGAGAGCAGGAGGGTGTAAGCTACAGATGTAGAAATGGGAGCAGAAACATTGATGAGTGGTATTAGAGTAGTAGTAGTAGTAATAGTAGTAGTAACAACAGTATCAATAACACTAGAGACTAAGAGACCAAAGGTTGAATGCTATGTTAAAGTTTAACTATCAAGCTGAACTCAACACCCAGCAAAGAGTCTAGACTGTGGGCATGAGATTGGAAAGAAATGAGGGAACTCTTTTAAGATAGAAAAGCATAATTGTGAAGTCTCTGAGCGATGCTAAGAGGCGGGCTATAGCTGGGCGTGATAGGTAAGCACTGGGCTGGTTGGAGAAGGCGTGCTTAGTCCGTTTGGTGCCTCTGCTCTGTAAGTGCTGCACCCATCTTGGTACTAAAATGCCTAGCTCACCATTGCTATGCACATGATGTGTCAAAGTCAAGTCCACACCATGGTCAGCAAGCTGGGTGAACAGGGCAGGATTAGCCAGCAGTGGGAAGAAAGTTAGTTCAGCCTTTGGCCATCTTTTGATGGTAAAGAGAGAGGGAGGGAGAACAAAGGGAGAGAAGAGAAAAGGAGAGAGGGGAGGATGACATCAGGTAATAAAAGAAGAAGAGGGAAGAGGAGAAAAGGAGAGAGGAGGCAGAAATAACTGCTTTAAGTAAATCTGACCTTCTCCTTCCTCTACTTAAATCCTTTAACACCCAACTGCTGATTGATGCCAACATTCATTTGCCCTTTGCCTGTACTGGAGAGCCCTGCTTTTTGTTCTTGTCCATCTGTGTAACCGAATTGATGGAATGGGTCCTATTCTCCTTCCTGGTGATTACTTTAGTGGTTGGCTTGTGACCCACTTCCAGTCAATGAGGTAGGTCAGAAGGTCAGCTAAGGGGCTCAGCAGGGCTTCCATGTCCCCACATTCTTGGCCCTGGCAGCCTTTCTTGCTTTATCTCACACCTTTCACCACCTCCATTTTTAGTTACGTTATTCTTACTAGTCATTCCCAAGTGCCACAAAGGTATCTGCTAGACTAGATCCAATTGCCATATACATATTTTCACATGGGCACCTTCTTCTTTACTCATTAATTCATCCAAAAAATTATTTAAAATATAAAATTTTTATAATTCCAGTCAGCTTACTAAGTGTTGTTCACTAGATGATCAGTGATTAAAACAAGCAAAGCCTTGCATTCAACATACATGATAATACTCAAGGAAATGTTTTTCTTCCCAGTGCTGCTCAATAAGCAACATGAGAGCAGGAATCGGTCAGTTCTTACTAGTTCTCCAGCTTCTGGGATGGTATCTAGTGCATAGTAGGTATCCAATAAAAATCTGTTGAATGAATGAAGCATGGAATTAAGGGTTCTTAGACAACCAAGGTATCTCTGACTTGACTTGATAAGTTAAATACTTGCTAGGATAATAAACCAGTTCATCTGAAACAGGAATTTTCTAGGCTGTGGGATTTCCATTGCTGAAACTGAGAATGTCCCCAGCAAACCAAAACAAGTAGGTCACCCTACTCATGACCCTTCAGCCCAAAGAACTTCCTCTGGTTCTCCCTTAGTCCCTGCCCTTTTCTTATAATTAATCTCCTGAGCTGGTCTTTCCATCCTACCTCTAAATGAAAGGAAATGTTTCCAGCTCTGTCACTGCTTCCTAAAATCGTAGATTCTCAAGTTGTTCTTGATCCTTGTTCATCAAGCTGAATCTCAGAACACATCCAATGCCTCATTCCAAACCCAGGGTTCTGCCTCATTTTTTATCAAATCTTTTCTCCCAGAGCCACAGCTTCCCTCCCTGACACTCGGTTCTAACTTGATGCCCTGCTGACCTCAATCAGCAGTGATTGCAGCTGCAGATTCTAGCTTCTTGCTTCTTGACACTTGTTTATTTATTTTTTTTATTTCCTTGGCAATCAGATCTGTCTGACGTCGGAAGAAGAACAAGATGGCTTTATCAGAGTCCTTAGCGGAAAGAAGCAAGGCCTTGTCCCCCTGGATGTCCTAGAAAATGTCTGATTGCTGACTCCCTCCTTTTGCAGTAGGCCAAGCGCTGCTGTAATGCCTCATCTCACACTGTGTCAACCCCAAGGAGCTGTCACACTGACTGGGCCACCCAGAAAACAGTGAGACAAGCAAGACTCAAGGATCTGAGACTATGGAGTGACAGCCACAAGACAGAGGGTCCATCACACAGCAAGTCCAAGCGGCCCAAGGTGGGGATGAGGCCAAGAGAGTCCCTGGCAGAATTAAGGACCCTACCTGATGACAGTAGCAGGGCAGCAACCATAGCTGTTCCCCAGGACTCAACTCCCTCCCTGTCCCTCTGATCTAAATTAACCTGCTGGAATGTACTCCAGTCTGGGGTGTGGCCCCAGTGTGAGATTCAGATCCATGTAGCCAAGCGTGATTCTGGTTCCAGACCTTTGTCCTCAGTACCAACCAATGAGCATCATCACATTTGAGCCCCCAAGCAGTCCCTCTGCAGAGCAGCAGGAAGTCCTACTTCCTAGCCCTCAACATCCTAGGGCTCCCAAGGACCCCTCACTTTGTGACGGTGCTATGTCTTCTGTCTGCCAAGTAGTGAAGAGCTTTCCATGTGAGAGCTCAGTTGATGTGGCACCAACTTCAAAGACCTTATTTGCCTGAAGACAGCTGACATGCAGTCCCCTCAGCTGCTCTCATAATTGACATGTGACAAAGCAGGACGGGAGGCATAGACCCAAAGTGGGTAAGGTAGGGCAAAGGGCCCTTATTCGTTGAAAATTACACAGCCCTTGCAGTTAAGAAAAGAAGCCCTTTCCCCAATGAGACAAAGCTGGGGAAGAGAATGTGGCAAAAGGAGCTTTACTATCATCTTCCATCTTCTGTGTTAGGGGAACATTTTCCATCACGCCATTTGGGAAGGTTCCCTCTTGGAGGCTGAGTTCACCTTACAAAGGGCCAGAAACACGGAAGGGCTCCAACAGCATCTTAGGAGAGAAGTAGCCAAATTGGAACCCATTCTCCTTCAGGGCAGTATGTCATACCCTAGCAGACGTAAAGTGGAGAAGAATCCTTAGTGCTTCAGCCTCAGAGAGCAGAGAAATGTGGGGCCCATTTAGCACTAACTAGGGGAGTCTTGTGACTGTGCTTGTACTACTGTTTACAAGAATGCAATATACTGTGATGCCTTTCTCCTACTTCGAACTTGCATCCTGTTCCTCTTTAATATGGTTCAACTTCAATTCACAGTGACCTTGGGATCAATGTCGGTTTGATTTATTTTGTTGCAGAGCAATAAAACCATTAGGACAATTGGTTTTTAAGAGACGTAAATGGATGCATCCTGCACACGCTAAGCATCATCAGGAAACCAAAGCATCATTCGTCTCCATTCATTTCTTTTGTTGCTGCTCAGCATGAAGATGGGAGCTGAAGTTGGATGGCTGCTGGTTTCACAGTCATTTGGATGCCTTACTCTCATTTAAAGCCAGCCTCCAGAATGTCCTCCCTCTCTGACGCAATGTGCAAAGCTGAGTGTGCAGGACCAGATGGATTCTCGGAGAGCCAGGATGGGTAATATGACTGCCGTTCTGTAACATCGGAATGCTGGAGCGCCAGTGCTCCTTGCCTCTAATTCAATATCCCATTTAATAAAAATAACACAGTGGCTGGAAGAAGCATAGAAAATGTGCGTCCTGATCTCTTCTTTCCAGTGGGATGTCCACTGAAGCTCTTTGGTAAGGTGGTGTCATATCCTCTGCAAATGCAATTTGCATTAAAAAAAAATCAGTTTGTCTTTTGGAGTTGACTAGAATACAAAGTGGTCCCCCAATGATCTCTGCCTCTGGATCTTCTCACCTTTGTGTACCCCACTGCCACATTGAATCGGGGCTGGTCTTTTGTGACCAACAGAATAGAACAGAAGTGACATTGCATGACAAAAAGTCCTTGGCAGCTTCTGCCTTGATCTTGTGGAACACTCACCTTGGGAATCCTGAGCCACCACATAAATTTGTCTACTCTGAGGGCACCATGCAGGGAGGGACCACACATCCCTGCAGTTAATATCATGGGGCAGCAGTCAGCCTGGCTGAGTGAGCCTTGCCAACGTTATAGAGTGACGAGCAAGATAAATATGGTTAGGGTTTTTTAAGTCACTAAACTTTAGAGTGATTTTTTAAATACAGAAATGATAACTGGAAGAGGAACTTTGTAATTTGAGCCAATGTTAGAAAGGAGAAAGCATACCCTTCCTGCATGGTGAGGCCCCAAATTTTTTGCCAACATCCAGTGACCTTCCAAATGCAAATGCACCTTGAAGATCTGGGTCATCCAGATGTCAGAGAAAAAGGCAGGTGTTCCTCATAGCACAGGTTGCCAAAGATGCTTACACACTCACACACACACATATTCTGGAGCCAGAATAGTTTTTCTCCTGCCTATTGACAGAAATAACAAAAACAAGGACAGCTATAACCTACCAAAATCTTGGAGGTTTCCTTGACTCAAGAAATGGCTGGAAGAATGGTCATAGCTTCAGAAGGCAGATGAAATGAAGGCCTCAGGAAACAGATTCTGATGAGAAGGCAGGGAAGGAGAGGAAAGTGCTAATGCAAAGAAGAACAAAGGACCAGGATGGGGGGGTGGGGATTCTTCATAGTGTGAGGAAACAGGTGCGTACCCCCTCATCTCCTGCCTCTGCACCCAGCTGAAGGATGGTGCACATGTACCCAACCTAGAGGGGCCATGCCCAACACTTCACCAATACTGTAGGTATGGATTCAGTCTTGGTGGATTTGATATAAAAAGCTAATCAATCCTTCCTTGGGGCTCTAGAAGGTGAAGAATAGAATTTCTTTCACACACCACCCCCCAATCAGTAGCAGACTGAGGCCCCTTTAGTGTAGACAGTGAAGCTACAAAGTGAACGCCTATGTAGGTGTCCAGCTGGCTACCAATAGGGTTGACTACACAGATCACAACTCCCCAACTCAGTACACACACATACACACACACACACTTTCATGAAGTGGAGAATCCAACTAGTGGGAGTGGGAGGTGGGGTACATAGTAGGAGCTTATTAGAGTTACTCCTCTTTGCTATGAAATAGGAAAATGTAAAATCCATGATAAGATCACAACATATGTAAATAGTGTTTTGCCAAGTCCTGCTAAAAGTTCCCAAAAAAAGTCACAGAAGTCCAAAAGTGGGTCCAGGTCACTGGTTGCTCCAAGAATAGAGCCAGGAAAGAAATCTACTAGTCAACCCCAACCTAGAGCTAGCTAGACTCAGGCAGCTGTGAAAAAGTGCTATATGCTCAAATAGAAGCTTACATTCAAATGAAGTGAGCCAGACTTCTTCATTCAGGACTTCTTGGAACCTATAAAGGGTGATTTAGAGTCAGGGGACACCTAATGACACCAGTTAAAACATTCCAAGAACTACAGTTTGGGAAATGCTACAGTAGAGAGTTCTCCTGGAATATTGCATCCATCTGGTAGCTCCAATGCTCCTGAACAGCCTTCTCTTCCTAATCTCACTGAGTTACCTGTGAAGTATTGAAAAGGGCAAAAGGGTATAAGCATCATCAAAATGAAGACTAAAAGACAATCTACTTTGAATACGGAATCTGTAGAGAATAGGAGGATGTGGGATCTGTGTCCCCAAGGGGTGAAAACCATAGGAGGGCCAGTAGCTTTATCTTCCTCTGATAGTTTTAGCAAATACTGACCAACAGGCTGGTATAAATCTGGAACTAAAACAAAATTCAGCATTGCCCAAAATAGTATCCTCCAGAAACTGAGTGTGCAGGTGTGTTCTACAGATTTTTCACAAAACAAACCCCTTACAAACAACATGAACAAAGAATTAAAATTAGCTTAATGACGTCCTGTAGCAGTCACTTAGATTCTGTTGTGTGTTTTGTACAACACCTGGTGTTTTTTACCTTTACAAGATTTTGGTGTTTTTGACCTTTACAACATTTTTTTCTCGCTTCCTACTTAGGAGTTTTAAATAGACCTCAATTGTCCTATGGGTAGTAGAAACTTAAAAAAACTATAATCAGAAATATTGACAAGATAACAACCATTTATTTTATAGTTTCTTTTTATAAATGAACAAGGGACAGATTATTTTATCACTACATCATCAAGTTTAAGCAGCTATTGAACATCTTTATGTCTTCATGGATGTCAGATATGCTAAAGTCCTAAAAATACACCCTGGAAAAGTGTAATAACTATGTCCAAGAAAAATGGTAGATCATCTTTAGATTTGCCCCACTGGCCTCAGTCACTCAGATTCTCAGGTTACTCACCTGCCCCCAACCTTTTCTGTGCATGGCAGTATTTTCCTTTGTCTATCTTTTCTGTTAAACCCAGCTTTGTGAAGATTATGTGCTCAGTTCATTTACTTTCAGTCTTTGTTAAGGAAAAACAAAAATCATCCAGGGTTATGACTTTTCCTTTGAGTTCAGCTTGGACCATATTAAAGTCTTCCCATTTTCATTCATTTCTAAATACTCTGTACTTACAGATTTTATTTTTCTCTTAGGTCTTTTCTTTCATGTGTGTGTGGGTGGGTGTGTTTAAAATCATGACATGTTGTGGTCAGAAAATATGGTTCATATTGGTTTCTGCTCTGAGGAATTAATTGCCACCTTATTTTGTGCTCTGAGTAATCTATAAATGTCCAATCTGACATTTGATGCTGATAGAACAGTTAGAGGTCTGTCCTGAAAGTATCAGCCATGCAAACTCTTAATTATATTGACATTGGCTTGATGCTTTCAGGACAGACCTGGTATGGTGGCAGTGTATAAAGTTCAACATGGGGAGAAAGAGTCTAATATGAATTTGTTAAATAAAGACAGCATTCGGGCCATCTGTGTTCTCACTTATTTTTGCTAATGTGCTCTCTAAAAGACAAGGATGTCAAGGCTAGGCCACAGTGAGAATGAAATGAGAGACACCTTACAAGACCCTCCAATCACTTCTTTAGTGCCAGGTTTTGGAGGAAGGAAATGCCAGCCAGTGCCGTCCACCACAGCTTCCTCTCTCCCATTTAGAATGCATCACTAAGGTCATCTCCCAAGTAAACACACTCTCTTTAATTCCCTGGAGTAAGCTGTAAAGAAACCACCGTTCTTGGAAACTTAATATTGGAGCAGGGAGCTTTGACAGAGAGTATACACAATGAAATCAGCAATCACTGTTGGATGGAGACCACGTTACAGCACTAGTAGGTTCTACTTACAAGCTGATAAAGGAGAAAAATCACATAATGAATTGATGGAACGAATATATTCATACCTAAGAGTGTGAATCTAAACATGGTGTATCACAGTCACTGGTTTCAAGCCATGGATTTTCCTTTGATCATCACAATGATTATTATTTTCACAGTGAACTCAAAAAATATTTGTTGGAGCTTACAGGGAAAGGCTAATAAACAAGTAATACCAAAAATGTATGATTAATGCTACAAGAGAGAACAGTGAACAGCAAGAATATACTGGGCCTATACTGGTCTCATTAGGAACAGGATATGAAGAGTTTAAAGCTCTCAAGCCAAAAATGCTCTCACTTTCTAAAAAGGCAATTTTTGGCTGGAAATAAAAAGGGTTTTCAGCTCTTTATTTTGTAACTTACCTAACACTTGAAGCGCTTTAGTTTTACTGGGATTTATGGATTGTGAGAAAGGCTACTTTGTGGAGAATGATGTGAAGTTAGCTTTTGTGGAGGTTAGACAATTCTTTTTATTTTACAAGATAGCTGTGTCCAGCAATGTGCTTCCTTCATGCTGTAGCATTGAGTAACTTGAGCAGTGTTAGTGGTATATGAGGAAGATTGGGTGGGAACAGAGGAGATGAGGAGTACGAGTGGGGCTGGGATTGGATGAGAGCATGATGGGTAGAAGGAGGATGCTGCTTACTTTTATATGCTGTATTTCATTTCAAAAAAGGTTTATGTTCCTATCTCAGCTCCAGAGAAATAGCCCTAAGGAGCCTGAGTCACTCGGTGAGACTTCATTTATCCCACAGCAAACCTGATGCTTAGGATCCCCCCAAAATTAATTCATAGACCAATAATAGTTCAAGCATCATCAAAATGGAAACAAATATACAGATTTCTTCACACCAGGGGGAACAAGGGTTTTAGAAGATGACAGACATCCTGTGATTTGGGTCGGATTTCTGGCATGCTCGTGACTAACCTTACAAGAGCCTTTCTGCTGTGGGGAGGTTCAGAAACATGAAACTGCTTACTCTGAGCACTGCAAAAGTTGCTTTTCCTCCTTTTAATCATGGGGGGGGAAAGTCAAATCTTAAATTTTCAGAAATCGGTTTCATAGAACCCATAACTCTTGCAGACGTGTGATAGTAACACCATAAAAAAGAATGCAGCAGTATACAAAGCAAATCTTGAGCCTGTGCTGGAAATAAAGAATGCTGTGGGCTTCGGGGCCCAAGA
This sequence comes from Noctilio leporinus, assembly GCA_004026585.1. Lineage (NCBI taxonomy): Eukaryota > Metazoa > Chordata > Mammalia > Chiroptera > Noctilionidae > Noctilio > Noctilio leporinus. Next base: position 637,953 of record PVIW01000209.1, read on the forward strand.
AATGTTACTTGTCCTCACAAGAAGATCAGCCATTAAGGCCTACCATGCAAATTTGGGGGCGGGGGAGTGCAGGAACTCAGTCAGGATGGCAGCCGCAAGAAGCAGACATGGACTCAGGTGAGATTCCCAGCAGCCTGAGATGGAGGTGAGGCAGCACGTGGCACGAAAGAATCACTTGCACAGCAGTAGCACAACTGAGCAGGCTATATTTCTCAGACCCCTAGGGGAGGCGTCTATCAGAAAATAAAATACTTCAAGAGCCCCTAGTTTGGAATGTGAGACCCTCGAGGGACCAGCTGAAGTAGCAGCACATTGACACTGATGCTAACGTGTTGTCAATGGACACCGACCTTCAGGGAAGGAGGGTCCCGTTACCTGCAGGGTTATAGTTTTGCTGATGGAGCCTGCAAGCAGGACCCCACCTGCGTCTCCTTCAACTCTTGGGCCTTAGCCCAAGGAGATTCATTTAGGATTTCTGACCTCTATGGCTGCAAGATAATAAAGTCATGTTGCTTAAGCCACTAAGTGTGTAATCATTTGTTACCACACCAGTGATAAACAGCTTCACACTACCACTTGGGAAGGTGGAGAGATGATGAGAGAAATCCAACTGAACCTCATAGTTGTGCCTTAAGAATATTGCCAAGGAGGATGAGAGCCTGAAAACACAGATTAGGACCAAAGAAACAGCTCCGGAAATTGAGAAAAAGCCAAGCAAAGGGAATAGCAATGTGCAACCAGTGTGGAAAGGGATTGGTCCTTCCTTGGAAATAATAGACTGAACTAGCCCCTGGGGATGAGAAAAGTGAGCAGAGACAGCTGAGTTGGGCCAGCAGGACTGCATGCAAGTGACACACATGACGCACGCATGCACACACACATTCTCAGGTGGTATTTATACTAATAAGGATTTAAGCAATTTTTCTGGTCTTTGGTGTCAAAGCTATTCCTCTCATTTTTTGCACAAGAAGCAAAGTTTCCTTGCCTAGGCCTCTGGAAGGGGTCTCTGTTGGTCTCTCTCTCCCTGAATCTCTCTTTAACCCTTTCCTCCTACACGAACACCATCACCACCACCACCACCCAAGACCACAACTCAATTCCTACAGAAACAATACAGCCTCTTTAAGGAAATAACGCTTCCCTTGTATCTTGTTCATTTCGTGGCCTCAAGAGATACATGTAAATAATTTTTTTCCTCCTTCCAATTTCTGTTTTTCCTCTAGGGGAAGGGTGAATTTTGGTCTCAGTGACCTCTGTGTTTTGCATGATAAGGGAGCGGTCAAAGGTGAGCTCTGGTGCAAAATGATAAAGAAATGGTTAGATGATGACTGTTTGTACCCCCTCATGCCATCTGTCTTTCAAATGCACAGATCCATTGCTGGGTGGCAATAAGTAATTAACAAAGCATGGGGGAAAGAGATGTCTAATCAGGAGAGGATTATGGGAAATAAAGAGAATATAACACACTTAAGCTGATTCAGCGAGATGTAAAAAACCCAAGAAGAGACTAATGGGACGGCATGAAATTAATAATCTGTAGAAGTTGGGGTGGAAACATAGTTAGCATTGGGACCGTCAACATTGAAGGGAAGACCCCCCTTAGGAACCTGACAGGAGGCAGACTAGAAATGACGGAGGCCCACGCCTGAATGGCGGCGTGTGTAGCCATACAGGGAAACAAGGGACCCAGGCGGCGCAGCCAGGTCAGCCAGTCCATTTGGCAGCAAACTCCTGTGCACTGTGTGCTCACAGCAACTCCACCACTTCGAAGCCTTTTTTGGTGGTGACTCCTGGGAGCACCCCAACGCCAGAACTATCTTCCTAAGGCATCACTTTTCTCCTGTTGGCTCTCTGCTCAAAACCCTCAGCAGCTCCCCAGATTTGAAGAAGCCAGCTCAGCCCCTGCAGTGGGGTCTTCTCCAATGGCCCAGACCAAGTTCAGCTGCTCTAAAGCTGCTCAGTCCCAAACTGACCATTCTACTGTTTGTGTTTGACTGGAGGTAATATTTAAAATTTATTTCAGTGAATAGCCTCTAAACTTCTTGAGGCTACAATGAGAGGCTGGATTGTCTTAAAGAAGGAAAAGTTCAGAGAACCAGGGAGTATTGGCATCGATGGAAAAGTCCCCAGTCTTGTCCGTCATGACCGACACATTCTCCCATCCCTGAGCAAGTCCAGATTGTGGCACCCGATGACCATGACCTCTGCCTATAGCAGGTTAAATTGATCAGCAAAGCCCACCAAGGTAGCCATCAAGGTCAAGACCTGGACTAGAGTTTAGGTTTTGTCGTGTTCTTGGCAGAGAATGCAGCTCGAGCTCCTGTCACAAGGTGAGGGTGTGATGTGACAGCTCTGTCACCACCTCCAGAAAAACAACCTGAAGGGCGTCTGATGGCAGGGCTGCCTCCACAAGGCCCCTTTGTGCACCCACCCCTCTCTATCTCTAATGCTATTAGAGACAGCTCAGGTCAGGTGAGGGTGGGAGGCAGAATAGAAACTGTACTTTATGATTCTAAGTCTCAAGCTATGAATGATGTTAAAAGTTAGATGTATTGGGTACATCTGTGTCTTAGATTAACTATAAGACTTGCCTCAGCATTCAGCAGAAGGGACTGTGAGCCTTTTGCTTACATGATCTGATAAATTGTCCCCATCCCCATGCAGTGAGCTCAGCACTGAGACTAGCTGGGTTCCAGCCTGGCTCACCACTCAGCCACAGTGTGAACTTTCAGCTCATTTCCTCAGCCATAAAATAAATACCAATATCAAGCCCTGGCCAAGTAACATTCCATTGCATATATAGACCACATCTTCTTTACCCAATCATCTATTGATAGACACTTAGATTGCTTCCATATCTTGGCTATTGCAAATAATGCTACCAGATAGGGAAGGAATTTAGGGATGCTGGGTGAAAAGGGCGAAGGGATTAAGTACAAACTGGCAGTTACAGAATAATCACAGGTATATAAAGTACAGCATAGGGAATATAGTCAATAATATTGTAATAACTATGTATGGTGTCAGGTGGGTACTAAACTCATTGGGAGATCACGTCAGTAGTTATAAATGCCTAACCACTAAGCCATACACCTAAAACTAATATAACATTGAATGTCAGCTGTGCTTGAAAAATAAAATAAAAAATAAATAACAATAAAAAAAATAATTACTAAAAATAAAATTTAAGAAGGCAACTAATGCCATTTCTTGTGGGGTTGTTTAAAAAATTAAATAGAAAAGTCTTAGCATAGTTATAGTACATAGTAAGTACTGAATAAAACACATCTATAGCTTTAACTTGTATGTTTCAAGGGGTTGAGCATCATCTTGCAAACCAGAAGGTCCTCAATTTGATTCATTGTGAGGGCCCATGCCTGGGTTGCAGGCCACATCCCTGGTTCGGAGCATGCAAGAGGCAACCAACTGATGCTCCCTCCCTTCTCTTTCCTCTAAAAATAAGTAAATAAATAAAATCTTTTTAAAAACATATCTATAAATATACATGATTGCATGTGACACAAATCATGTCCTGCACATACTTTGCACTATAATTGACTGCTCTCATAATCACTCTGCTTTGTAAGTTAGGTGCTGGCTTGTCTTTCTCTCTCTCACTTAATTTTAAGAAACTTAAAAGGAGGGACTGATCCTTTACATAGTTTCAGCAACACACATTGGTGGAATGTTTTGCTGAATCTCTCTTCCTTGTACTCAACAGTTTGAAACTTACAGTAAATGTCCAACAACTGGTTTAGGGATTAATCTGAATTTTTCTATAAACTAGAGATGTCATCTGGGGTTTTTTCAACCTTTGAAATCTAGAGAGAGTTGCTTGGGAGTCTTTAGTTCATGATCTGGAAATATCTAAAGCCTCTGTGTAAATTAGTGAAGTCACTATGGAAAACAGCATGGAGGTTCTCAAAAAAATTAAAAATAGAACCACCTTATGGTCCAGAAACCCCACTTCTGGGAGTATAACCAGACAAAATGAAAACAGGATATCAAAAAGATATCTGCACTCCCATGTTCCTTAAAGCATTATTCAAAATAACCAAGAATGAAAAGCACCCAAGGGTTCATCAAAATTATTAACATTAAAATGCAACAAATTTACAACTACCAACAACTCAATCTAAAAAACAAACTAAGCAAACAAGCAGAACAGAAACAGAAAAATAGATATGGAGATCTTTTGGAGGGTTATCAGCTGGGAGAGAGAAGGGGGAGAATAAGGGAAAAGGTGCAGGGATTAAGAAGTACAAATCAGTAGGTACAAAATAGAGTGATGTTAAGAACAGTATAGGAAATGGAGAAGCCAAAGAATTTATATGCACGACCCATGAACATGAACTAAGGGAGGGGATTGTTGGACAGAAGGGGAGTACCGGGCAGTATTCATACCACCATTTGAACACCTACTTCTGGAAGTTTCCCTGTTTGAGCTCCTCAGCTGACTATTGATGTGAGTGAAATGCTAGCTCATTTATTTATGAACATCTTCCTTTCATGCTAAACCCAAAGTGATTTTTATTGGTTTTCTGGCCTCAGATCTGGATAATTACAGCAGACAGAGTAGTTTTGGAAGTCACCTTTGCAGCATACCACAGACAAAAAACAATGAGGAATTCTTGATGATAATTCCTTATTGGAGAAATAGAAATTGTACCCCACACCAAATGGCAAAAATGCAATGGCCTGGAACACCAAGATTTTACTGCACAAGTAGGGCTTTTTAAAATAATAATAATAAATAATAATAATAATGTTTCTGGTTCCTCTACATTTGTATTCTTCAGTCCTGAAAACTGCGTGTATTTGGCCTCCCTTTCACAAAAATTTAGTTGTTATAGGTTATAGGTCCCACTTACACAATTCTTCAAGGAGCATCTGTTTCATAAATGCACAAAAATAGTAACATTATTTGTTCTTCTTTAAAGTCTATTTTATTCATTATACTGTTACAGTTGCCCCAATTTGCTCTTTTTAAAGCCTAGGTAGTCATACTACTAATCTGATTGTGCACTCTAAAATAGAGCAGCTGTAGTCTGCAAAAAAAAAAAAAAAAATAGTTTTATCTTTATTTATGTTACCACTGCACCATAAAAAACATAAATAGTAAGTACTTAATACAGTTATTGACCTAAAAGGCAACTACTAATTTTTTATAACCTAATGAGAAGAACATAGATTTAAAAATAATACAAACAATCTTGGTTGGAAACCTTAATTTAGTTTTTCATTAGATTATGGCCTTCAATATCTTAACCTCCAAGATATTAATACCTACCAAAAGACTTGTTGAGAGAATTAAAGAAGATATTTTTATGATATTTTGTGTAGTGACGGGCACAAAGATGGCTATAAAATCTTTACTGCTGTCCCCCAGAAGTGGTATTATCCTATTGAGAGGCTGTTGCCTTATTGTAACCTGTTGGCTTAGTTTACTCTATTATATGATAAATATTTTCAGAATATCTTTGTTCAATATGCAAAGAGTTAACAAACCAAACTAGTATATACTGACTGATCTCCTCTGATTCTCCACTTAAACTTGTCTGGATACAGCTGTAAACAGAACACACCAAGGACTGGCCCACACCCCTGTTGACTGGCTGCTGCCTCCTTCAAGAGCTATGGTCAAAATTCTTTATGCTTATATGGTTCTTATGTCTGAAACACTTGAAGCATTTTTTCTGGAGATTAAATCAGGGCTTTCATAGGCTCCTGGTTAATAAATGTCAAGTCTCCCATGTGCAACCACAGGCTATCCTTTTGAGGAAGGTGGCTGACAACATTATCTTTCACACAAATAAACTCAGGCATGAAGGGAATAAATCAGACATCTTGTTACAGATTTTTAACTCCTTACGTACATTTCTATTTTATGTAGAAAGACCAGCGTTTCATGGGAATGCCCAGAGTGCCAACAAGGATCTCCAAAGAGCATGATTCTGGCTTCTTAAGGAAAACAGCCTGCCATTCTCTTAATGCAGCTGGGAGGGTTATGGGACATGGCATGGTAGGGGAGGTTGGCAAGGGTGGGGCCACCCTGTTAGGTAAAGAGTCTGAGTCAGTGATGTCGGCACAAGTAGATAAGCTAGAACTCCAAAGGTGAGTGGTTGTGGCACCACTGGTGAAAAACACCAAGTTTCTATTTTAAGCTAAGTTCCTGTGGTCATAATAAGCCTTTTCTCAGAAGGAAAAATTGCTCAAGATGGGCTAAGAAGGGAAGACCTCAAGCACAGGGAGGGTGCAAGCATGCTGGTCAACATTGGTGAGACAGTGCCCACGACTATGACAGAAAGGAGCAGAAGCAGTTTCACTTTGCAGAGTAATTACCTGCAACATGCCCCTCCAATGGATCCTTAATTCAATCATACCATTCATTAACATCTACTACTATTTACTATACACTGGGTCTTGAACCTGGAATAGTGTCTTTGCAGGCTTTACACTGTGATGACATGGCTAAGCTGAAACTATATCTCCCAGAATTCCCTTCCTCCAATGGACCCAAGTCAGCACAGGTCACAAGAGAAATTTTGCACAAGCCATATCCTGTGGAAATAAAGCAATAGACATATTTTTTATGAACTGAAGCTCGGAAGGAGGTCACAGGCACTGCGAGAGCTGACTCACAGCATTGCTTTTAGCTCCTCCAGCTCCTGATCTGTGTCCTCCGCAGCTTCCACATGCATATATGGCCTCTTAGTGAGGGACACCAGCTTCCGCTGCATGTCAGCCATGGCACAGAATTTGTGGGTGGGGAAAGACATCCAGTTCATCCTCAAGGGTTCCAGTTTGTCTTTGCTCTTGACCACACCCAGCTTTCTTCACCTTGTTCACCTCATATTACCTTACACTCAACATTACATGAAAAGAACAGCAGCACTGATTTCTTCACCAGTTTCCATAATTGCAGAATCATTATAATAAATTTTGCTTTTTATATTACTTAGAGCATTTATGCTCCTCTGGTCAACTACTCAGGGATATACATGTAGTGCTTCATTTAACTCTCATTAATATCCTAGCAGAGAGGCACTATTATCATCCCTGTTTCATGGGTAAAGAACTTGAGAAACAAGAAGTTGGCCCTTTGCCACTGGGCAAGCATATGGTGATGCTGGGATTTGAACAGAGGCCCTCTGGTTCCTGAACCTGAATTTCAACTCTTACTTATTTTGCCTTTAATTTGATATGGTTTGGTTTCTGTCTTTAGCTTTTTTTTTTTTTTTTTTTTTAAAGAAACAAGTGTTCTCAACCCTTTTTAAAACATCTTCAGAAAACTTTCCTCCATCCTTCTTCTGGACCTTTCTAAAGCCCCTGATACTTTATTTCTACTCTTTAATTATCCGAATTTTTCTTTCCTGTTTCCTTGAGTAATTCTATGCTATCTGTTGTCTACCACACATGCACACACAGGCATGCACATAAACACATATGCATGCACACACACAGGTATGACCACTCTGGCTCCAAATTGCATGCCCATCTCCTCAGACTATGTGCCCAACCTATCAGCCCCTTTTGCCAACCCAGATCCCTGCCATCTTCCACTGGGGGCCACCAGAAGCCCTGCCCCTGATACCCTCTAATACCAATAGAAGCAATCAAACCTAAAGTAGACAGGATGACAGAGACCAGATGAGAAAGAGACAGGGCAGGGAAGGGAAAAGAGGAAACTGAGAAAATCAGCCAAAGACAAGATACCAGGGGAGCAGGGTAGAACCCAATGAAATCTTCTAAGACAGAAACAAACTCCCACAGGGAAAGAAGATAGAACCAGGATGCTTTTATAAAGAAAGAGCTAGGTCATAAACCATGAAGACAAGAGAGAAAAAACACCATTTCCCCAAGAAGAGGAGCCAGGAGGACCACAGCTGAATTGTTGGTGAATTAGATTGAGCAATAAGAAGTTTTCATATGAAACCAATAATAGGTAGAAGGCTAAGCAAGGAGAACATGTTCCTCTTCCTGAAACCAGCATCTGGAGCTAGAAAGAGTCAGAAACTCAAGAGAGAGATGTAGTATCTGGACCTGAGAACTCAAAGGAAATGGTTACCCAGGAAGGAACTGCTAAGTTCCTTGAAACTTTGCTAAGTCAAGAAGCATGAACTGCATGTATGGGTGACCTCAACCACTCCTGAGAAAGGAGTCAGGGACCCAGGGACCTGCCTTTTACTGAAAAATCTCCCCCTCCACCCCAAGTTCCCCTGGACATGGGAACCTGCAATTTTCCAAGAATGAGACAGGATCTTGTGTCTATTTTTCCGCAAACATGCAAGTATGACCATCCTAAAGACTAAGAAGTAAACAACTAAATTCAAACCAGATACAGAAATAAAACTTGACTTTTTGGCCTCAGCATAGTTGGTAAACCTTTGCAGAGGGAAACTTGGCTGACAAGGAACTTATGAAGGCATCTGAAAAAGAGGCAAGAGTGAAGAAAATGAAACTCCCTGGCCTTAAACCCAGTGATCTTAGACCCAGGAACTCTATTTCTGAGTCTCATAAATGGAAAAATACTAAATGGAGAAACAGCTTTTTCCCCAAAGTTGTTTAACTAAATATGACTTAAATAGCATAAAATCTATATATAGCAAAGGGGATTGGTTCTATAACAATAAAAAAATACACAGCACACCCTCCTGTGAAATATAAAGCACATATTGAAAAAATGAAAAGGGTGTATGTGTGTGCATGTGTAAAGAGGTGAAAGGAGAGACAGAGAAAAACAATAGAAATACTGTTAAGTGAAAAGAAAGCTGTATGGTATTGTATGCATTCATGTTGCTGAGTCTCTCTGAGAGGGTGTATTTACCTGTGATTACAAATCCTTAGGAAAAGTCTGAAAAGAAATATAACAGACCATTAACATGGACCTCTGGGGATAAGAAGAATAGAGTAACAATGCCAGGGTATCCATTTTCTTCTTGTGTATACTTCCAAATGCTTGAATAATTTTTTATTTCAAACAGAAACCTGTCTGGTGAAATTTGTTCATACCATCCATTGTTGTATCTCAGAAGTTGCTTTCTCCACAGACAACTACACTTCCCAGTCTTCTGTAGAACAAAACGTGGCCATGTTTGCTACAGTATGTTAGCAAAAATGCAAACTATTTCCAGGTCAAGGTTTTCCAGAGATGGTAGGACACCTCCATGCATTCTTTCTCCTTCCACCACCCTGGACATAGCAACACAACCTCTCTATTTTTTATAACAAGACCTGAGCAGAATGTGGAGCCATAAAACAGAAAGAACCATGTTCCTGAATTATCCTGTGGGGAAAAACTCACCAGGGACTATTACATGAATGAGAAATTAACCTCTGTTGCCTTTGAGTCATTACCCTGAGTATATGTCCTTTCAACTTAGATGAGCCTTGCTAAAATTTCCAATATTACTTTCATGAGGGTTTTTTCAATTAAACTTTTTACTTTGAGGTTAGATTCCTAAGCAGTTATAAGAAATAATACAGAAAAATCCCGTGTATTCTTAACCCAGTTTCCCAAGTGGTACATCTTGGAAAATCATAGCACAATGTCACGATCAGAATGTTACAATGACAGAGTCAAGATAGAAAATATCCAAATATCCATCATAACAAGAATCCCTTGTTACCCTTTCATAGACATATTAATTTCCCTCTAACCCCCACGCCCATCTTAACCCCTCACAAAAACTATTCTGTTGTTCATTTCTATAAGTTGTCATCTAGATAATGTCATATAAATGGAATCATAGAGTATTCAATGTTTTAGGGCAGGTCTTTTTCAATAGATACAATGTTCTGGAGACTCATTCTGGGTGCTATACATACCCATAACTTCTTTTTATTTCTGAGTACTGTTCTATGATAAGGGTGTACTTCAGTTTGTTTACCATTTACTCATTGAAAAACATCTGAATTGTTTCTACCTTTTTGCTATTGCAAAATCACACTTCTATAAGCATCCATGTATAGACTCTTGTGTGACCATAAGTTTTTATTTCTCTTAGATAAATGCCATGAGTTCAACTGCTGGGTAATCGGTAGTTGCATCTTTGGTTTTGTGAGAAAATGTTGAATTGTGTTTCTAGGGTGGCTGTGTCATTTTACATTCCTGTTCTCAACATATGAGTGGTAGAGTTTCTCTGCATTCTTATCAGCATTTGGTGTGGTCACTACTTTTATTTTAGTCATTCTAATAGGTGTCAGTGATATTTCAATTGTGGTTCCTACTGTCATTCCCCTAATAACTAAGGATGTTGAACATCTCTTCTTGTGTTTATGTGTCATCTGTATATTCTCTTTGATGGCATATCTTCATGTCTTTTGCTGCTACTCTAATTGAATTGCTTGCTATTTTTTACTTTACAGTCTTGAGAGTTCTTCATAAATTTTGAATAATTGCCTTTATTAGATATGTGATTTACAAATGTTTTCTCCCAGTCTATATATTGTCTTTTCATCCTTTTAACATAGCTAGTCTTTTTCACAAGCAAAGGTTTAAATTTTGATGGAATTTAATGTATTAACTTTTCCTTTCTGGATCATGCTTTTGATGTATCAAGTCTAAGCATTCTTTGCCCAGCCTTAGATCCTGAAAAATTTGTTTTATGAATTTTAAAAAGCTTCATAATTTTACATGTTCCATTTCCAGTTAACATTTATATAAGATGTTAGAAAAGCTGAGGTTCTGTTGTTCTGTCTACACATAAATGCATGCTCCAATTTTATCATTTGGAAAGACTATCTTATCTTCATTGAAATTGCTTTTGTACCTTTGTCAAAAAACAGGGGGGCGTATTTCTGTGGTTCAAGTTCTGACTTCTTTATTCTGCTCTATTGATCTGTATGTCTATCCTTAGCCAATACTCCACAGTTTTGAATAATGTGGCTATTTAGTAAACATAGAATTGGGTAGACTACTCCCTCTTATTTTATTCTGCTTTTTACAAATTATTTAACTGTCCTAGACATTTTATAAAATTTTGTTTATATTTACTAGGATTTTGATAAGAATTTCATTAAACCTATATATCAGTTTCAAGAGAAATAATATTTTTACTATGTTGACTCTGTTGGTCCATGAATATGGTATATCTCTGCATTTATATAGATTATCTTTGAGGCCCTGGCTGGTGACACAGTGGATAAGGCTCCAGCCTGAGAACCCAAAGGTCGCTGGTTCAATTCCCAGCCTGGGCACATAAGCAGGTTGCAAGCCAGGTCTCCAGCCAGGTCTGTGGCTGGAAGCAGGTGAAAGGCAATAATACATTGATGTCTGTCTTCTTCTCTGCCTCTCTCCCTTCCCCTCTCTCTGAAAATAATAAATAAACTCTTGAAAAAAAAGAAAGAAAGAAAGAAAGACTCAAGAAAGTACTAAGGCTACCAGAAGCACTCTTCACTCTATGAAGAGCTTAGATTTAGAAGATTACCAAACATGATTTTATCTCTCAACTCTGCCTCTAATAAAAGTGTGATTCTGGGTGGTGACTTAACTCCTCTGAGCCTAGATGTCCTCATCTGTGAAATGGGGACAGTAAAAACACCTACATGAAAAGATTATATGCATTCAGAACTGTTAAATGGGTATTTTTAAAATAAAGCTTTTGACAATTTTCAGCAATTCAGGTAAAACTCACCCACATTTGTAATGCAGTCCATTTGTTCCAAGAGCTATAACCATATAATAAATAACCTAGGTAGCAAATATTGAGAAATGTCTTTTCTGCCATTAGCTTTGGGAAATTTATTTTTCCAAAGAAGTTTAAAGCTATGTGGAAATTAAGATCCAGTAAACAGGTCACATTTCTGATTTATTTTCTCAAAGTTGTAATGTATAATTTAAGGCCATTTTCTACACCATCACTGATGACTTCTCTTTTCCTGCCTTTAAAATGGCTGTACCCATAGATGTAAAATCATTCTTATGTTCCTATTTGTATGTATTTACCTTCAGTTGGACTTCCTAAAATAGAAGTTACTTCTTTTCCCATATTACTATAAACAGAAATAGCATATTTTTAAATTTGCTCCAACTTGGAGCTGAGGTCATGGAATATTCAGGCCAGAAGTGAGAACAGCCTGGTTTGTTGGGGAAGAAGATTACTAGGAGGAAAGGGAAGAAATATTGAGTTCTCTTTTCAGTTCTACCATTAACAAACTATCCATAAATAAGGTTTTACTAAGGTTGTATGTATGTGTGTATCTATGTATGTAAGTATGTATGTTTGTATACATACACTTGCATATGGGTGTGAAACAGATAGATGATAAGTTGGTAGGTAGACAGATAGATAGATAGATCAATCTCCTATTGGTTTGTTTTCCCTGAAGATCCCTGACTAATGTCAAGAAGGGTCTCCATCGATATCCATACCACATCTTACAGTCCTTTAGCTTCACACAGGGAACAGCCTCCCACCCAAGGCTTATTCAAGCCACTTCTCTTTCGTTCCCAACTATATTTAGATCTATGAGGTCTGACCCAAAAGTATCGAGCCAATGTCAATATAATTCAAACAGTTTGCGCGGCCAATACTTGCAGGATAGACCTTGTATGTCATTTTTTTAAATAAGGATTTTATTTATTATTTTCAGAGATGGGAAGGGAGAGAGGCAAAGAGGGCAAGAAACATCAATATACAGTTGCCTTTTACCCACCTCCAGCCAATGACCTGGCCGGAGACCTGACTTGCAACCTGGCCATGTGCCCTGGCTGGGAATTGAACCAGAGACCTCTAGGTTCACAGGCTGGTGCCTTATCTACTGTGCCACCAGCCAGGGCTCGTATGGCATTTTATCTCACCTAGTTCATACAACAGAACTTGAAATCAGGATCATTAGATGATGAAGCTGATGCTCAGAAAAGGTGAGTGACCCCCTCAGGCTTCTACAATTAGTTACAGTGACAGCTGTGCATCATAATTATGTAAGTGTGAAACGCATCCTCTTTCTAATTACTTTTTCATTGATTCATCATTGTAAGGTATGCAATGTCTGGCACAATGCTTGACAACTTTAGACACCTAAGCCGTGTGCCTTTTAGACTATATCAAACTCTAGTGTTAGTTCCTTCACAGGAGAGTGCCATTTTTGTCTTTATGATTTCTTAAGCTTCTTGAATGCTGAGTTTGAAAATTATCCTCAGGTAATTTCTGTACTTTCCACTAGATGATCAAACCAAGTTTTAATGTTCAAGCCATGGTGGTAATGATCTACTCTATTTATTCACCTCCAAAGAAACAGGCACCCCTATGTTACATCATAAACTTCAGAAATCAAAATGCCAAATAAGGAAATTGTTCATTCACCTATTGACCTTTGTCCTATGTTATTTAATACATTAGAACTTAAAACTTATTCTTTGTCTTTCCTCTGAAGCAATGATGCTAACTTTCCTAGCACTTACATTTAGTAAGGGAATGTGTTCCTCATCTGGTAAGTGTTTGTGGACGTGTATTTAATAAAGATGTAATTCATAATTGGTTTTCCATGAAAGAATCCAGTTTGAGTTTTAAGTTCACTTCAATTAGTGGTTTCCTTTTGCAAATCATTGTTTGCAATGGAAAAAAGAACTTTTTTTCACATCACCACTGGCAAATGAGTATGTATCTAATGTTTCTGGGTTAAGTGAAATCTCACCTTTTTTCTTTCAATTTTGTAAGACCATGTATCATGCCTGTAATTCTTAGTTTTTTCATGCTTGTAATTCCTGAATTGAGATTTCCTGCCTCCTTGTAGGTTAAATAGTCAAGAGAAGCTCCAAGAGTAGTTCTTATCTACCTCAGGAAAGTGAAGACTTGGGGGTCTATAGATATTATTTATCCAACACATGATCATGACTGGTTCATTATGATTAAAACTTTCCATGTGCCAGAAACCAAACTCTGTGGCTACAGACAAGTATACGGTTCTCTTTTCTATGAGTATAAAATCTACTTGTAGGGAGAAATGATGTTTCTGAAAGGGGACCAAAAAACAAAACAGGAAGCATAAATTTTTCATATTAATGGTATAGAACAAATGTGGCAAACAAAGGGCCATTCCTATCACTGATATCCATGGCTGATGTTGTTAATAAACTCCTACACCCCATAAGCCTGGGTGAAGACTCATTTCCACACCTTTTCAACACAGTAGACTTAGGGGCCACACCAATCAGTCAGCATAGGATTGTGCAATTATATCTGTTCGCTATTTTTACATAGATAGTGCTCTAGGAGTTCAAAAGAGGGTGAAATAATATAAGAATGGAACAATTAGAGAAGACTTCTTGAGGAGAGTAAAATGTGAGTTTGAGATATGAATGAGGTGCAGTTTAGTGGAAAGTAGAACTTAGAGCACCCAAGCAGAGGGATTGGTGAGAGCAAAGGCCTGTCAGGAAAAGTGGGTTTGGGATCATCAAAAGACCTTGCAAGTAAGAGGGAAAATTTTACCAGCTTATTGCCAAGCTCAATGATTGCTTTCCTATATCAGAAAAATTGATATATATGTATATAAATTTTCTATCTTCCCATCTTCCCCTCCTTTGAGGATTTTAAGAATCAATAAAACACATCCAGAAGGAAAAACTAACTTAAAACATAAAAGGCCAACATTCTCAGAAACCTGCAAATTTCAGTATTTACCAGATGAAATCATTTAAGTATATCAGACATGAAGTAATTCAACAGCTGGACCCTCTAATCTGCAATAAGAATGATGTTTAGTGATGTTACACAGTAATTGTCCTGGCGCCCTGATTCAACCTCAAAAGGGATAAGTTTTCAGCTCAGATTCCAATCAGGTTTGTTTTAGAATAAAAAGTATGTATCATGCCAAACAAGCTGTCAAAGTCCCCAACGCAGAGAAAGAAACTTTTCCCCAACAATAAGAATTCAGCACTAAGCATGTTTCCAATCATTTCACATTATTTAACATAAACTTTAAACATGTATATAAGAAAAAACTGAGACTCAGCATTTGGCATGAAAACTCTGCACCCGCTACCCACCTACAAAAGGCAAAGATGGTGCAGGTCAAGAGGAGCATTTAACACTCAGTAGAACATGGGCAAAGAAATAAGACATCCAGATTGGATGACAAAGGAGAGCAGTTAGTTTTGTTTTATCTTTTACATTCCACATTTAAATGAAATCAAATGATATTTGTCTTTGAGAAAATCTGTCTAGTCAAGGATTCTAATCAAAGTTTAAGTGAAAATAGAAATTAGTAGATGAGCCCCTTTGCAAAGTATCCCCAGTTGTTGCATGTACTTATGTATAAATTGACTATTTTGAGAAGTCGATATGGTTGTTATTCTGTAAGTAGTTTCAACTGTTCTCAAATAGTCTTCATAATAGTTTCTAAAAATCCATTAAATAACTCCTTCTAATACTATTAGGGATGCCTGGTGGAATAAGATAGACCTTGCTGAGCTCTTGCATTCAAGATTCTGTGCTCAAAGTGGACCGAACAGGTAAGTAACCTATTTAGGTCAATGTCCCTAGAAGTGGAGCCAAGGATTTGGGTACATATTTTCCTGAAAAAACACTCTCAGGAAAAATCTGTGAAGGAAGGAGGCTCACGAGGTGGCACAAGAGGAAGCCACTGAACAAGGATATACTCTCAGGTATAGTCTGGCCTTGTCCTGGTCTCCAGGGAGGCTATGGAGAGAACCACCCCCAAGAGCAGTAAAGCAGCTTATACTCCCATATTAGTCGCTTCCAATGCTCTCCAGGCCAGGTAGCTTCCCTCAGCTCCCATGAGATTTTTAGCTGTGAAACAGTAGCAGCTGACATTCCCAGGAGCTGGAAACATGGGTGCCCCAGCCCAAGACAGGGATCTTAAAGAGGTACCATGGCCTCTTTGCAGAGTATTGTCTTCTTGGCCTCGTTTTTGTCTAGAAAAACTCTGTCAGCAACAATGCCAGAAAATCTTATTCCAGCACCTTCAGACTCCTGTAAGGCCCTTTAGAACTAGCTCCTCTGGAATGGGCTCCAAAACTCCATTTCTGAAGTGCATTCAGAAGGAGAAACAATAGCGGCAGTGAACATTTTTGCTACCGTATCAGTCTTTGATAAGCTAGAGGGTCAGGGAAAAGGAATCTAAGGGGAAATAGGACAAGAAGTCACACATGTTGCATTGCATTCTGAGGTCTGGAAGTTACTGATACTCTCAGACCCATAGTCTCCCCATTGATTAAAATGGAATAACACTGTTGGAGGAGAAAATGTTTCAGAAAACCCCAAATGCAGTGTTTGGCTCACTGTGCGCATATCTCAATAAATGGCATGTGTCTATGCTCCCCATTCCCACCCACTGAACTTCATTCCCCCAGTCCAAACAACTGGATTAAATTTATCCACTGCAGAACCCAAACAAAAAAACAAAAACACTGCAATGCTACCCTTAAAAAAAACCATGGGCCAGAGCATTGATCATAAAAGTAGAGTTACATTCTTATACAGAAATGTTCTTTCTCTGAAAGGTAATATTAAAAAACACTAGAGGCTTCTATCAAGATGACAGCACAGGCAAACACAGTACTTGGAACCTCCCACAACATCAAAATTACAACTAAGCTATAAAACAACCACCCTTCAGAACTGCCTCAGTTCACAGCTTGGCCTCTCCAGGGACCCGCCAAGAGCAGCACAAGTAGCAGCCATCTGGAGATTTCTTTGTAGCTCACTCCTAGTGGACCCAGGCAAGACACATGTTGCAGCTGACCTTGGCCTGCACCTTCCAGAAGACCCCAGAGCTAGTGCACCCAGTAGATAGCCTCAAACCATGTCAGAGAATCACCCAACAACCTCCATGAGCAACACATTCAAGGGGTACACTTGGTAGGTACCTGAGCCCCACAGAAGAAAATGCTACACTACATCATGAGGTCAGCTTCTGCACAGCAGCTCATCAGCTGTAGCGGTGGTCAGTCTTTGTAATCAATCAGCCTGAGGGCAAATCTCTCCCATTGATGTGCCAACAGCAATCAAGCCTCACCTACAACAGGAGGGTACACACAGTCCACACAGAGGTTGGGGGAAGGAAGCATATCTGCAGTGCCCAGCTGACCAGGGAAGCTGCTCCCCTGGGCTCTTCAGGACACCTACTACATAAGGCCACTCTACAGAGTGTGGGAGATGCAACAGCTCTACCTAACACATAGAGGCAAACACAGGAAGGCCGCCAAAATGAGGAAAAAAGGAACATGTCTCAAATAAAGGAACAGAACAAAAGTCCAGAAAAAGAACTAGATAAAATGGAGACAAGCAATCTACGAGATATAGAGTTCAAACGCTGCTTATAAGAATGCTCAATGAACTTAGGGGAAAGGTAGGTAAATTTAGTAAGAACTTCAACAAAGAGATAGAAAACATAAAAATGGAGATAGAAAACATATAATAAAACCAGTTAGAAATGAAGAATCATTAACCAAAATGAAGAATACATTATAGGGAATAAAGAGTAGAGTAGATGAAGCAAAAGGTCAAACCCTTTGGAAGATAAGGATGAAGAAAATACAATAATCCAAAATATGAGGATAATTTAAGAAGCCTCTGGGACAATTTCAAGCATACCAACAGGAGAAGAGAGAGAGCATGGAATTGAAAACCTATTTGAAAAAAAATAGTTAAAGAAAACTTTCCTGACCTGGTGAAGGAAATTGACATACAAATCCAGGAAACACACAGAGTTCCAAACAAGATGAACCCAAAGAGACCCACATCATGATTAAAAAGCCAAAGGTAAAAAACAAAGAATCTTAAAAGCAGCAAGAGAAAAGCAGTTAATTATCTACAAGGGAGCTCCCATAAGACAGTCACCTGACTTCTCAACAGAAACTTTGCAGCCCAGAAGTGATTGGCATGAAATATCCAAACTGATGAAAAGCAGGGACCTACAACCAAGATACTCTACCCAGACAACCTATCATTTAAAATCAAAGAACAGATAAAAATCTTCCCAAATAAGAAAAATCTGAAGGAGTTCATCACCATTGACCCAATATTACAAGAAATGTTAAAGGGTCTTCTTTATGAAGAAGAAAAGAAGTGATCAAGTTATGAATGACAAAATGGCAATAAATGCATATCTATCAACAATTACTATAAATGCAAATGCAATTAAATGTTCTTCTCAAAAGACATAAGGTGGATGAGTGGATAACAGATCAAGCCCTTACATAAACTCTCTATGAGAGACCTACTTCAGATTGAAAAACACACACAGACTGAAAGTAAAGGGATGGGAAAATGTATTTCAGGAAAATAAAAATGGGGAAAGTAGGCTGAGGTATAAATACTTATATCAGACAAAATAGATTTAAAAAAAAAAGACTATCTAACAAGAGAAAAAGAAGGACCCAGAAATTCCATTTCTAGTTATTAATCCAAAGAAACCCAAAACACTAAGTCAAAAAGACATACACATCCATATGTTCATTATAACATTATTTATAATAGCTAAGCTATGGAAGCTACCTAAGTGTCCATGAATAGATGAATGGCAAGAAATGTCACATATATACATGGAATATGACTCAGCCATAAAAAATAATGTAATCTTGCCAACTGCAACAGCATTGTTGGACATAAAGGGTATTATGACAATAAAAATAAGTCCAACAGAGAAAGACAAATGCCATATGATTTCAGTTACATGCAGAAGCTAAAAACAAAATAAACAGAACAGAAACAGATTTGTAGATACAAGATTTTGACAGTTACTGGATAGGAACAGGGTTTGGGTAATAGTTGAAAAAGCTGAAGGGATTAAGAAGTACAAAATAGTCATGGTGATGTAAAGTACAACATTGGGAATATAGCCAATAATAATTGTAATAACTATGTATGGTGTCTAATGGGTATTACTTTTATCAGGGTGATTACTTCATAAGTTATATAAATGTCTAATCACTGGGTTGTACCCATGAAACTACATTACTGTAATTGAAACATAAAAAATTAAGATAAGAAACTAAAAGACACCCAGCATTGGGGAAAGGGGGAGGAGGTACAACCCTGATGGAAAAGAGAAAGTGAAAGAGAATTTGCACACCAGAGCCTGAGGTTGAATCAGCTTAGCCTTTTAATACCAGCACTGAAAGAAGAGCTTTGAGTAAGCCAAGATGAGGCTAAGTCGTTGTCCTTCTGATAAGGATCACAAATTGCCAGCAGCCAACCCATCTCCTTGTCATCCAGCACGGGAAAACACCTGTCTAATCCTGGGGAGTCTTTCCATCTTCCCTCCAAATAATCCCACAAGGGCAACCATCACCTGATAACCAGGGTCCCTCATAAATCTTGTTCACCCCCACCCCCAGCATGAATGGTGAGAAGGAATACTAGGGACCAGGGAGGCATGAATGGAAAGTATGAAAAGTATGAAATACACTTCCTCCTTGCTTTCTCCTGTTCTGCCTATGGCTGGCCCTTCTGAACTTTACATTTACCCAACAAGACTCTAAGAAGCACCAGATGCTGTTAAGAGCTACCCACCACCCAGAAGGAACTTGGCTAAGGCATTAGTGCTATGCTGCCCAGAGTTGTTTGGGAAAAGGGCAGTGGGATGTAAGAATTTTTCTTTCTTTGTTCAGAATGTGGTGTTCCCTTCCATTTCTCCTCCCTCTTTTTTAACCCCGGCACTAATTAGAAAATTTCATTGTACAAAATTCCACCCCACAGGAAAATATATCAAATTTAGAAAGCCATTGGTGTGTAAAGAACCCCCATCTTAAGAGGGTAGAACAGAGTGTGCCATGTAATCAAAGGCAATTAAAGACATTCATACAATTGTGAATATACATCCTTTGCGTACACAAATTTGGAGAATGGCTCAGAAAGCTTACATGCTGGGGCACTGGATGGTTTCCAAAAGTCACTTAAAGCACAAGAAGCCCTTACTTGGGGCTTGCGAACAGAGTGTTGTTTGCATTCTTAGGCAT
The DNA here is from genome assembly GCA_004026585.1 of Noctilio leporinus. Taxonomy (NCBI): domain Eukaryota; kingdom Metazoa; phylum Chordata; class Mammalia; order Chiroptera; family Noctilionidae; genus Noctilio; species Noctilio leporinus. The sequence goes on from PVIW01000209.1 coordinate 657,877, forward strand.
GCTTGGCAAATACAATGCAGGCTCTGCTTTCTGAACATTTGGCCCTAAGTAAAAACAAATGTGTCAGCAAATCCACCAAGAAGTACACTAAACCCAAAATGTGTTCTGTTGGATCCGCAGGGAGGCTGAGTAGCCTCTGTTTGTTTTCCAGCTAAAGGCAACATCTGGATGCAAGAGTTCTGTCTGCTTTGGCTACATCTAGCAAAGAGGCAGAAAGCCTTATGAGAGGCTTAGGGTTTTCATCACAAAGCTGCCCAGTGCTTACAGCACACCTGGAGTCAGTTAGAATGGCAATGTGTCCATGCAAACAGGATGATCTCACCCCATGCCTCTCAATGACCTCAAACGTTTGCCATCTGCTCCAGAGAACCACCTACAGGCATATTGGATTTCTTGGATGGTCGGGGGGGTGGCGGGTGGGGAGAGCAGTGGAGAAGGACATGGTTATATTTCTTTTATCTCCATTTATTAAATGAGAAACAGGACTTTATAGTCCATCTACCTGGCTGAAGTACCAACTCTGTTTGTTCTGTGACTATATATATAATTATATATATATAGCATCAGCTTCACTGTCCTCATTGCTAACACAATCATAATTAATAGCACCTGACTCAGAAACTGTTGAAGACTGATAAAATGACAAATGTAAAGTGGCCACACACAATAATCTCTCAAAGAACACAGGCTAAAAGTATTCAATAATTTTATCATATTCTCCATGTATTTTCTTTTTGGCTTCAATGCAGAAAGTCTTCTCCATTCAGAAGACGAAGAACAAGGGGGTGGAGAGGGAGGAAAAAGGGACAAGGACAAGGAGGAAGAGCGGAACAAGGAGAAGGGGAGGAACAAGAAGAAAAAAGAAAAATTTGATCCATCCCTCACCCTCACCATTTATCACACCTCCATTTCCTTAAATGCCAAGTTCCTTGAAAGAAAAGCCCATGTGTGGTCCTACCCCCACTCCCATTCATTCTCACTTTCTTGCTCCCTCCCCTACAAAAAGTGATGATAGTCACTTATCAACAGTTTTGCCATGTGACTTTGAGTGTTTCCCAGGCTACCCCACTGACCTGCTGACCACATGACTGAAACAGGTCGGTAGAATGTGGACAAGCATATTTTCCACGTGTGAGCAGAAACTTTAAATATGCTCACTCCCATCATTGTGTCTTCTTGCGTTCTGGCCTTCCTCCATGAGAACAGTATGAACAGAGGCTACTCCTTCAGCCTGAGTCCTGGAATGAGATGCATTGGACCCAGGAAAGCTCTCCAAAATCATAGCCAATCTCAACCTTCATTTAATATCAGAAATACATGATTGGTTTTATGCTGTTGAGAATTAGAGTTGTTTCTGCAAAAGCTAACTAATACCTAGCTAGGATCTGTACTCCTGCCTACCTAAGTATTCCCACTGTAATACCAATAAGGGATGACATACAAAGGACCACATCCCTCCTTCTTCATCAAACTCCCTCTCTCCCCCCACTCACCACTGTATCCATGAATCCACTGCATATTACCATGTTTGTAACTGTTGGCTTCCCCAGCCACCAATTATTGACTCACTGGTAGGATGTGAACCCATCTATAGTAGGAAAAACAGTATGATGTAATCATGTACACAGAAGAATGAGAGGCCATCCTATTTTTATTGCTAAATGTTTATGCACAGGAAAGAATTTTTGGCAAGAAGCGGTGGGGCCAGGATGACCAAACACACAGATAGGAAAGAGAGAGGTCCTCTGTTGAAACAGGAAGGATTTACCATGAGCCTTTTGGTGGCTGGTGGTCAACAGCTTGAAGAAATAGGTCCAGATAGAAGAGGTTGGAGTTGCAGCAATTTGGAACCAAGTCTTTCAGTTCAAATTTGGTCTTGACCAAAGACTTGAGGAGTCATCTAAATTCTCCCATGTGGCACTCTGGCTGATGTGGCTTAGTGAGTTGAGGGCTGGCCTGTGAACCAAAGAGTTGCCAGTTTGATTCCCAGTCAGGGCACATGCCTGAGGTGCAGGCCAGATCCCCAGTTGGGGGCATGTAAGAAGCAACCACACATTGATGTTTCTGTCCCTCTCTTTTTCCCATCCTTCCCCTCTCTCTAAAAATAAATAAAATCTTTTTTTTAATTAAAATATATTATTCCATGTGGTAAAGCTAAATCTAAAGGAAGACCACAAAGGCTGGAGCAAAGTCGACCAATTTATGTTCATGGTTGGGAGATGGACCATCACACAGACCTGAGACACCAAAGGGGAGATCAAAGCACCAGGTTTCTGACAAGTCATCCCAGGAGCATGAACAAGAGGCTTCCTTACCTCCATGAGCAGCTTCTTCGCGTCAACCTGGGCCCCGTATTCACTTCACCTTCAATAGAACAAGTCTAATCACAGTAGGGAGTGCTGGGGCCTCACAGACAGTCCTCCAATCATTCACAGGAAGAGATTCCAGAACAAACACAAGGGTGTTGTCCTGGGCTTTAAGGGTAAAAGAGTCCTCCCTCCACTTTACATCACAACTGTGCTTTCAGCTGTGATGAGGTAGGGTAGTCCGCAGCAAGGGAGAAAAGAACCCCACAACCATGCCATCTTTCTGCTTTTAGAGAGAGAAGCTAAAGTAAGCAGGGCACCCACCAGTGCTAAGCCTTCCCATTATGTCTTGTTGAGTTGGGAGCTGAGCACCAGCCACAGACCGAAAGGTCCTGGGTTCAACTCTCAGTCAGGGCGCATGCCTGGGTGGCTGGTCCCACAGCTGGGGGCAAGCCAGAGGCAACCGATCAATGTTTCCCTCATACATCAATCTCTCTCCCTTTCTCCCTCCCTTTCCCTCTCTCTAAAGAAATTAATTAAATCTTTTTTTAAAAAAAAGAAAATGTAAGTGATGTGCATACCCTTCAAAAAGAGTATGTAATAACTCAAGTGACTGTATGAAAACTTTCATATTGCACCTTATGTTGGTGTATAGGCACTGCTGCAGAAGTCAGGATTTGTCAAAAGCCTTTACTCTGTCTTCTTACAACTCACCATGGATCTTCCAAGAAGATATTCACAAAGTCCTTTTGGGTAAGCTACAACAAACAAACCCTATTCCCCCTCATAAATCATGCTATTGTTCAGCGATGCACCCACAAGGCAGACCACATTTATCTCCTCAAAGCAAGCCTGGCAAGACTGTGTTCAGAAAATATTGGTCTTGTTTGTTATCTTTCCAAAAGGTTAAGAGAAGGATTTGCTTATCTATAATGATTTATGGAACTGACAAGCAGGTGCACAATTGTGGCCAGGAAATGCATACAAGTAGAACGGCTTAGAACAAAATTATGGTGTCAGGGCACAAAGCCGATAGCTTCATTGTATAATAGGGCAAAAGAACCAGGACCCATAAATCACATTTGTCAAGAATAAATAAAAAGAGAACCAGACAGACCAATGCCCCTGCTTGTTTCTATCTTTATCATAATGTGATGACCTGCTCTGCCCTGCCTCTGTCTTAGAGATAAGGGACCATATTGCTTCCTTGCTGTCTCCAGAGTAGGTCTAAATACCAATGAAGAAGTCACGCTGGCTTCTGTCAGTGTGTCCTGTCATCATCTGATTGCCTAGTGACTGTTAAATGACTTTCTGTGATTTGATAGTTTAAGTGTGAAGTAAGTGTATCTGAGCAGGACCCTGTCTAACCCAACCAGTGAATAAGCTTTCAGTGACGCCAAGAACCATGCCTGAATTTCAGCTCTAGCTCTGCCAATATCTACCCTGAGAGACTTTAGGCAAGTTTACTGTCATCACATCTTTCCTTTTCAAATCTATTTTTTTTTTTTAATATACCATCTATTAGTTTGAAAAGCTAAGGTGATAATCCAGATGAACCAAAAAGAAGCTATAGGAAGTCAGACCAGTAGGCGAGACCCCATGGGCATTTCATTGCCAGGTTTATGAGGGGACAAGGGAGGAACAGCAGGTCAATATTTATAAAATTGACTTGAAAGACATGTCTCATATCTTTAAATAACAAAATAGAATAAATGTATGTCGGATATGGCAGTCTCCTTAATTCTGAAATTATATCATTGAACTTGTAAAAAAGAATAGCTAACCATCTGCTGATTTAATTGACATTTTAGCACAACTGAATGGTTCTGAAATAAAAATACTTTATAGCTTCCTGGGTTTTGCAAAACATTCCCTCCTTGTGTTTTACTGTGGTCTTAACAATAATCCAAAGACAAATAAACTTCAACTACAAAACCCCCTCCTGCCCACTACAGTGGCTTATGCTATTTTAAGCTCTAACTGCACCATGGGTAGCAGTTGGTATAAGCACCTTACCAGAAAACCTTTATTTTTATTCCTTAAAGAAGACAGCTAACCTCCAGGTGTTCCATTCAGTGGGTAACATGCGAGGTGCAATGCTTACATACTTGTTTTTATCTGTTTAGAAGCCTGAGCTGGGAACAAATACCATTGCAACCATTTGCAGGGTTAAAATACAGAAGCTATCCCTGGATCAGGATCTTGTCCCCCTGCTCCCTATCGCCAGCTCTTCTCCATTAGCAGAACCACACACCTACGGGGGGTGGCACCCTCATGTCTCACCTCCATCCTTGCCCAGCTCCAAGCCTGCTCTGCTTGGCTCCTGACCTGCTGGCTTATCTCTCACTTCCGGTTAGTTCTCATCTCCTAGACCTTCAGCCACTCCCATTTGTAGTTGGTTGCTCTTCCTGGGACAAAGGCTTATATTGTTCTGTAGATCCATTCAGTTTTCGGTGAGGTCCCCAATCACAATCTGGCCCTCCGTCTGGGTCACATGGTCCTTCTAGACCTACCAGAAGGAGATACATGACAGTTTCTTTCATATATGACTGTGGCATCCATTTTCAACTACCTTGAGGTATGGACACAGACCTTCCATTTCCTCAGTCCTTTAAGCAAGAAAGAAAACACAAAAGGGTTAAGAGTCAGAAGAGTTACAACAGGTGGGATTGACTTTGGGGGGAATGGGTGGGTGGGGAGGGGGACAGAGGGGAGCAAAAAGGGGATGGATGTAATACAACAACAATAAAATTAAAAAAAAAAAAAAAAAAAGGGAGAGAGAGAGAGAGAAAAAAAAGAAGAGTTGATGAAGAAGGCTCATTATCCCAGGTCAGGGAAAACCCAACAGATAAGACCACCAATTATTTTTTAAATAATCTTTTTTAATTGAACTATAGTAGATGCACATAGAAGTTCAAAATTATGCATGTACAGGTTGATGGCTCATCTCAAAAGAATACACCCATCTATTAACCACCCAGACTCGGAAACAGAACATGGCCAGCAAGTCAGAAGCCACTTTCATGTGCCCCTAGTCAGAAACCCCTCTTTCCTACTCAAAAGCAACCAGTTTCATGATTTCTGTCCCTAGACATTAGTTTGCCTGTGTTTTGAGTTTTATAGAAATGGAATTACACCAAACATATTCATTTGGCTCTGGCTTCTTCAGCTCAGCAATTTTTGTTTGTGAGATTTATCCACATTGTTGTATGTGAATAATTTATCTTCATTTCTGTGTAGTATTTCATTGAACAAGTAAAAGCACCACAACTCATGTATCCATTCTAATGCTGATGGACTTTGGAGTTGTTTGCAGCTTGGAGTTCTTATGAGCAATACTGTTGTAAATATTTTTGTACTGATATTTAGTATATGTAAGTGCACTTTCTGTTGGGTATATACATAGAGTAGAATTTCTGTTACAGACTTTAGCAAATGCTACCAAACAATTCTTCCAAACTGTATTAATTCACACACCATTTACTACCAGCAGTGCTTGAGAGTAGTAGAAGCCTTAATTCTTACCCATATTTGGTATTGTCAGTCTTTTTAATACTGACTCTCCTGATATGTATACAATAATGGTGGTATCCTAGACCCAGGCAAGAATGGAACCCAGTCTAAATGATTTCTGTGTTTTGCTTTAATAACACTCATAGACTCACTGTAGATAGTATGTTGACAGAAATGGAAGAAGAGGGTTTAAAGCCATTTCAGCAAGTTCAAGACACCCTTTCCTAACTTTTAACATGGCCATACCAGGCATGACTCCTTTGTAGTTCACGCCATGTGCAATTCAACATGAAGTTTGCCACCAGAACTAGTTTATATTTCAATTCAGAAACAAAGGACTTAATCATTGCTTGGATGTGACAACAATATCAAAATTCTAAACATGTCTTCTCATTTCCATTCATGCCTCTTCGTGGGCCAGGCATAAATAGGTGGCTGATGGCATGGTCCTCAGAAAACACCTTGAACAACACTGACCTAGAGGACTGGAAAACTGGCATGTCAAGACTTCATTCTGCAAAAATGGACAAATGGGCACAGCCATCTTTAAATGCAAGATTCACCCAAAGACTTGTGAAAAGTTAGCATTTTGCGGGCAACACATAACTGCTTAATGCCTCCAAAACCATGCAGATCACAAAGGAGCTGACAGACATTTGTGTCTTAGGTTTTAAATTTATGCCATCTTCATACAACATTAACTTTCCATTCCTTTGAAAGGAGGATGTTTTTGTTTGAAATTCTTGTAAATAATAATTGTCATTTGACATCCATAATGATAGCTGAAAACAGTTTCAGCCAGACAAGCACTATGAATATGAACACATTGGGCTTTCGCCAGCAAACAAGACAAAAAAATTACAAGGGAAAACTGGGGCACCCCAGAGAGAAAACAGAAATGGATCCTAGAGGCTCATTTCAATTCATATCTTAACTACTGAAACCAGACCTCCGGGCAGAAATCTCCAGCATTGCTGTGACAACCCAGCTAACTAGAGGGTGTATGGAGTCAGCCTATACCTGGGACATACCCTCCCACCCCAAAAGATAACAGTAACAGGGAAATATAAACTTCAATGTGGCTTGGAAATTATTTGCAACCACTGAGTCCTGTGGAAAGGCTTTCATGGAAATATGCACTGAACAGTGCCCCATCTGTCTATGTCCAGTTCAACTCTGACTTTGGGGTTCTGAATGTCTCTCTCTTCCCCAACACTCTATGCCAATGGCCGTCCATCTCTGTGCCCCAGAAAATAGTTGCAACCCAAGTACACCTCCAACGGGGATCACTGTGGAAAACCCCCTCTGCCTACAACAGGGGATATATTCAGGTCCATCAGCTGACGCGCCGCACTATGCTGGAGAAGGCAGAGGGAACAAAACTTGCTGGGAGTAAGAGGTAGGAGACACAGCAAAAGGTCAAACACTAAGTTGTGTATAAGGCTGTGGTCAGAGTGGGAACAGTTGAGCTCCAACAGCAGCATGAGGGGCACGCCAGAGACTAGTGGGGTGACAGATGCTTTAAAGTACGGATTATGCTGGAATGGTTGTTGGCTTGCTCACACCAGACTGATTTCTATGGTCCCTCGGGGTGTACTGCCAAATATTCAAACACAAGAAGGTGAGAACCCTGCTGCATTCATCTCTCATCCTGCCTCCCAGGAGTGCAGGTAGAAACAAGAGTGGAAGGAAGATCATGGGGAAAAAGAGAGTGAGAGTGAGAGTTTAAAGTGTACCTAATCCGAATAATCAAAGTGGCTGAGAGTGACTGTCCCCCAAAATGGGTGGTTCCGGCTGTCATAGGGAGAAAAAATCTCCGTCTCAAGTGAGGCAGGCCACCCTCGGTATATATTTCCTAAAGTCCATTAGCATCCTCATTATAGAAACAGCTTACCTCCATTGGCTTCATCTCTGAAATGGGTATGCATTTGCTTTTCTGACATAATTTATAACAATGCTCATATTAACTTCTTCTGTTCAGTCATGTTAAGAGCAAAGGGGGGGAAATGAAGTTGTCACTCTAGTGCCACTATAAAGGATCAGGCACCTTGTATTCTTATTGCTGTTCATCCTCCCTACAACCCTATAATGGCAGCTCACTGTCACCTGCATTGTCACCTAGAGACGGTGAGAGTCTAACAGGTTAAGTGACTTACCTGAGGTCATGCAGCAAGACCAAGGTCAGTGCAGATAAAAACCCAGATCTATCTGATCCCAGTCTCTGAGCAAGTCCCTCTACACCACTCTTTCCCAGTTTCACTCACAGCATACTCTGCACACCTGGTTGTTTTGACTCATTTTAATACTTAGTTATTTCGTTGTTTTAGCATGATATAAAAACCACTCATATCTTCTGTACACAAGAAGTTGTCAATCATTATTTGGTGTATAAATGAATGAATTCTGTGTAGGCTTTTAAATCTGTAACACAATCATGCATTTCAAACTGCCATGCCATAACCCTAAAAAAAATGTGTATTTAAACTCTGAAATTTAAGCTTTTGTATGGTTACAAGTCAGGGAGCTGGCAAACTGGCATGTGAGTCAAATCTGGCCCACAGCCTGTTTCTGCACAGCCAGCAAGCTGGAAATAATTTTTATATTTTTAAAGAGCTATCTTATTTAAAAGAAAAGAACAGGTGACAGAGACCAGAAACCATGTGTGGCCTGCAAAGCCTAGAATATTTACTGTTTAGCCCTTTGTAGAAAAAAATTGCCATGCACCACCATAGATGATAAAAATGATTATGCTGAGACCATGCATTCTCACAGGAGTGATACCACAATAACAATTATTTTTAGGGGAGTGAAAAAATTCTACCCATTCCATGTGTAAACAAAGATAGACGGATAGCACATAAACAGACACACAGCATACCTATGCTTTAAGAATTTTCATGGGGAAGGGGCAAGTAGAAAAAAATGCCTAAATAGGCTCCTTAAGGGGCAATAAGGAGACAGAGAAACTGCTGAACAATAGCTAATCGAGTGGGAGAAATGGCTGCATGTGTGAGACATCCAGTGTGCTCAGCTTCATCTTCTTGGCCAAGGTGAAAGAAAGGCTTTCCTCCAGACTCAGGTACGCCCATTAGCACAGAGCTGTGAGTCGGTGCCCCAACCCTGCCTTGCAGGGTTGCCACATGTGTTATTAAATAATGAAGTCTAGCACTGCGGATAAGGTGCCGGCCTGCGAACACAAAGATCGCTGGTGCAATTCCCAGCCAGGGCACATAACCAGTTTGCAAGTCAGGTCTCCAGCCAGGTCCGTGGCTGGACGCAGGTGAAAAGCAACCATACATTGAAAAAATGAAGTCAAGGACTTCAATTTTTGAACCGAGAAGCCCATGTGTTTTCCCAGTTTTTAGCATTGGAGACCTCTCACAGCCACAGAAGCATCCCCAGGTTCTCTTGTATCAAGTCCAAGGACATCAAGTACCAAGCCAGAGAAGTAACTGGCAGCCAGAGAAGTAAACCCTTTATGTCCTTTGTAGGAAACATGCACAAAAGAGTTGCTGGATTGTCTTCCAGTCCACTCCAATCCACAGCCCTCCCATAAAGCTGCTGTTGCCATGGTCATCGGACAACATTATGCTTAACAACCCAGTAGCTATTCCCTCTTCTCATATTACCTCCTGTAATCCTGTGAAATATCCTCTCCTTGTTCTATGCCTCTCCGCTTTTCAGCACTCCGCACTTTGCTAGCTGTCCTCTTTCCTCCCTGGACAATCCTTTCAGATTTCCTTTTCCAGATTCCTTCTTCCATCTGATTTTTTTTTTTTTTTAAGACTTCAAAAATGTTTTATTGGGTAGAATTGTGGGCTTGATCACAGGGGAGTTTGATCTATTCTTCCTCCCCCCCCCACCCCCACCCCAAGACAAACACTATTAAAACTCCAAAATCATGACTGGATAACTAAATTCATGAAGAAAGAATTTTAACTTGAGATAATAATGGCATAGTTAGGTCTATGTGTGTGGCTAAAAACCATCTGATTTTTTAATGTCAAAATTTCCCCAGGACAGTGCTGGATACTTCCTCTTTTTTCTCCGTGTTTTCTTCCTAGGTCACAAAACCCATCCCTAGCTTTAAGTGTCATCTCCATGCTAATGAATCCCAAATTTGTATTTCTTCACCTTCCTTCCGGAATTCTGGGTTAATGCCAAGCTACCTTCTGACATCTTTACTTTGATATCTAAATGATACCTTAAATGTCAGGAAAATCTTCACGTTTCCCTCTTCTTCCAAAATTTAGTCCTAATCTAAGTGTGTCAAAGTCCAGTCAGGAAATCAGAATCACTCTAGGTCTTTTCAACAGAGAAGACTTAACACCAGGAATTAGTAATACAGGTCATGGAACAAGAGATGGTAAAGCAACCCATAGATTAGCTATAGCAACCATCATCTGACGGGCTGGAAAGAAAGAGGAGGTAGAGGTGTCTTCAGATCTTAAAACCCAGTGTCATCCAGGGAGAGTTAGGACCACAAAGGCTGACAGAAGCTAGAGTCATGGAAAAGATAAGACCTCTGATAGAGATAGCTGATACAGAATTAGAGAGAGAAAGACCTTGGCTTCTCCCTTCCTCCTGCAAATCAGCCTTCTGCGGTTGCCTCCATGGGTGAAACCTACAAAAAGTCAGTTGACCATGAGGCCAGAAAATAGAGAGTCTTATGACATAAAGCATAATGTGGGTAGGATAGGAAAAGGACATGAGGACAAACAGGAAGTAACCACTCTCTCTTTTCCTGATAAATAGCACCATTTTCAATGAATTACTACAGCCAAATTACATAACTTTTCCTTGAATCTACTCTTCTCCTTATCACTCATTTGTAGTCTTATATAAAGTGCCATCACTTTTAGCTCAGACATAAATCTGTCTACTTCCCTCCATATCCTCCATCCTGGCCCATATCACCTTTCTCTCTCACCTGGCCAATTGCAAGACCTCCTACTGGTCTCCCAGCTGCCATTCTTGTCCTGCTTACAACATCTACAGAGTAGCCAATCTTATCTTTTCAAGTTTGATACCAAATTATGTCATCTCCTGCTTAAAAACTTTGAATGAGATTTCCACTTCCTACCTTCCACACCCACTACCAAAGGTGTCTAAAATCCAGGTAAAACATTGTTTTCAAGAAAAGGAAACCTCTTTTGAGGAAGAGAACCAGTGTACTAGATACCAATTTGTTTCTTTAAAAATCAAGATGCAAAATGCAATGTACAACATACAACCAAAGCAAACTAAGCACATCAAAAACAAGTCACTATGACCAAAAACCAGCAGAAACAGAATATACAACCAGATTTTCAAAGATCTTATATAGTATTGAAATCACTAGACTAAGCTATTAGCTTACTGCTTCAAAGACATAAAAGCCAAATTTGTTGGGAAAAATAACTAAAAACTATAAAAAGTGACATAGCAGATATTTTAAAGAAACAAACAAAAATTAAGAATTAAAAATGTAATAAACAAAAATTCTATGGCAGATTTGACTTTACCAAAAAGGGAACAGCAACTTGGTTTATAGGGAAAATATGTTATACAATATATGGAGACAACAAGATGAAAAAATAAAAGAAGTGAACACATATAGAAGATACAATAAGAAGGTTGAGGCCCTGGCTGGTGGCACAGTGGATAAGGTGCCAGCCTGCATTGGTTCTATTCCCCAGCCAGGGCACATAACCAGGTTGCAAGCCAGGTCTCCAGCCAGGTCCATAGCTGGAGGCAGGTGAAAGGCAACCACACATTGATATTGCTCTCCCTTTCTGCCTCCCTCCCTTCCCCTCTCTCTAAAAAATAATAAATAAATTTTTTTTAAAAAAAAGGTTGAATATACTTACTTAAAATCAAAGGAGGAAACATGAGAAAGGAGTAGAGTAGAAACAATATATGAAAAAACTGGCTAAGAATATTCTAGATCTGACTAAAAATATCAATCACATATTTCAAGAAGCTGAATAAATCCAAAACAGAATAGACTAAAAAGAATTTTATATATGGACATGTTATAGCAAAACTGCAGAAAAACAGAGACAAAAAAAGAAGTTGTAACAGCAACCAAAGAAAGGAAAAACACAGGTGATAGCCATTGGCAGATGACTTTTTACCAGCAACAACAAAAGACAGAAATAGAATGATAACATCAATATGTTTAGAGAAAACAACTATCAACCTAGGATTTCATAGCCAGGAAAACAAATTATCTAAAAACAAAGGTAAAATAATTGCCTTTTCAGGCAAAGTTCAGAAACTGTATTGTTAACAGCTTCATGCCAGGTATAAAGAAGCTACCTCAAGCAGAAGGAAAATTATTTCACATGGAATGTTAGGTGCGCAGGAAGAAATGAAAAACAAACTAAGACATGAATATATGAGGTTAAGCTATATAACCAGAATTCAACATCTTAACCTGTGATTCCCTAGAAAGCAGATCCTGAGACAAAGGCATGAAGGCAATTTATTCTGGGTTACAAACCCCAGGGAGATTTGGGGCAGCAAACCAGGAAAGGAGAGAAAGACAATGAAAAGGGTTTATTACTGAGCAAGTCTCCTCTGTGGATGGCTGGCGCTCAGTCTCACCAGGGAGCACTTATTCACCAGCTTCTGTCTGCATTTGGCCATTAACCTAGTCACATGTCCCGACTACAGATGCATGAGCGCTGAGCAGGTTCATACAGACAGGAGGTGAGAGTTAAGAGAATGTGAGGTGGAGGATGAGAAGTGTGCAACATTTAGACAGAGTTGATGTGTTCTTAGATCCTTGCCTTTTCTGGAATGAGATAAAGATATTATTTACACCTTGGTAAGGTGATGATTTCTGGAGTAATTTCTAGAGTAACCACTAAAAAAATGTAACCATTAAATATAACTGACAAATAAGGGAAAATTAAATTTTTTAAATACTTAAATAAAAAAGAAAGTGGAAAAATAGGATTATAGAATATAATCAATAAAAAGCACAAAATAAAATGTTAGCTTTAAACTCAGATACATCTATGTTTATATTAAATATAAATAGATTAAATTTCCAGTTAAAAAATAAAGATTATCAAAGCCCTGTCTGGTGGCATAGTGGATAAGGCGCCAGCCTGCAAACACAGGGGTCATTGGTTCTGTTCCCCAGCCAGGGCTCATAACCAGGTTGCAAGCCAGGTCTCCAGCCATATCCATAGCTGGAAGCAGATGAAAGGCAACCATACATTGATGTGTCTCTCCCTTTCTGCCACTCTCCCTTCCCCTCCCTCTAAAAATAATAAATAAAATCTTTAAAATAAATAAATAAAGATTATCAATCTGAAGACCAAAATAAATACTAAAATTTCACCATGAGATATAAAATCAAGACTTGTTAAAATGAAGAGCATCTCACATTATCAAATTAAAACACCTACTGTGGTCAAGATGTCAATTCTTCCCAAATTAATATACAGGGGTGGACAAAAGTAGGTAGGTGAGTACATGAATCACAGAGTTTATTGTTATACTATTATTATTTATTATTACATTATTTACTACTTTTGCCCACCACTGTATGTTTATACTATCGAAATTAAAACAGCAACAGATTTTTTTAACTTTATCAAATAATTCAAATTAATCTGGAGAACGTTCAAGAAGAGTGTTTAAAGGTAGACTAATGAAAGATCTTAAGATACCTATAAAACTCCAAGAATAGATACACAATCACACCAATTTATATGTGAACACTGAGTTTCCTAAATTCACTTACATTTATTATTTCATTTGATCCATAAAGCTTATAAATCAGGCATTCTATAGAAGAAGCTGACTCTTACGAATTTTAACTTGAGCAAATTTACCCAGCAAATGATTGAGCTGAAGCCCAGTAACAGCTCGGACTTGGGCTGCTGCAACCATTAATCAGCTCTACTTTTGGAATCAAGTCACAACTTAATACATTACACAGCAAATGTAAAGGAGATCAAAGTCTGAGAAGTGTCCTTGGTTTATGATAAAATTGTTTTCCTTTGAGCACAAAAGCAAGTAGATATTGACATCCTGGCAAAACAAGCAGCAACCTCAGGCAGAATTCTCCCTTGGGTTTCTAAAACCTGATACTAATCAACCACTTAGCATAAGCTTTAAGACTTGGTTTTTCCCCCAGATAACATCATAAACCTGCAATCATCTCTATCTACCTTAAAACTTCCAGAATGTTCGTGCATCTTTTGTTACTATGCTTTTTTAAAAATAATATCAGCTTATGTCTAGAAAGCATTTGAGCTGACTCAAGGCATGGGCCTTAAACCAATGACATTCTGCTGTGTGTACCTGCAACCATACTTAGCACTTCCATCTTCCCCACAATGATGGCAACTACTTAAAGCTGATTCTGTGGCTGTCATAGACTGCTACATCAATATATAAATACAAGAATGCACACATCTGTCAGGTCTTCAGAATTGTGACAATTGGTGGTGATGAGGATGATGACAACAAAAACGTCTCCTTCCACAACATCAGAGTATAGGAAATTATTTTAACCAGCTTCCTGCAGAAAACAAACATGGGAAACTTCACAATATGCACTTGCTTCAGGAAGTATGTTTTCCTTTTTCCAAACTTAAGCCAGCCCAGAAAGAGATGAGATAGAAAATCTATATCACCAGCAGATATCTCTTACAGAGTCTAGAATTCAAGCTCTGCTTCAGGACCATCAATTATTTCTGCTTATAGGTCCCATAAAGGTTACAGTGTTTATCCTGGAATTAGCTGTCAGATTTCCAATGGATGAAAAGTTATAATAAAGAAGAGAATTAGTCATTGAGACATTCACAGTGAGAGAATATTAGTGAACCTAATTACATACAAATATTTTTTCACACGTGTCTCAAAAATGTCCCATTTTTAACTAAATAAAACTTTCAAAAATTTTTGGGAGCAGAATATAGTCCTTTCCATATACTATTATACATAATTCTTAAATATTTATTTCACATCCAAAAAGGGTCATTTTGTATAGTCAGTTTTGATCATGTAAAATCAACATGCAGTAATGCAACATCAAAGAAATTCCATAAAGTCATAAATTCCTCAGCTTCCTCTTATCTATCTCATGCATCCCATTTTTTCTGACCATTAGTTGTCTAACTGTTTTACATTAAAAGGAATACAAGAGAAGAGAACCAGGTCTCCTGTACAAAACTGGAGAGTATTATGCTTAGTGAAATAAGCCAGGCAGTGAAAGACAAATATCATATGATTTCACTTATAAGCAGAACCTAATGAACAAAAATGAACAAACCAGCAAAACAGAACCAGCAACATGGAAATAAGGAACAGGCTGACAGTGGCTAGAGGGGAGTGGGGAAAGGGATAATGGGGGAATGAAAGGGAAGAGTCTAATAAAGGAACAAGTTAAAAAGGGCCCATGGACATGAATTATAGGGTGGGGATTGACTATGGGAGCAAGGGGATAGGCAGAACAGGGGAAAGCAATGAGGGAAAAGTTGGGACAACTGTAATTAAACAATAAAAATTTTTTTAAGAAAAACAAATATTCCCTCTAAAAAAGTTAGTAATTATCTATCTTCTTGGAAGACCAAGTCTGGAATGAATTATGAAGCTCTGGGAAATCCTGAAGCCCTTTTCAACCTCAAGCCAATCATCTGTGTATGACTCATTCACAGTAAATCAATGCCTGAACATTTTGATTCTTAACCAAATGCTGCCTCATTATTCCCAAGCTGAAACTACACTGAAAATTCAGCCAACCTCTTGTTTTCCTTTGATAGCACACACTGCCAGGAATGCGGTCACTTCCAAGTAATTCATTTATTACTCTTGGGCGAATGACTAGTCTCAAACTCCTCTGCCTATGAGATTATGCTCTTGCTTTAAGAATATATTCTTCTTCCCTTTTTGTCCCATCTGCTGGCCCTCCATGGCCTGGCACATGCCATTTATCTGTTGTCTCAGCTCTAGTGATATTCCTGCCATCTTCTCCTAAAACCAGACAAACCCAGGAGTTGCCAAGGGAGCCTGGAGGCCATCTTTTGAAGCTGATCATTGAAAAGCAGGAAGCCCTTGACTTTAGGCAAAGGCTGCATGGAATACCCGCCTACCCTTTTTGCAAGGGTCTCTTCATTACCTGCCTTCTCTCTGTCCTATCTAGGTGTCTGGAACCAAGAAGGAAATTTTCTGCTCTGGCCCAAGTGACTGAGAGGTAGCCCTGCCTTCTCACTTTCTTCAAGGCAGCCCAGCACTTAGACTAGGTCCTACTTCTCCTCATTCCCATTGAGACTACAGCCAGAATGACTACCTGGTCCTCACATTTTACCTGTACTTTGCCTGTTTCCCTCCCCAGGGTCAGACTCTCTTCCTATGTCTATGCCTGACTGTGCGATTGACCATGATCTTGCTGACACAGAGCTGAGTAGGCTGACCCTCACCAGGACTCCAGCCACTTTCGTGTGCCAGGGTGTCCCCGTGCTTCTTCTGAGAGCACCCCCACTGTGTGCCCTTGTCATCTGCCATTAGGGACTCCCCTTTGTGGCAGTCATTCTGCAGAGCTGAATGACCTGCTAAACTATACCACTGCCTTGGAAACCATCAGAGCAGCTGTTTCTAAGTTAGGGTATCAGAGGAGACATCTAATAAAGAGAAGTTGCACCTAATTTTGGTCTTTGCTCTGAGATGATTGACCCTTGGCAGAAGGTCTTGGCACCTCAAAGCTTCTTGGGGACCTCAATTTTACATCACAGCAATAACTTTAAAATGTCTTAAATATTGAAACAAAGGATGGATTCTTGTGGAGTAAAATACAGAATGTAAATAGTTTTTAAAAATAAAATCCAAGTCTTTTGGAACATTTTGAAATACAAGTGGAAAACACTAGCATGATTCCAGACCATGCCCCCTCACCGGGGGCAGGTGTCGGCTTTGTCCCCCAGGTGCAGGTGTCTGCTCTTCTCATCTCTTACCCAGGACATGGGAGACACCTGACTCTGTGATAGTTTCCCATTATTTCAGGCTCCCATTGGCAGGAGTAACTCTCATGTTTGATAGATACGGCTGTTTTCCCCCTGGCCCTGCCACTAACCACTTACTTAAGGCCATTCCAGATGTTGTGCTTGAGAAGTTGTAGGACTGATGTGGCTTCAGAGACTTTTCTTCTGGACTGATGTTTGAAGTGTAATTTTTTTTTGGGGGGTGGGTCACAAAGAAATTGATATCTCAGTACAAACTATAGATAATTTCCTTTTCCATTGATTTACTACAATAAACAGAGCTGCAATGAGCATTCTTATTGTATGTGTGTACACATTACTCATTATTTCTCTAAGGATAACAGGAGAGGCACCTCTTCATAAAAAAAGTATAAATTGGCCTAATTCTATTTTTATAAATCTTGGGACTACGTCATGGGTAGGAAACAATCCTCTGATGGCAGAAAGAGGTGTATCTGTGAGTACCAAGGTCCGACTAAGGTTTGTGAAGTGTCATCTTCAGGTCCCCTGGCCACATCTAACCACAGCCCAAATCACTGAAACACCCTAAATATAACAAATAGCATAAGTAGGGAGGAGGCTGACTTGGTAAAAGCCTAGCACTGGATTCCAGGACTAAGCCTGAGAAGTCTAGCTATTCACAGGAAGAATTTCAGGACACATATCTGACCTTGAATACTAAAATCCCACAGGGTTGTACAGATGAATGCTACTACAGACAGCAATGCAGTTGAAGGCCATGAGAGCCACTGAAATTTAACAGACCACGAATACCCTTCTTCCTCAAAATGTGCGTTGTAAAGAATATGAATAGCAGAAAAGGTATATACGTAACCCACGCAACAATGACATGCAGCTGACACTTGTCTGCTTCTTTAAGGCTCATTCTACAAGTTTACAACCTTGGTTTGATTAGCTCTGGAATCACCTTACATTAAAAAAACCAAGAGATGATATAGTCACACCCCAGTACCCTTTCTCAGCCCTGGGAGAACCTGCTGGGTATGTATATTTATGGGGGAAACAGACTGCCAATTGGGCACCAGTGTGCCAGTACTTCATACCTGCTAACCATTTCATCCTCATGACAACCTTGAAAATTAATATTATCAGCACCAATTTCCAGATAAAGACTCTAAAGATCATGATAGGCATGGATTTGTTGAATACATATTAAATTTGAGCTGCAGTCCCAAACACAACACAGCTCTACGATTGTGGAGGCTGATATATGGGCCTTTCCAGGACAGTCATAAAGGAATAAATGGCTGTGAACACAGTTAATGACCCATTGAAGTAGAAATCAGTGCAGCCAGAGTTCAGAGGTGCTGCATTCTACTCTGGAAAATGATGAGAAATCCCTGAGTCTGAAGAAATCTCACCGATGCTCTGTCGGAAGCCTTGTTTGGGGCCAAATTATGGCTCTCGATTTATCTGATGAAAGGTAACTCAGGTAATTCGTCAAGGTCAATACAAGAAACACACCGAAAGCCACGGCTCTGCTGCCCCTGAAGGGCAACAGAAAATAACTGTAGCACATCTATGGCATCTCTGGAAAATAAAAAAAATCCGCAATGAGCAAAACCGAGCAGAATGTTAGTCCCTCTGCTTTCCAAATCCCTCAGAAAATGCTAAGGACCAGGGGAACACACTATTACACAGAATAGCAAAATAACTCAACTAAGTGTGATTATTATACTCAGGTTGATTAAAGACATCACCTGCTTCCACAAGCATCAAGAACTGCCCTAGATGGATCTTTTACCCCCACCCCATGACTTATAAATCACACAGCCTGCTGAATCTGTAGTTCACAGAAATAGATCGTGGTGTAAGCCTTGTAAATGCCAATGCCAAGCCACCAGCCCATTCCATTATATGTTGTGATCACGGAGTAAATGATTTCATAAACACATTGGTCATTTCACATTTGGCACGAAGCTATCTTCGAGTCCCTGCGATCTGTCATCACTGTTAATGAGATATCGACCTCCTTATAACCCAAGCACAAAAAACAAACGTTCCCCGTTGAATGTCAGCCAAGAATAAAACCCTCCAGAACTTCTTCAAACTCTGAGAACTCCTCTCACCACTGTATCAGGATTGGCCTCAGCAAATGGGCCAGGGGCATACCCACACAACAGAGGCCACATCTGCACGATGTGAAATGTAGGCATTGATCCTTTCTTTCCCCATGACAACGAGGACCACCTTTAAACAGGTAAAGCCCTGAGAGCCCATTTCTCAAACATGGTATGAAAGACACCCTAATAACAGAGAATAGTGAACTCAACACCCGGCAGCTCTAAAGGCATGGCTGTTGGATCCTACCATGCCAAAACTTCCTAGAAGCCTTCTGTGATATCTTTAAACTTCTATATATAGTCTATATCCCATCCCACACTATATCCAGGCTCACTTAGTATTTAAGAAGCTTTGGATAGAATGAAATTGATATTATAGGAAATGGAACCATAGTTATTCCGGATACCAAGTAGGCTGTAGCCTTCATCCACCCCAAAGCCCCAGGGAACCACAGATCCCAGTTTAAGATCCTCAGTCTTAGGGAGTTTTTTAAATGGAGCTGGTCTCGTTTAATGTCAAGCGTGATGAAATTGATAAGATTGAACATAGTTTGTAGTTACAAAATTGTCCGTCTCCTTCTTTGGGTAAAATAAATTAAGCTTTCCCCTATATTCACGCCAGATTTTAATAACATTCATTATCTTTATATTACACTTAGTAGATCATGGGGCAAAGATACAGATAATTGTAGTTTCATATACCCAGTCATGTGCCACCTAATAATGTTTCTGTCAAAGATGGAACATGTATACCACGGTGAACCAGTAAGATTATAATGGAGTTGAAAATTTCCTGTTGCCCAGTAATATCACAGCAGTTGTAAGAAAAGAACATAGTGCAAAGCCTATGGTTTTGTGCCAGACATGGATAGTAATCCTACCTGGGAAATGTCTGGGGACACTCCCCTGGCTGCTGGGGAGCTTCCCATAAACATCTCCTTTCTAAACCTAAGTTATAACTGGGCTGACCCTTGTGCTCTTATTTTGATTGTAAAGGGCCCTTCAGAGATAACCATTAGGGAACTTTGAAGAAAGGATGGGAAAATAGAATATAGCTCATTCTAACTCAACTGTGTTAAGGCAGCATTTTTGGTAGGGGTGGAAGCTTTTAGTTTATGATTAAACTTGGAGTAGCAGATAAATTATGGTAACTATTTGCATATATACTAATGACAATGCCAGTCTTAATATCAAAAACAATCACCAAATCAGAACTCCTTTCTATCCAAAAAAGCTAACATTATTTTTCAATGCAAATAAACATGTTAATATAGGACCTATGGCTCCCATCTCCATTTGGAATACACCAGCAGTTCTGGAATATTTTGATCCTATTTCTGCAAAGATGAATTATTTATTTATTTATTTATTAAGATTTTTTTTTTTTTTTTCCCAGAGAGAGAGGCAGAGGAGGAGAGAGACATCAATGTATGGCTGCCTTTGACCTGCCTCCAGCCACAGACCTGGCTGGAGACCTGGCTTGCAACCTGGTTATGTGCCCTGGCTAGGGAATCGAACCAGCAACCCTTGAGTTCACAGGCTGGCACCTTATTCCCTGTGCTACCTGCCAGGGCAAAGATCAAGTTTTTAAAAAACATTAACTGAACATCCTGAAAATTATAACAGTCACTACCGGGATAATATGTTCAACTAACTGCAAAAACATGCCTCTTACAGAAATGGCTTTGTGAAATTATCCTCCAGGAAATGTGAAACTATTTTTTTAAAGATTTTAGTCATTGTTTTCAGAGAGAAGGGCAAGGAGGAAGGAAGAAAGGGAGAGAAGCATCAATATATAGTTGCCTTTCACCTGCCTCCAGCTAAGGACCTGGCTAGAGACCAGGCTTGCAGTCTGGTTATGTGCCCTGGCTGGGGAATTGAACCAGCGACCTTTAGGTTCACAGGCTGGTGTCTTATCCACTGAGCCACACCAGTCAGGGCGAAACTTTATACAGTCATTGCATCAGAGGATAATTTAAAACCACCCATACATTACCAGTTCACAGATAATGATAGATGACATTCTGTATCAATAATAACAGATATGCTGCTAAGGTCAAGTTGCTTTCACAACAGACGGTGCAAAGAAGGACCCCATGCCAGCTTCCCAGATTCAAAAAAGCAGTAACAATGTGGCAGGAACTGCAGCTGTGAGATGAAAGAATCTTCCAAAACCTTCATTCTAATCCTCCTTGATCTTAACCTACTTCTACAAGAGCAGCCCTGTTATAAAATACAAGCCAGCTACGTCTTCATACCACACTGTTCTGTTTGAACTTGGTGCAAGTAACAAGCAAAAAGTTATCACAGTCCCTTCAATGAATATAATAAATATATCATGGAGCACTGAATGAATATAATGAGTTAAACTTTGCTAGATTTTTCCTGATTCATGTGCCCTTACCAGAAAGCCAGTTTCTCTGCCTGCACCCAATCTACTCAGTCCCTGGAGGCCCTGGAAGACCCATACTTGGCATGTGAGGAGGTTCTGGAGCAAAGCCAAGCCCGTAACAATGAAAATAAAGAAGCTGGCTTTTGTTTCCATGTTGGAACATGGCGTGAGTCCATTTGGAGCCCTCGCACAGAGCGGTGTGAACAGACAGAAGAAGAATTCAGCCATCCAATGGCCTACAGCGGTAGAATCGGAAGGAACCCAGAAGCCCGCATTTGAAGGTTAGGGTTACTACCTAACTTGCACTGGGAGTCAATGTGTTGAGTGGTCCAGCTTGACCAACCAGTGACTTGCCTGGAAATTTCATGGTTTTCAGCACAGAAAGTCTGATGTCCCAGGAAACCCCTCAGTCCTACATGAACACTGTCTCTGTATATATCAGTTTGCAACCATTCATTGAGAGTATAGTGTACATGTAAAACAGAGCATTTTAATTGAATTAAATAGCCATTTAACCCCAAGCATAACAACAGAGCACCACAAACCTTATCTTCAAGGGAATAGAAGCTGAGCAGTTCTCCACAGACACTCATGTCAACTGCCTTTTGAGAATTGCTTACTAGCAAAATTTTGGCATGAGGTCTGTCTGATTTGTTAAGTAGCCAAAAACAATACACAAATAAAAATCTGAAATGGACCAGTACAAATCCTTAAGAAAAACAATCATTCTCTGCACTGTAATTCTGCTAGGATGGCATACAGAGATGTTCATTTGTGTTTGATTTAGGTGCTGCAGGACTCCTGAAACCTTCAGAACGCTGGGACCTAAGCTATAGCCCACCACAAAGGCAGCAGCTACAAACGCACCAATGACAGGACCCAAGCAGGGCAGGAGAGGAATAGGGCATGGATGGACCAGCCCAGCTACCTCTGCCCATGGCGTGCCTACCTGCAGCAAGAGCAGATGGAAGGTAAGAATGGAAGAAACGTCTGAGGTCCTGCCTCCTCCTCACCCTCCCCCTGGAGAGAAAAGAAGTCACATGTCTGCTGCCTTCAGCTACTAAATGTAGCTTCCAGAATGGACTGATAATGCACTTTCACTCTGTCACCCAAAATCAGTAAGAAATTTAGCAATGACATCATTACAAATTATGACTACTTTTAGGGAAATGTGTCCTGTTTAAATGAGTCACATAATTCAAACACCATGTAGAAGGGAAGGACATTTCATAATAAGGATCCCCTTCCTAACCAAGCTCATTTGAATTTTAGGTCCATTTGAATCTTAGGTTCACTATTTACCCCTCAGTCCCCTGAATAGATGTGATAATTACAAGTAAAATGGTATCAGACTTCATGGATGATCAAAAAAACTAAATCATCACTTCTGGTAAGAAGAAATTCTTCATAGATGTATTTTGTATGTATTTCCAGTAAAAATATATTTCTGAAAATAAGAAATATGTTCATCTGCTGCAAGCTTGAGCTCTGACACATGAGAGGTAAAATGAACAACCCAATGATCTTGAGAATAAATAGAGGGAGTAGATGGTCTCTCACCAGAAGTAACATGCAAAACGTTATAAAGTAAATGTGTCTTTTCTATATTAAGTTTGGTGAGGAGAGGGCCTATGTGCACAGCCTCAGATCAGGACAGGGAAAGGAAAGAGGGGAAGAAAGATCTACCACAAGGTTGAATCCTGCTATAGCTGCCTCTAACCACCAAGTACTCTCAATGCATGACCCTAAGGGGACATTTGCTGTCAGTGCTCTGCCCAGATCCCCTGGATCTTTGCACTGACTAGCAGAATACACATTATTCTCAAGCTCACACAGAACATGTCCCAGATAGGTCACAGGTTAGGCCACAAAACAAGTCTTAACAAATTTAAGAAGACTAAAATCATACCAAGTCTCTTTCCAAACACAGTGGAATGAAACTACAAATCAATAGCTGTTGGACAACTGTTAATTTCATAAATATGTAGAAATTAAACAACACATCCTTTTAAAAATTTTGTCCAATTACTGTTGGCATAGAATATTATATTAATTTCAGATATACAACATAGTGGTTAAACATTTACGAAGTGATCATATCAATAAGTCTAGTGCTTACCTGACACCATATATTGTTATTACAACATTATTGACTATATTCCCTATGCTATACTTTACATCCCCATGACTATTTTTATAACTGAGAATTCATACATATTAACAACACATTCTTGAACAACCAATGGGTCAAAAAAGAAATCACAAAGGAAATTAGAAAATATCTGAAAAAAAAATATATATATATATATATATACAGTAAAAGTGGTTCCAGGAGGGAAATTTATAGTAGCAAACACATATGTTAAAAGTAAAAAAAAAGAATTCAACCTAATTTCATACTTCAAGGAAGTACAAATAAAGAAGGACAAACAGAAACCAAAGTTATCATAAAGAAGGAAATAATAAAAATTAAACCATAAAATTTAAAAATAGAGACTATCAAAAACAATTGAAAAATATCACTAAAACAAGAGTTATGTTTTTTATGAGGAACAGCAAAACTGACAAGCCCTTACCTAGATAGTTGATCTAGGTATCTAGTTAGTCAAACAGAAAAGACTCAGATGAAAGAGAAGACATTACAACTGATACCACAGCAATAAAAAGGATTATAAGAAACTGCTCACCCATTACGGGACAATAATGAGCAAAACTAACAACAAGCAAAACAGAACCAAGTGTATGAATACAAGGAATAGGCCTGCAGTGGTCAGGAGGAAAGGGGTAGGGGGGAGGGGGGAGGCAGAGGCAAAGAAGGGGAGCAGCTTAGACAAGAACCTAGTATAAAGGAACCATGGACATGGACAACAGGTGGGATTGA